>JAMJFZ010000070.1:600000-1168167 GCA_026225945.1 Cricetomys ansorgei | reverse complement strand
GTCCCAGGAAGCCCAGAGAGGCCTTTCCCACCTAGCAGAAGGAGGCTCACCTATGGAAGCAAACAGACAGCTGTGTGCCCTTGGGAGGGCTCCAGTCTCTGTGACTTTGATTGATGGGAGATGAGAAGGGCCCAACAAAAAACTCGAGTCTTCTTGCCCATGGATCCAGGAAAGTGCCTTCAGGTGCCCTGTCATCAGGGTTCAGATGGTGGCTGAGGGCAACACCCCCAGCAGGGGTCAACAGGGGCCTGAAGACATCCACAACCTCAAAGGCAGAGGCAGGCCACCCAGGAAGGATACTGATGTGGAGACGAGGACATACCAAAACCAGAAAACATGCCATCTCATCTGCCCCCTTGCCTACCAGCCCCAGCATGGGGCCCCAGGTTACCTGACTTCTAGGCATTGCCAGGTAACCATCATGAGCTCTCTCTGAGTCTGTCACAACCTCATCCCCCCCCCCCACTTAGCCCCATCCCCTCAGCCCCCACCCACCCTAACCAGCAGGCAACCCTCAGGATCCTGGGTTCCCTTTCCTGTCTGCAAACACCCAAGTCACTCTCAGGCATGTATGTGTCTTTCAAATGCCTATGGCCGGGTCTAGGCACACACGCAACTGTGAGCTCTCTGAAGACAGTCGAAGGGTCCCAGGGGCACCTACACTCAAGGCACAACACACTTCTCACTGGTGCCACCAGGGTGGCCCTCCTCAGTGACCTCCTTGCTGTAAGCTCTCTAAAGGTGCCTTCATCTTTTCTCTCCAGGGGCCCATGCCCAAGACCAAGGGACAAGAGTCCATAGAGCACTCATGTGAACGAATGAGCTTGACCAGCAGGCTACATGCAAAATCAACAACAAAGTCAAATACATCCCCCAGCCTCAGAAGCAGGGATTGTACACCCACACACACACCCATCTGTCTCTGTGTCTCTCTGTGTCTCTCTCTCTCTCCTCTCCTCCTCACTTCGCTATACTAAGATCTCTCTCTCTCTCTCTGAGACCCTCTCCCTTTATCTCCTTTCCCCTCAACCTACAACTCTCCTATATACAGTGCTAGTCAGAGAGTATCCAGGGCAGACAGGCCTGTCTGATGCCATACCATATACCCTGTTCCCTTGGGGAAGGCACACCACCACCCAACAGGAACCTGTCCTTCCTTCTAGGAGCTGAGAGAGAGTCCAGACGCCTGCCTCCACAGGCCTGAGGACTTCCAGGATGCCCTCTAGAAACAGACCTCTTTGGCTGCCTCCAGGAGTAGGCCCAGTCCTTGCTTTCCTACTCTCCCTCTCTGCCATGCCTCACCTAGGCAGTCTCCCTGATGCTGGAAAGGGAACCAGCTAGCTATCTACCAGGGGCCAGGCCTGTTCCGAGTTCTCAGAGGTGCCAGGCCTGCCACCTGAGGATGGGTCTTGCCACTTCCCATACCATTGCCACGCCACAGGTCTGATCTTCAGGCCAGGCCCAGTCACAGGCTCTCACAGCCATCCCGGCCTGGAACAGTCCCTATCTCACGCCCACCTGAGCGGCTGATGAGGTATAGGGCCCCGAGGGTCCTCCCCTTCAAACTCACCTGTTACTTCCCCCACTGCTCTGAGTTGACCACCATGACTGCCACACACCTGGACTCTATGGCGCTGCCTGTATGCTCCCTGGGGCCTACCTTCCTCTCCAGTGGACTCATCAGGTATAAACACAAACACCCACAAGCACGGCCACAAACTCCCAGGACAACACAAACACACACAAATACACACACACACACTCACAACACCCTAATCCAAACAGACAAGGTCTCCTTGGAACTGTCTGTTCACAGAATACAGTCTGTTTACTTCAGAGCGTCCTCTAACTAACCGTTCCTCCACCCAAGATCGCTGGACAGGGAAGAGCAGGACAAGGGGCTTGTCCACCCTTCGACCTGGGTGTTAGTTCTCCATGGCGGTCAGGCAAGGTGACCTCGTCAGCTGAACCCTCAACTGGGCTGCCCGCATAGGTGTTGAAAATCTCAGGGAGGGTGTTGGTTAGGGGAGGCAGGGCACCCTTCAGTCCACACCCCACTCTGGCTGCTTCTACTAAGACTCACCCAGAGCCACACACTAGCCTGCCTTGGGCCCACCAACTACACACAACCAGGTGGCCTCTGTCCTTGCTGTTGGCTCCCAGTCTGCTTCTAAGACTCTGGGCATGTGGTTATAGGGTAGATACATTTCCTGACAGGGCCTTGCCCCTCAACTTGACCTGCAGTCCTACTCAAACAGAATCCCCAATGTCCAAAGGACAAAAAAAAACAAAAAAGCAAACAAGCAATATATAAAAAATAAAGGGGAGGGAAAAAAAATGAAATGCAAAGAAAAAATTAGGAAGGCAGAGAGAATGTGATGCAGACGGAGAAGAGAGAGGAGAGGAGGGAATGAGGAAGGCAGGGATGAAGTGAAATGGATGGAGGTTCTTTGGTGACATTGGCTATTTGGCCTTGACAGCCTGAGATCAGCCCTGAAAAGATTCTGAGGTGGGGTTGTGCAGGAGGGAGCCAGAGCAGTGTGTGAGTTGTGGGTGCTGCTGGCGAGCCTAAACCAAAAGAGAGGGGGCCGTCCACAGTGGGCTCCTGCCCACTGGCAGGCTACACTAATTCCACAGCCTCAACCCACACACAGCCCCTGACCCAGTGTCCCTGGCAGGAAGATCCTCTCATGGGAGCAGACCTGTTTCTTCCCACGGCTCTCCTGGGGTGCCCAGTCTGCTGGAGGGAGACCCACTAGTCCTTCTGCTGCAGCCAAGACCCTGGCGGTGCTTATCCTGCTTGCCTCCATGTCCAGGAGCAGCACAGGGACCTGCCAGTGGGATCAGCATAATCATTCTGCTTGATGGCAGTAGTACACCCAGAAAGCCGACCTCCAAGGGAGTAGAGCCTGGCTCCATTCCCTAGGCCTATACCTGAGCAAAACACTTTTCAAGAAAAAAAGAAGAGCCATACGCTGGCTCAGCCGCCACTGGACTTCAAAATGGCCACCTATGTTCTGGCAGGGACTGGTCAGAGATGGGGCACAAACCCTGTACCTGGGGGGATCCTAACCACGTGGGGAGCTTTGCAGGAGAGTGAGGGGCTTCTCGCCCACAGGGGATGTCTCAGGAAACCTGGTGAGCCTAGGACCTGAGTGTAGCAGAACACAGTGGGGAGCAGAGTACAGGGGTGGGAAGGTGGGAGCTCCTCAAATGCAATGCCATGTTACACTCCAAGCCATTCTGGGTGCCAGGGAGTTCCTGAAGGTCCTCTCTGATGAGATCCCAGAGAGAATCGTAGGAGAACCCCGTGGCAATCTGGACCACAGGGGAGCACCCTCAGACTCAAACAAGGTGGACTCCAGGACCAGCAGACCAGGGGACCAGGAGGTGGGTCTTGATTCGGTGCCCCCAGGCAGGATCCAGCTGCCTTTGACTGAACTCACTCCATCTGCATGACCACGAGAGCTGCCTTGCAGGACTTAGGTGTGCTAACTCTGTGGGAGCCTGTCCACAACAGTGTCCCAGATCAAGGCCACCTGCCGAAGACCTGCACCCTACCTTATGCCATCCCCTGGCAGCCTGAACCTTGGCTGGTAGGGCAGCAGGATCCTGGTGTAGCAGAGATCAGGACACAGGGGAGGGAGGGCAGATGACCTGTCAGGAGAGAAGGCCACACCTCCCGAAGGGGTCCCAGGAAGCCCAGAGAGGCCTTCCCACCTAGCAGAAGGAGGCTCACCTATGGAAGCAGAACAGACAGCTGTGTGCCCTTGGGAGGGCTCCAGTCTCTGACTTTGATTGATGGGAGATGAGAAGGACCCAACAAAAACTCGAGTCTTCTTGCCCATGGATCCAGGAAAGTGCCTTCAGGTGCCCTGTCATCAGGGTTCAGATGGTGGCTGAGGGCAACACCCCCAGCAGGGGTCAACAGGGGCCTGAGACATCCACAACCTCAAAGGCAGAGGCAGGCCACCCAGGAAGGATACTGATGTGGAGACGAGGACATACCAAAACCAGAAACATGCCATCTCATCTACCCCCTTGCCTACCAGGCCCCAGCATGGGGCCCCAGGTTACCTGACTTCTAGGCATTGCCAGGTAACCATTATGAGCTCTCTCTGAGTCTGTCACAACCTCATCCCCCCCCCACTTAGCCCCATCCCCTCAGCCCCCACCCACCCTAACCAGCAGGCAACCCTCAGGATCCTGGGTTCCCTTTCCTGTCTGCAAACACCCAAGTCACTCTCAGGCATGTATGTGTCTTTCAAATGCCTATGGCCGGGTATAGGCACACACGCAACTGTGAGCTCTCTGAAGACAGTCGAAGGGTCCCAGGGGCACCTACACTCAAGGCACAACACACTTCTCACTGGTGCCACCAGGGTGGCCCTCCTCAGTGACCTCCTTGCTGGAAGCTCTCTAAAGGTGCCTTCATCTTTTCTCTCCAGGGGCCCATGCCCAAGACCCAGGGACAGAGTCCACAGAGCACTCATGTGAACGAATGAGCTTGACCACCAGGCTACATGCAAAATCAACAACAAAGTCAAATACATCCCCCAGCCTCAGAAGCAGGGATTGTACACCCACACACACACCCATCTGTCTCTGTGTCTCTCTGTGTCTCTCTCTCTCTCCTCTCCTTCCTCACTTCCCTATACTAAGATCTCTCTCTCTCTCTCTCAGACCCTCTCCCTTTATCTCCTTTCCCCTCAACCTACAACTCTCCTATATACAGTGCTAGCCAGAGAGTATCCAGGGCAGACAGGCCTGTCTGATGCCAGACCATATACCCTGTTCCCTTGGGGAAGGCACACCACGACCCAACAGGAACCTGTCCTTCCTTCTAGGAGCTGAGAGAGAGTCCAGACGCCTGCCTCCACAGGCCTGAGGACTTCCACGATGCCCTCTAGAAACAGACCTCTTTGGCTGCCTCCAGGAGTAGGCCCAGTCCTTGCTTTCCTACTCTCCCTCTCTGCCATGCCTCACCTAGGCAGTCTCCCTGATGCTGGAAAGGGAGCAAGCTAGCTAGCTACCTGGGGCCAGGCCTGTTCCGAGTTCTCAGAGGTGCCAGGCCTGCCACCCGAGGATGGGTCTTGCCACTTCCCATACCATTGCCACGCCACAGGTCTGATCTTCAGGCCAGGCCCAGTCACAGGCTCTCACAGCCATCCCGGCCTGGATCAGTCCCTATCTCACGCCCACCTGAGCGGCTGATGAGGTATAGGGCCCCGAGGGTCCTCCCCTTCAAACTCACCTGTTACTTCCCCCACTGCTCTGAGCTGACCACCATGACTGCCACACACCTGGACTCTATGGCGCTGCCTGTATGCTCCCTGGGGCCTACCTTCCTCTCCAGTGGACTCATCAGGTATAAACACAAACACCCACAAGCACGGCCACAAACTCCCAGACAACACAAACACACACAAATACACACACACACACTCACAACACCCTAATCCAAACAGACAAGGTCTCCTTGGAAACGTCTGTTCACAGAATACAGTCTGTTCACTTCAGAGCGTCCTCTAACTAACCGTTCTTCCACCCGAGATCGCTGGACAGGAAGAGCAGGACAAGGGGCTTGTCCACCCTTCGACCTGGGTGTTAGTTCTCCCTGGCGGTCAGGCAAGGTGACCTCGTCAGCTGAACCCGCAACTGGGCTGCCCGCATAGGTGTTGGGCATCGCAGGGAGGGTGTTGGTTAGGGGAGGCAGGGCACCCTTCAGTCCACACCCCACTCTGGCTGCTTCTACTAAGACTCACCCAGAGCCACACACTAGCCTGCCTTGGGCCCACCAACTACACACAACCAGGTGGCCTCTGTCCTTGCCGTTGGCTCCCAGTCTTGCTTCTAAGACTGACTGGGCATGTGGCTGTAGGGTAGATACATTTGCCTGGACAGGGCCTGTGCCCCTCAACTTCCACCTGGCAGTCCTACTCAAACAGAATCCCCAATGTTCCAAAGGACAAAAAACAAAACAAAAAGCAAACAAGCAATATATAAAAACTAAAGGGGAGGGGAACAAAAATGAAATGCAAAGAAAAAATTAGGAAGGCAGAGAGGAATGTGAAACTGCAGACGGAGAATGAGAGAGGAGAGGAGGGAATGAGGAAGGCAGGGAATGACGTGAAAAGGATGGAGGTTCTTTGGTGACATTGGCTATTTGGAGGTTGACAGCCTGAGAACAGCCATGAAAAGATTCTGAGGTGGTTGTTATGGAGGAGGGAGCGAGGATCAGTGTGTGAGTTTGTGGGTGCTGCTGGCGAGCCTAAACCAAAAAGACAGGGGGCCGTACCACAGTGGGCTCCTGATCCCACTGGCAGGATACACTAATTCCACAGCCTCAACCCACACACAGCCCCTGACCCAGGGTCCATGGATCCCTGGCAGGTAGATTCATCCCATGGACAGACTGGCTGCCACAGTAAGGAGGAGGTGCTTCGCTCCTGGAGCAGGCAAAGCCCAGAGGTTCCCTGCTTACCTCTGGAGGGGTGCTGCCCTCCTAGGTCACGGGTCTCAAGACCTGTTTCTTCCCACGTCCTCTCCTGGGGTGCCCAGTCTGCTGGAGGGAGACCCAGTAGTCCTTCTGCTGCAGCCAAGACCCTGGCGGGTGCTTATCCTGCTTGCCTCCATGTCCAGGAGCAGCACAGGGACCTGCCAGTGGGATCAGCATAATCATTCTGCTTGATGGCAGTAGTACACCCAGAAAGCCGACCTCCAAGGGAGTAGAGCCTGGCTCCATTCCCTAGGCCTATACCTGAGCAAAACAGCTTTTCAAGAAAAAAAAGAAGAGCCATACGCTGGCTCAGCCGCCACTGGACTTCAAAATGGCCACCTATGTTCTGGGCAGGGACTGGTCAGAGATGGGGCACAAACCCTGTACCTGGGGGGAATCCTAACCACGTGGGGAGCTTTGCAGGAGGGTGAGGGGCTTCACGCCCACAGGGGATGTGTCAGGAAACCTGGTGAGCCTAGGACCTGAGTGTAGCAGACCACAGTGGGGAGCGGAGTACGGGGAGTGGAAAGGTGGGAGCTCCTCAAATGCAATGCCATGTTACACTCCAAGCCATTCTGGGTGCCAGGGAGTTCTCTGAAGGTCCTCTCTGATGAGATCCCAGAGAGAATCATAGGACAACCCCATGGCAATCTGGACCACAGGGGAGCACCCTCAGACTCAAACAAGGTGGACTCCAGGACCAGGAGACCAGGGGACCAGGACGTGGGTCTTGATTCGGTGCCTCCAGGCAGGATCCAGCTGCCTTTGACTGAACTCACTCCATCTGCATGACCACGAGAGCTGCCTTGCAGGACTTGGGTGTGCTAACTCTGTGGGAGCCTGTCCACAACAGTGTCCCAGGTTAAGGCCACCTGCCAAAGACCTGCACCCTACCTTATGCCATCCCCTGGCAGCCTGAACCTTGGCTGGTAGGGCAGCAGGATCCTGGTGTAGCAGAGATCAGGACACAGGGGAGGGAGGGCAGATGACCTGTCAGGAGAGAAGGCCACACCTCCCGAAGGGGTCTAAGGAAGCCCAGCGAGGCCTTCCCACCTAGCAGAAGGAGGCTCACCTCTGGAAGCAGAACAGACAGCTGTGTGCCCTTGGGAGGGCTCCAGTCTCTGACTTTGATTGATGGGAGATGAGAAGGGCCCAACAAAAACTCGAGTCTTCTTGCCCATGGATCCAGGAAAGTGCCTTCAGGTGCCCTGTCATCAGGGTTCAGATGGTGGCTGAGGGCAACACCCCCAGCAGGGGTCAACAGGGGCCTGAGACATCCACAACCTCAAAGGCAGAGGCAGGCCACCCAGGAAGGATACTGATGTGGAGACGAGGACATATCAAAACCAGAAACATGCCATCTCATCTACCCCCTTGCTACCAGGCCCCAGCATGGGCCCCAGGTTACCTGACTTCTAGGCATTGCCAGGTAACCATCATGAGCTCTCTCTGAGTCTGTCACAACCTCATCCCCCCCCCCCACTTAGCCCCATCCCCTCAGCCCCCACCCACCCTAACCAGCAGGCAACCCTCAGGATCCTGGGTTCCCTTTCCTGTCTGCAAACACCCAAGTCACTCTCAGGCATGTATGTGTCTTTCAAATGCCTATGGCCGGGTCTAGGCACACACGGCAACTGTGAGCTCTCTGAAGACAGTCGAAGGGTCCCAGGGGCACCTACACTCAAGGCACAACACACTTCTCACTGGTGCCACCAGGGTGGCCCTCCTCAGTGAACCTCCTTGCTGTAAGCTCTCTAAAGGTGCCTTCATCTTTTCTCTCCAGGGGCCCATGCCCAAGACCAAGGGACAAGAGTCCATAGAGCACTCATGTGAACGAATGAGCTTGACCAGCAGGCTACATGCAAAATCAACAACAAAGTCAAATACATCCCCCAGCCTCAGAAGCAGGGATTGTACACCCACACACACACCAATCTGTCTCTGTGTCTCTCTGTGTCTCTCTCTCTCTCCTCTCCTCCTCACTTCGCTTATACTAAGATCTCTCTCTCTCTCTCTCTCTCTCAGACCCTCTCCCTTTATCTCCTTTCCCCTCAACCTACAACTCTCCTATATACAGTGCTAGTCAGAGAGTATCCAGGGCAGACAGGCCTGTCTGATGCCATACCATATACCCTGTTCCCTTGGGGAAGGCACACCACCACCCAACAGAAACCTGTCCTTCCTTCTAGGAGCTGAGAGAGAGTCCAGACGCCTGCCTCCACAGGCCTGAGGACTTCCAGGATGCCCTCTAGAAACAGACCTCTTTGGCTGCCTCCAGGAGTAGGCCCAGTCCTTGCTTTCCTACTCTCCCTCTCTGCCATGCCTCACCTAGGCAGTCTCCCTGATGCTGGAAAGGGAACCAGCTAGCTATCTACCAGGGGCCAGGCCTGTTCCGAGTTCTCAGAGGTGCCAGGCCTGCCACCTGAGGATGGGTCTTGCCACTTCCCATACCATTGCCACGCCACACGTCTGATCACCCAGGCCAGCCAGCCCAGTCACAGGCTCTCACAGCCATCCCGGCCTGGAACAGTCCCTATCTCACGCCCACCTGAGCGGCTGATGAGGTATAGGGCCCCGAGGGTCCTCCCCTTCAAACTCACCTGTTACTTCCCCCACTGCTCTGAGTTGACCACCATGACTGCCACACACCTGGACTCTATGGCGCTGCCTGTATGCTCCCTGGGGCCTACCTTCCTCTCCAGTGGACTCATCAGGTATAAACACAAACACCCACAAGCACGGCCACAAAACTCCCAGGACAACACAAACACACACAAATACACACACACACACTCACAACACCCTAATCCAAACAGACAAGGTCTCCTTGGAACTGTCTGTTCACAGAATACAGTCTGTTTACTTCAGAGCGTCCTCTAACTAACCGTTCTCTCCACCCGAGATCGCTGGACAGGGAAGAGCAGGACAAGGGGCTTGTCCACCCTTCGACCTGGGTGTTAGTTCTCCATGGCGGTCAGGCAAGGTGACCTCGTCAGCTGAACCCTCAACTGGGCTGCCCGCATAGGTGTTGAAATCTCAGGGAGGGTGTTGGTTAGGGGAGGCAGGGCACCCTTCAGTCCACACCCCACTCTGGCTGCTTCTACTAAGACTCACCCAGAGCCACACACACTAGCCTGCCTTGGGCCCACCAACTACACACAACCAGGTGGCCTCTGTCCTTGCTGTTGCCTCCCAGTCTGCTTCTAAGACTCTGGGCATGTGGTTATAGGGTAGATACATTTCCTGACAGGGCCTTGCCCCTCAACATGACCTGCAGTCCTACTCAAACAGAATCCCCAATGTCCAAAGGACAAAAAAAAAACAAAAAAGCAAACAAGCAATATATAAAAAATAAAGGGGAGGGAAAAAAAATGAAATGCAAAGAAAAAATTAGGAAGGCAGAGAGAATGTGATGCAGACGGAGAAGAGAGAGGAGAGGAGGGAATGAGGAAGGCAGGGATGAAGTGAAATGGATGGAGGTTCTTTGGTGACATTGGCTATTTGGCCTTGACAGCCTGAGATCAGCCCTGAAAAGATTCTGAGGTGGGGTTGTGCAGGAGGGAGCCAGAGCAGTGTGTGAGTTGTGGGTGCTGCTGGCGAGCCTAAACCAAAAGAGAAGGGGCCGTCCACAGTGGGCTCCTGCCCACTGGCAGGCTACACTAATTCCACAGCCTCAACCCACACACAGCCCCTGACCCAGTGTCCCTGGCCTCTCATGGGAGCAGATCTGCCACAGTCCTCTCTCCTGGAGCAGAAGCCCTGTTTTCTTCCCACGGCTCTCTCGGTCACGGTCTCCAGCCCTGTGGCTCTCCTGGAGTCTGCTGGAGGGAGACCCACTAGTCCTTCTGCTGCAGCCAAGACCCTGGCGGTGCTTATCCTGCTTGCCTCCATGTCCAGGAGCAGCACAGGGACCTGCCAGTGGGATCAGCATAATCATTCTGCTTGATGGCAGTAGTACACCCAGAAAGCCGACCTCCAAGGGAGTAGAGCCTGGCTCCATTCCCTAGGCCTATACCTGAGCAAAACACTTTTCAAGAAAAAAAGAAGAGCCATACGCTGGCTCAGCCGCCACTGGACTTCAAAATGGCCACCTATGTTCTGGCAGGGACTGGTCAGAGATGGGGCACAAACCCTGTACCTGGGGGGATCCTAACCACGTGGGGAGCTTTGCAGGAGAGTGAGGGGCTTCTCGCCCACAGGGGATGTCTCAGGAAACTGGTGAGCCTAGGACCTGAGTGTAGCAGAACACAGTGGGGAGCAGAGTACAGGGGTGGGAAGGTGGGAGCTCCTCAAATGCAATGCCATGTTACACTCCAAGCCATTCTGGGTGCCAGGGAGTTCCTGAAGGTCCTCTCTGATGAGATCCCAGAGAGAATCGTAGGAGAACCCCGTGGCAATCTGGACCACAGGGGAGCACCCTCAGACTCAAACAAGGTGGACTCCAGGACCAGCAGACCAGGGGACCAGGAGGTGGGTCTTGATTCGGTGCCCCCAGGCAGGATCCAGCTGCCTTTGACTGAACTCACTCCATCTGCATGACCACGAGAGCTGCCTTGCAGGACTTAGTGTGTGCTAACTCTGTGGGAGCCTGTCCACAACAGTGTCCCAGATCAAGGCCACCTGCCGAAGACCTGCACCCTACCTTATGCCATCCCCTGGCAGCCTGAACCTTGGCTGGTAGGGCAGCAGGATCCTGGTGTAGCAGAGATCAGGACACAGGGGAGGGAGGGCAGATGACCTGTCAGGAGAGAAGGCCACACCTCCCGAAGGGGACCCAGGAAGCCCAGAGAGGCCTTCCCACCTAGCAGAAGGAGGCTCACCTATGGAAGCAGAACAGACAGCTGTGTGCCCTTGGGAGGGCTCCAGTCTGTGACTTTGATTGATGGGAGATGAGAAGGACCCAACAAAAACTCGAGTCTTCTTGCCCATGGATCCAGGAAAGTGCCTTCAGGTGCCCTGTCATCAGGGTTCAGATGGTGGCTGAGGGCAACACCCCCAGCAGGGGTCAACAGGGGCCTGAGACATCCACAACCTCAAAGGCAGAGGCAGGCCACCCAGGAAGGATACTGATGTGGAGACGAGGACATACCAAAACCAGAAACATGCCATCTCATCTACCCCCTTGCCTACCAGGCCCCAGCATGGGGCCCCAGGTTACCTGACTTCTAGGCATTGCCAGGTAACCATTATGAGCTCTCTCTGAGTCTGTCACAACCTCATCCCCCCCCCACTTAGCCCCATCCCCTCAGCCCCCACCCACCCTAACCAGCAGGCACCCCTCAGGATCCTGGGTTCCCTTTCCTGTCTGCAAACACCCAAGTCACTCTCAGGCACGTATGTGTCTTTCAAATGCCTATGGCCGGGTCTAGGCACACACGCAACTGTGAGCTCTCTGAAGACAGTCGAAGGGTCCCAGGGGCACCTACACTCAAGGCACAACACACTTCTCACTGGTGCCACCAGGGTGGCCCTCCTCAGTGACCTCCTTGCTGGAAGCTCTCTAAAGGTGCCTTCATCTTTTCTCTCCAGGGGCCCATGCCCAAGACCAAGGGACAGAGTCCACAGAGCACTCATGTGAACGAATGAGCTTGACCACCAGGCTACATGCAAAATCAACAACAAAGTCAAATACATCCCCCAGCCTCACAAGCAGGGATTGTACACCCACACACACACCCATCTGTCTCTGTGTCTCTCTGTGTCTCTCTCTCTCTCCTCTCCTCCTCACTTCGCTATACTAAGATCTCTCTCTCTCTCTCTCAGACCCTCTCCCTTTATCTCCTTTCCCCTCAACCTACAACTCTCCTATATACAGTGCTAGCCAGAGAGTATCCAGGGCAGACAGGCCTGTCTGATGCCATACCATATACCCTGTTCCCTTGGGGAAGGCACACCACCACCCAACAGGAACCTGTCCTTCCTTCTAGGAGCTGAGAGAGAGTCCAGACGCCTGCCTCCACAGGCCTGAGGACTTCCACGATGCCCTCTAGAAACAGACCTCTTTGGCTGCCTCCAGGAGTAGGCCCAGTCCTTGCTTTCCTACTCTCCCTCTCTGCCATGCCTCACCTAGGCAGTCTCCCTGATGCTGGAAAGGGAGCAAGCTAGCTAGCTACCTGGGGCCAGGCCTGTTCCGAGTTCTCAGAGGTGCCAGGCCTGCCACCCGAGGATGGGTCTTGCCACTTCCCATACCATTGCCACGCCACAGGTCTGATCTTCAGGCCAGGCCCAGTCACAGGCTCTCACAGCCATCCCGGCCTGGATCAGTCCCTATCTCACGCCCACCTGAGCGGCTGATGAGGTATAGGGCCCCGAGGGTCCTCCCCTTCAAACTCACCTGTTACTTCCCCCACTGCTCTGAGCTGACCACCATGACTGCCACACACCTGGACTCTATGGCGCTGCCTGTACGCTCCCTGGGGCCTACCTTCCTCTCCAGTGGACTCATCAGGTATAAACACAAACACCCACAAGCACGGCCACAAACTCCCAGGACAACACAAACACACACAAATACACACACACACACTCACAACACCCTAATCCAAACAGACAAGGTCTCCTTGGAACCGTCTGTTCACAGAATACAGTCTGTTCACTTCAGAGCGTCCTCTAACTAACCGTTCTTCCACCCGAGATCGCTGGACAGGGAAGAGCAGGACAAGGGGCTTGTCCACCCTTCGACCTGGGTGTTAGTTCTCCCTGGCGGTCAGGCAAGGTGACCTCGTCAGCTGAACCCGCAAGTGGGCTGCCCGCATAGGTGTTGGGCATCGCAGGGAGGGTGTTGGTTAGGGGAGGCAGGGCACCCTTCAGTCCACACCCCACTCTGGCTGCTTCTACTAAGACTCACCCGAGCCACACACTAGCCTGCCTTGGGCCCACCAACTACACACAACCAGGTGGCCTCTGTCCTTGCTGTTGGCTCCCAGTCTGCTTCTAAGACTCTGGGCATGTGGTTATAGGGTAGATACATTTCCTGACAGGGCCTTGCCCCTCAACTTGACCTGCAGTCCTACTCAAACAGAATCCCCAATGTCCAAAGGACAAAAAAAAACCAAAAAGCAAACAAGCAATATATAAAAAATAAAGGGGGGGGGAACAAAAATGAAATGCAAAGAAAAAATTAGGAAGGCAGAGAGAATGTGATGCAGACGGAGAAGAGAGAGGAGAGGAGGGAATGAGGAAGGCAGGGATGAAGTGAAATGGATGGAGGTTCTTTGGTGACATTGGCTATTTGGCCTTGACAGCCTGAGAACAGCCCTGAAAAGATTCTGAGGTGGTGTTATGGAGGAGGAGCGAGATCAGTGTGTGAGTTGTGGGTGCTGCAGGCGAGCCTAAACCAAAAGAGAGGGGGCCGTCCACAGTGGGCTCCTGCCCACTGGCAGGCTACACTAATTCCACAGCCTCAACCCACACACAGCCCCTGATCCAGGGTCCCTGGCAGGAAGATCCTCTCATGGGAGCAGACCTGTTTCCTTCCCACGGCTCTCCTGGGGTGCCCAGTCTGCTGGAGGGAGACCCACTAGTCCTTCTGCTGCAGCCAAGACCCTGGCGGTGCTTATCCTGCTTGCCTCCATGTCCAGGAGCAGCACAGGGACCTGCCGGTGGGATCAGCATAATCATTCTGCTTGATGGCAGTAGTACACCCAGAAAGCCGACCTCCAGGGAGTAGAGCCTGGCTCCATTCCCTAGGCCTATACCTGAGCAAAACACTTTTCAAGAAAAAAAGAAGAGCCATACGCTGGCTCAGCCGCCACTGGACTTCAAAATGGCCACCAATGTTCTGGCAGGGACTGGTCAGAGATGGGGCACAAACCCTGTACCTGGGGGGATCCTAACCACGTGGGGAGCTTTGCAGGAGAGTGAGGGGCTTCTCGCCCACAGGGGATGTCTCAGGAAACCTGGTGAGCCTAGGACCTGAGTGTAGCAGAACACAGTGGGGAGCAGAGTACAGGGGTGGGAAGGTGGGAGCTCCTCAAATGCAATGCCATGTTACACTCCAAGCCATTCTGGGTGCCAGGGAGTTCCTGAAGGTCCTCTCTGATGAGATCCCAGAGAGAATCGTAGGAGAACCCCGTGGCAATCTGGACCACAGGGGAGCACCCTCAGACTCAAACAAGGTGGACTCCAGGACCAGCAGACCAGGGGACCAGGAGGTGGGTCTTGATTCGGTGCCCCCAGGCAGGATCCAGCTGCCTTTGACTGAACTCACTCCATCTGCATGACCACGAGAGCTGCCTTGCAGGACTTAGGTGTGCTAACTCTGTGGGAGCCTGTCCACAACAGTGTCCCAGATCAAGGCCACCTGCCAAAGACCTGCACCCTACCTTATGCCATCCCCTGGCAGCCTGAACCTTGGCTGGTAGGGCAGCAGGATCCTGGTGTAGCAGAGATCAGGACACAGGGGAGGGAGGGCAGATGACCTGTCAGGAGAGAAGGCCACACCTCCCGAAGGGGTCCCAGGAAGCCCAGAGAGGCCTTCCCACCTAGCAGAAGGAGGCTCACCTATGGAAGCAGAACAGACAGCTGTGTGCCCTTGGGAGGGCTCCAGTCTCTGACTTTGATTGATGGGAGATGAGAAGGGCCCAACAAAAACTCGAGTCTTCTTGCCCATGGATCCAGGAAAGTGCCTTCAGGTGCCCTGTCATCAGGGTTCAGATGGTGGCTGAGGGCAACACCCCCAGCAGGGGTCACCAGGGGCCTGAGACATCCACAACCTCAAAGGCAGAGGCAGGCCACCCAGGAAGGATACTGATGTGGAGACGAGGACATACCAAAACCAGAAACATGCCATCTCATCTACCCCCTTGCCTACCAGGCCCCAGCATGGGGCCCCAGGTTACCTGACTTCTAGGCATTGCCAGGTAACCATTATGAGCTCTCTCTGAGTCTGTCACAACCTCATCCCCCCCCCACTTAGCCCCATCCCCTCAGCCCCCACCCACCCTAACCAGCAGGCACCCCTCAGGATCCTGGGTTCCCTTTCCTGTCTGCAAACACCCAAGTCACTCTCAGGCACGTATGTGTCTTTCAAATGCCTATGGCCGGGTCTAGGCACACACGCAACTGTGAGCTCTCTGAAGACAGTCGAAGGGTCCCAAGGGGCACCTACACTCAAGGCACAACACACTTCTCACTGGTGCCACCAGGGTGGCCCTCCTCAGTGACCTCCTTGCTGGAAGCTCTCTAAAGGTGCCTTCATCTTTTCTCTCCAGGGGCCCATGCCCAAGACCCAGGGACCAGAGTCCACAGAGCACTCATGT
Source organism: Cricetomys ansorgei (assembly GCA_026225945.1). Taxonomy (NCBI): domain Eukaryota; kingdom Metazoa; phylum Chordata; class Mammalia; order Rodentia; family Nesomyidae; genus Cricetomys; species Cricetomys ansorgei. The sequence goes on along the minus strand of JAMJFZ010000070.1, from coordinate 1,152,408 downwards.
GAACGAATGAGCTTGACCACCAGGCTACATGCAAAATCAACAACAAAGTCAAATACATCCCCCAGCCTCACAAGCAGGGATTGTACACCCACACACACACCCATCTGTCTCTGTGTCTCTCTGTGTCTCTCTCTCTCTCCTCTCCTCCTCACTTCCCTATACTAAGATCTCTCTCTCTCTCTCTCAGACCCTCTCCCTTTATCTCCTTTCCCCTCAACCTACAACTCTCCTATATACAGTGCTAGCCAGAGAGTATCCAGGGCAGACAGGCCTGTCTGATGCCAGACCATATACCCTGTTCCCTTGGGGAAGGCACACCACCACCACCCAACAGGAAACCTGTCCTTCCTTCTAGGAGCTGAGAGTCCAGACGCCTGCCTCCACAGGCCTGAGGACTTCCAGGATGCCCTCTAGAAACAGACCTCTTTGGCTGCCTCCAGGAGTAGGCCCAGTCCTTGCTTTCCTACTCTCCCTCTCTGCCATGCCTCACCTAGGCAGTCTCCCTGATGCTGGAAAGGGAGCAAGCTAGCTAGCTACCTGGGCCAGGCCTGTTCCGAGTTCTCAGAGGTGCCAGGCCTGCCACCCGAGGATGGGTCTTGCCACTCCCATACCATTGCCACGCCACAGGTCTGGATCTTCAGGCCAGTCCCAGTCCACCAGGCTCTCACAGCCATCGCCGGCCTGGATCAGTCCCTATCTCACGCCCACCTGAGCGGCTGATGAAGTATAGGGCCCCTAGGGTCCTCTCCCTTCAAACTCACCTGTTACAAGTGTCCCACCCACTGCTCCGAGCTGGACCACCATGACTGCCACACACCTGGACTCTATGGCGCTGCCTCTAGGCTCCCTGGGGGCCTACCTTCCTCTCCAGTGGACTCATCAGGTATAAACACAAACACCCACAAGCACGGTCACAAACTCCCAGGTCGACACAAAAACACACACAAATACACACACACACCACTCACAACAACCTAATCCAAACAGACAAGGTCTCCTTGGAAACGTCTGTTCACAGAATACAGTCTGTTCACTTCAGAGCTTCCTCTAACTAACCGTTCTTCCACCCGAGATCGCTGGACAGGGGAAGAGCAGGACAAGGGGCTTGTCCACCCTTCGACCTGGGTGTTAGTTATCCCTGGCGGTTAGGCAAGGTGACCTCCTCAGCTGAACCCGCAAGTGGGCTGCCCGCATAGGTGTTGGGCATCGCAGGGAGGGTGTTGGTTAGGGGAGGCAGGGCACCCTTCAGTCCACACCCCACTCTGGCTGCTTCTACTAAGACTCACCCCGAGCCACACACTAGCCTGCCTTGGGCCCACCAACTACACACAACCAGGTGGCCTCTGTCCTTGCTGTTGGCTCCCAGTCTGCTTCTAAGACTCTGGGCATGTGGCTTATAGGGTAGATACATTTCCTGACAGGGCCTTGCCCCTCAACTTCACCTGCAGTCCTACTCAAACAGAATCCCCAATGTCCAAAGGACAAAAAAAAAAAAAAAAGCAAAAAGCAAACAAGCAATATATAAAAAATAAAGGGGGGGAAACAAAAATGAAATGCAAAGAAAAAATTAGGAAGGCAGAGAGAATGTGATGCAGACGGAGAAGAGAGAGGAGAGGAGGGAATGAGGAAGGCAGGGATGAAGTGAAATGGATGGAGGTTCTTTGGTGACATTGGCTATTTGGCCTTGACAGCCTGAGAACAGCCCTGAAAAGATTCTGAGGTGGTGCTATGGAGGAGGGAGCGAGAGCAGTGTGTGTTGTGGGTGCTGCAGGCGAGCCTAAACCAAAAGATAGGGGGCCGTCACACAGTGGGCAGGAGCCCACTGGCAGGCTACACTAATTCCACAGCCTCAACCCACACACAGCCCCTGATCCAGGGTCCCTGGCAGGAAGATCCTCTCATGGGAGCAGACGTGGCTGCCACAGTACCGGGAGGAGGTGCTTCCCTCCTGGAGCAGGCCAAGCCCTGTGGTTCCCTGCTACCTCTGGAGCAGGCTGTGGCCTCCCAGGTCACGGGTCTCCAAGACCCTGTTTCCTCCCCCTGGCTCTCCTGGGGTGCCCAGTCTGCTGGAGGGAGACCCACTAGTCCTTCTGCTGCAGCCAAGACCCTGGCGGTGCTTATCCTGCTTGCCTCCATGTCCAGTAGCAGCACAGGGACCTGCTGGTGGGATCAGCATAATCATTCTGCTTGATGGCAGTAGTACACCCAGAAAGCCGACCTACCTAGGGAGTAGAGCCTGGCTCCACTCCCTAGGCCTATACCTGAGCAAAAAACTTTTCAAGAAAAAAAGAAGAGCCATACGCTGGCTCAGCCGCCACTGGACTTCAAAATGGCCACCAATGTTCTGGCAGGGACTGGTCAGAGATGGGGCACAAACCCTGTACCTGGGGGGATCCTAACCACGTGGGGAGCTTTGCAGGAGAGTGAGGGGCTTCTCGCCCCCAGGGGATGTCTCAGGAAACCTGGTGAGCCTAGGACCTGAGTGTAGCAGACCACAGTGGGGAGCAGAGTACAGGGGTGGGAAGGTGGGAGCTCCTCAAATGCAATGCCATGTTACACTCCAAGCCATTCTGGGTGCCAGGGAGTTCCTGAAGGTCCTCTCTGATGAGATCCCAGAGAGAATCGTAGGAGAACCCCGTGGCAATCTGGACCACAGGGGAGCACCCTCAGACTCAAACAAGGTGGACTCCAGGACCAGCAGGACCAGGGGACCAGGAGGTGGGTCTTGATTCGGTGCCCCCAGGCAGGATCCAGCTGCCTTTGACTGAACTCACTCCATCTGCATGACCACGAGAGCTGCCTTGCAGGACTTAGGTGTGCTAACTCTGTGGGAGCCTGTCCACAACAGTTGTCCCAGATCAAGGCCACCTGCCAAAGACCTGCACCCTACCTTATGCCATCCCCTGGCAGCCTGAACCTTGGCTGGTAGGGCAGCAGGATCCTGGTGTAGCAGAGATCAGGACACAGGGGAGGGAGGGCAGATGACCTGTCAGGAGAGAAGGCCACACCTCCCGAAGGGGTCCCAGGAAGCCCAGAGAGGCCTTCCCACCTAGCAGAAGGAGGCTCACCTATGGAAGCAGAACAGACAGCTGTGTGCCCTTGGGAGGGCTCCAGTCTCTGACTTTGATTGATGGGAGATGAGAAGGGCCCAACAAAAACTCGAGTCTTCTTGCCCATGGATCCAGGAAAGTGCCTTCAGGTGCCCTGTCATCAGGGTTCAGATGGTGGCTGAGGGCAACACCCCCAGCAGGGGTCACCAGGGGCCTGAGACATCCACAACCTCAAAGGCAGAGGCAGGCCACCCAGGAAGGATACTGATGTGGAGACGAGGACATATCAAAACCAGAAACATGCCATCTCATCTGCCCCCTTGCCTACCAGGCCCCAGCATGGGGCCCCAGGTTACCTGACTTCCTAGGCATTGCCAGGCAACCATTATGAGCTCTCTCTGAGTCTGTCACAACCTCATCCCCCCCCCACTTAGCCCCATCCCCTCAGCCCCCACCCACCCTAACCAGCAGGCACCCCTCAGGATCCTGGGTTCCCTTTCCTGTCTGCAAACACCCAAGTCACTCTCAGGCACGTATGTGTCTTTCAAATGCCTATGGCCGGGTCTAGGCACACATGCAACTGTGAGCTCTCTGAAGACAGTCGAAGGGTCCCACGGGCACCTACACTCACAAGGCACAACACACTTCTCACTGGTGCCACCAGGGTGGCCCTCCTCAGTGACCTCCTCGCTGTGAAGCTCTCTAAAGGTGCCTTCATCTTTTCTCTCCAGGGGCCCATGCCCAAGACCCAGGGACCAGAGTCCACAGAGCACTCATGTGAACGAATGAGCTTGACCACCAGGCTACATGCAAAATCAACAACAAAGTCAAATACATCCCCCAGACTCACAAGCAGGGATTGTACACCCACACACACACCCATCTGTCTCTGTGTCTCTCTGTGTCTCTCTCTCCTCTCCTCCTCACTTCCCTATACTAAGATCTCTCTCTCTCTTTCTCTCTCTCTCAGACCGTCTCCCTTTATCTCCTTTCGCCTCAACCTACAACTCTCCTATATACAGTGCTAGCCAGAGAGTATCCAGGGCAGACAGGCCTGTCTGATGCCAGACCATATACCCTGTTCCCTTGGGGAAGGCACACCACTACCCAACAGGAACCTATCCTTCCTTCTAGGAGCCGAGAGAGACTCCAGATGCCTTCCTCCACAGGCCTGAGGACTTCCACGATGCCCTCTAGAAACAGACCTCTTTGGCTGCCTCCAGGAGTAGGCCCAGTCCTTGCTTTCCTACTCTCCCTCTCTGCCATGCCTCACCTAGGCAGTCTCCCTGATGCTGTAAAGGGAGCAAGCTAGCTAGCTACCTGGGGCCAGGCCTGTTCCGAGTTCTCAGAGGTGCCAGGCCTGCCACCCGAGGATGGGACTTGCCACTTCCCATACCATTGCCACGCCACAGGTCTGATCTTCAGGCCAGGCCCAGTCACAGGCTCTCACAGCCATCCCGGCCTGGATCAGTCCCTATCTCACGCCCACCTTAGGTGCTGATGAGGTATAGGGCCCCGAGGTTCCTCCCATTCAAAGTCACCTGTTACTTCCCCCACTGCTCCGAGCTGACCACCATGACTGCCGCACACCTGGACTCTATGGCACTGCCTGTAAGCTCCCTGGGGCCTACCTTCCTCTCCAGTGGACTCATCAGGTACAAACACGAACACCCACAATCACGGCCACAAACTCCCAGGACAACACAAACACACACAAATACATACACACACACTCACAACACCCTAATCCAAACAGACAAGGTCTCCTTGGAACCGTCTGTTCACAGAATACAGTCTGTTCACTTCAGAGCATCCTCTAACTAACAGTTCTTCCTCCCTAGATCGCTGGACAGGGAAGATCAGGACAAGGGGCTTGTCCACCCTTCGACCTGGGTGTTAGTTCTCCCTGGCGGTCAGGCAATTTGACCTCCTCAGCTGAACCCGCAAGTGGGCTGCCCGCATAGGTGTTGGGCATCGCAGGGAGGGGTGTTGGTTAGGGGAGGCAGGGCACCCTTCAGTCCACACCCCCACTCTGGCTGCTTCTACTAAGACTCACCCCGAGCCACACACTAGCCTGCCTTGGGCCCACCAACTACACACAACCAGGTGGCCTCTGTCCTTGCTGTTGGCTCCCAGTCTGCTTCTAAGACTCTGGGCATGTGGTTGTAGGGTAGATACATTTCCTGACAGGGCCTTGCCCCTCAACTTCACCTGCAGTCCTACTCAAACAGAATCCCCAATGTCCAAAGGAAAAAAAAAACCCAAAAAGCAAACAAGCAATATATAAAAAATAAAGGGGGGGGAACAAAAATGAAATGCAAAGAAAAAATTAGGAAGGCAGAGAGAATGTGATGCAGACGGAGAAGAGAGAGGAGAGGAGAGGAGGAATGAGGAAGGCAGGGATGAAGTGAAATGGATGGAGGTTCTTTGGTGACATTGGCTATTTGGCCTTGACAGCCTGAGATCAGCCCTGAAAAGATTCTGAGGTGGTGTTATGGAGGAGGGAGCGAGATCAGTGTGTGTGTTGTGGGTGCTGCTGGCGAGCCTAAACCAAAAGAGAGGGGGCCGTCCACAGTGGGCTCCTGCCCACTGGCAGGCTACACTAATTCCACAGCCTCAACCCACACACAGCCCCTGATCCAGGGTCCCTGGCAGGAAGATCTCTCATGGGAGCAGACGTGGCTGCCACAGTACCGGAGGAGGTGCTTCCCTCCTGGAGCAAGCCAAGCCCTGTGGTTCCCTGCTACCTCTGGGGCAGGCTGTGGCCTCCCAGGTCACGGGTCTCCAAGACCCTGTTTCTTCCCATGGCTCTCCTGGGGTGCCCAGTCTGCCTGGAGGGAGACCCACTAGTCCTTCTGCTGCCTGCAGCCAAGACCCTGGCGGTGCTTATCCTGCTTGCCTCCATGTCCAGGAGCAGCACAGGGACCTGCCGGTGGGATCAGCATAACCATTCTGCTTGATGGCAGTAGTACACCCAGAAAGCCGACCTCCAAGGAGTAGAGCCTGGCTCCATTCCCTAGGCCTATACCTGAGCAAAACACTTTTCAAGAAAAAAAGAAGAGCCATACGCTGGCTCAGCCGCCACTGGACTTCAAAATGGCCACCAATGTTCTGGCAGGGACTGGTCAGAGATGGGGCACAAACCCTGTACCTGGGGGGATCCTAACCACGTGGGGAGCTTTGCAGGAGAGTGAGGGGCTTCTCGCCCACAGGGGATGTCTCAGGAAACCTGGTGAGCCTAGGACCTGAGTGTAGCAGAACACAGTGGGGAGCAGAGTACAGGGGTGGGAAGGTGGGAGCTCCTCAAATGCAATGCCATGTTACACTCCAAGCCATTCTGGGTGCCAGGGAGTTCCTGAAGGTCCTCTCTGATGAGATCCCAGAGAGAATCGTAGGAGAACCCCGTGGCAATCTGGACCACAGGGGAGCACCCTCAGACTCAAACAAGGTGGACTCCAGGACCAGCAGACCAGGGGACCAGGAGGTGGGTCTTGATTCGGTGCCCCCAGGCAGGATCCAGCTGCCTTTGACTGAACTCACTCCATCTGCATGACCACGAGAGCTGCCTTGCAGGACTTAGGTGTGCTAACTCTGTGGGAGCCTGTCCACAACAGTGTCCCAGGTCAAGGCCACCTGCCGAAGACCTGCACCCTACCTTATGCCATCCCCTGGCAGCCTGAACCTTGGCTGGTAGGGCAGCAGGATCCTGGTGTAGCAGAGATCAGGACACAGGGGAGGGAGGGCAGATGACCTGTCAGGAGAGAAGGCCACACCTCCCGAAGGGGTCCCAGGAAGCCCAGAGAGGCCTTCCCACCTAGCAGAAGGAGGCTCACCTATGGAAGCAGAACAGACAGCTGTGTGCCCTTGGGAGGGCTCCAGTCTCTGACTTTGATTGATGGGAGATGAGAAGGGCCCAACAAAAACTCGAGTCTTCTTGCCCATGGATCCAGGAAAGTGCCTTCAGGTGCCCTGTCATCAGGGTTCAGATGGTGGCTGAGGGCAACACCCCCAGCAGGGGTCACAGGGGCCTGAGACATCCACAACCTCAAAGGCAGAGGCAGGCCACCCAGGAAGGATACTGATGTGGAGACGAGGACATACCAAAACCAGAAACATGCCATCTCATCTACCCCCTTGCCTACCAGGCCCCAGCATGGGGCCCCAGGTTACCTGACTTCTAGGCATTGCCAGGTAACCATTATGAGCTCTCTCTGAGTCTGTCACAACCTCATCCCCCCCCCACTTAGCCCCATCCCCTCAGCCCCCACCCACCCTAACCAGCAGGCACCCCTCAGGATCCTGGGTTCCCTTTCCTGTCTGCAAACACCCAAGTCACTCTCAGGCATGTATGTGTCTTTCAAATGCCTATGGCCGGGTATAGGCACACACGCAACTGTGAGCTCTCTGAAGACAGTCGAAGGGTCCCAGGGGCACCTACACTCAAGGCACAACACACTTCTCACTGGTGCCACCAGGGTGGCCCTCCTCAGTGACCTCCTTGCTGGAAGCTCTCTAAAGGTGCCTTCATCTTTTCTCTCCAGGGGCCCATGCCCAAGACCAAGGGACAAGAGTCCACAGAGCACTCATGTGAACGAATGAGCTTGACCACCAGGCTACATGCAAAATCAACAACAAAGTCAAATACATCCCCCAGCCTCAGAAGCAGGGATTGTACACCCACACACACACCCATCTGTCTCTGTGTCTCTCTGTGTCTCTCTCTCTCTCCTCTCCTCCTCACTTCGCTATACTAAGATCTCTCTCTCTCTCTCTCAGACCCTCTCCCTTTATCTCCTTTCCCCTCAACCTACAACTCTCCTATATACAGTGCTAGTCAGAGAGTATCCAGGGCAGACAGGCCTGTCTGATGCCATACCATATACCCTGTTCCCTTGGGGAAGGCACACCACCACCCAACAGGAACCTGTCCTTCCTTCTAGGAGCTGAGAGAGAGTCCAGACGCCTGCCTCCACAGGCCTGAGGACTTCCACGATGCCCTCTAGAAACAGACCTCTTTGGCTGCCTCCAGGAGTAGGCCCAGTCCTTGCTTTCCTACTCTCCCTCTCTGCCATGCCTCACCTAGGCAGTCTCCCTGATGCTGGAAAGGGAGCAAGCTAGCTAGCTACCTGGGGCCAGGCCTGTTCCGAGTTCTCAGAGGTGCCAGGCCTGCCACCCGAGGATGGGTCTTGCCACTTCCCATACCATTGCCACGCCACAGGTCTGATCTTCAGGCCAGGCCCAGTCACAGGCTCTCACAGCCATCCCGGCCTGGATCAGTCCCTATCTCACGCCCACCTGAGCGGCTGATGAGGTATAGGGCCCCGAGGGTCCTCCCCTTCAAACTCACCTGTTACTTCCCCCACTGCTCTGAGCTGACCACCATGACTGCCACACACCTGGACTCTATGGCGCTGCCTGTACGCTCCCTGGGGCCTACCTTCCTCTCCAGTGGACTCATCAGGTATAAACACAAACACCCACAAGCACGGCCACAAACTCCCAGGACAACACAAACACACACAAATACACACACACACACTCACAACACCCTAATCCAAACAGACAAGGTCTCCTTGGAACCGTCTGTTCACAGAATACAGTCTGTTCACTTCAGAGCGTCCTCTAACTAACCGTTCTTCCACCCGAGATCGCTGGACAGGGAAGAGCAGGACAAGGGGCTTGTCCACCCTTCGACCTGGGTGTTAGTTCTCCCTGGCGGTCAGGCAAGGTGACCTCGTCAGCTGAACCCGCAAGTGGGCTGCCCGCATAGGTGTTGGGCATCGCAGGGAGGGTGTTGGTTAGGGGAGGCAGGGCACCCTTCAGTCCACACCCCACTCTGGCTGCTTCTACTAAGACTCACCCAGAGCCACACACTAGCCTGCCTTGGGCCCACCAACTACACACAACCAGGTGGCCTCTGTCCTTGCTGTTGGCTCCCAGTCTGCTTCTAAGACTCTGGGCATGTGGTTATAGGGTAGATACATTTCCTGACAGGGCCTTGCCCCTCAACTTGACCTGCAGTCCTACTCAAACAGAATCCCCAATGTCCAAAGGACAAAAAAAAACCAAAAAGCAAACAAGCAATATATAAAAAATAAAGGGGGGGAAACAAAAATGAAATGCAAAGAAAAAATTAGGAAGGCAGAGAGAATGTGATGCAGACGGAGAAGAGAGAGGAGAGGAGGGAATGAGGAAGGCAGGGATGAAGTGAAATGGATGGAGGTTCTTTGGTGACATTGGCTATTTGGCCTTGACAGCCTGAGAACAGCCCTGAAAAGATTCTGAGGTGGTGTTATGGAGGAGGGAGCGAGATCAGTGTGTGAGTTGTGGGTGCTGCAGGCGAGCCTAAACCAAAAGAGAGGGGGCCGTCCACAGTGGGCTCCTGCCCACTGGCAGGCTACACTAATTCCACAGCCTCAACCCACACACAGCCCCTGATCCAGGGTCCCTGGCAGGAAGATCCTCTCATGGGAGCAGACGTGGCTGCCACAGTACCGGGAGGAGGTGCTTCCCTCCTGGAGCAGGCCAAGCCCTGTGGTTCCCTGCTACCTCTGGAGCGGGCTGTGGCCTCCCAGGTCACGGGTCTCCAAGACCCTGTTTCTTCCCATGGCTCTCCTGGGGTGCCCAGTCTGCTGGAGGGAGACCCACTAGTCCTTCTGCTGCAGCCAAGACCCTGGCGGTGCTTATCCTGCTTGCCTCCATGTCCAGGAGCAGCACAGGGACCTGCCGGTGGGATCAGCATAATCATTCTGCTTGATGGCAGTAGTACACCCAGAAAGCCGACCTCCAAGGGAGTAGAGCCTGGCTCCATTCCCTAGGCCTATACCTGAGCAAAACACTTTTCAAGAAAAAAAGAAGAGCCATACGCTGGCTCAGCCGCCACTGGACTTCAAAATGGCCACCAATGTTCTGGCAGGGACTGGTCAGAGATGGGGCACAAACCCTGTACCTGGGGGGATCCTAACCACGTGGGGAGCTTTGCAGGAGAGTGAGGGGCTTCTCGCCCACAGGGGATGTCTCAGGAAACCTGGTGAGCCTAGGACCTGAGTGTAGCAGAACACAGTGGGGAGCAGAGTACAGGGGTGGGAAGGTGGGAGCTCCTCAAATGCAATGCCATGTTACACTCCAAGCCATTCTGGGTGCCAGGGAGTTCCTGAAGGTCCTCTCTGATGAGATCCCAGAGAGAATCGTAGGAGAACCCCGTGGCAATCTGGACCACAGGGGAGCACCCTCAGACTCAAACAAGGTGGACTCCAGGACCAGCAGACCAGGGGACCAGGAGGTGGGTCTTGATTCGGTGCCCCCAGGCAGGATCCAGCTGCCTTTGACTGAACTCACTCCATCTGCATGACCACGAGAGCTGCCTTGCAGGACTTAGGTGTGCTAACTCTGTGGGAGCCTGTCCACAACAGTGTCCCAGATCAAGGCCACCTGCCGAAGACCTGCACCCTACCTTATGCCATCCCCTGGCAGCCTGAACCTTGGCTGGTAGGGCAGCAGGATCCTGGTGTAGCAGAGATCAGGACACAGGGGAGGGAGGGCAGATGACCTGTCAGGAGAGAAGGCCACACCTCCCGAAGGGGTCCCAGGAAGCCCAGAGAGGCCTTCCCACCTAGCAGAAGGAGGCTCACCTATGGAAGCAGAACAGACAGCTGTGTGCCCTTGGGAGGGCTCCAGTCTCTGACTTTGATTGATGGGAGATGAGAAGGGCCCAACAAAAACTCGAGTCTTCTTGCCCATGGATCCAGGAAAGTGCCTTCAGGTGCCCTGTCATCAGGGTTCAGATGGTGGCTGAGGGCAACACCCCCAGCAGGGGTCACCAGGGGCCTGAGACATCCACAACCTCAAAGGCAGAGGCAGGCCACCCAGGAAGGATACTGATGTGGAGACGAGGACATACCAAAACCAGAAACATGCCATCTCATCTACCCCCTTGCCTACCAGGCCCCAGCATGGGGCCCCAGGTTACCTGACTTCTAGGCATTGCCAGGTAACCATTATGAGCTCTCTCTGAGTCTGTCACAACCTCATCCCCCCCCCACTTAGCCCCATCCCCTCAGCCCCCACCCACCCTAACCAGCAGGCACCCCTCAGGATCCTGGGTTCCCTTTCCTGTCTGCAAACACCCAAGTCACTCTCAGGCACGTATGTGTCTTTCAAATGCCTATGGCCGGGTATAGGCACACACGCAACTGTGAGCTCTCTGAAGACAGTCGAAGGGTCCCAGGGGCACCTACACTCAAGGCACAACACACTTCTCACTGGTGCCACCAGGGTGGCCCTCCTCAGTGACCTCCTTGCTGGAAGCTCTCTAAAGGTGCCTTCATCTTTTCTCTCCAGGGGCCCATGCCCAAGACCAAGGGACAAGAGTCCACAGAGCACTCATGTGAACGAATGAGCTTGACCACCAGGCTACATGCAAAATCAACAACAAAGTCAAATACATCCCCCAGCCTCACAAGCAGGGATTGTACACCCACACACACACCCATCTGTCTCTGTGTCTCTCTGTGTCTCTCTCTCTCTCCTCTCCTCCTCACTTCCCTATACTAAGATCTCTCTCTCTCTCTCTCAGACCCTCTCCCTTTATCTCCTTTCCCCTCAACCTACAACTCTCCTATATACAGTGCTAGCCAGAGAGTATCCAGGGCAGACAGGCCTGTCTGATGCCATACCATATACCCTGTTCCCTTGGGGAAGGCACACCACCACCCAACAGGAACCTGTCCTTCCTTCTAGGAGCTGAGAGAGAGTCCAGACGCCTGCCTCCACAGGCCTGAGGACTTCCACGATGCCCTCTAGAAACAGACCTCTTTGGCTGCCTCCAGGAGTAGGCCCAGTCCTTGCTTTCCTACTCTCCCTCTCTGCCATGCCTCACCTAGGCAGTCTCCCTGATGCTGGAAAGGGAGCAAGCTAGCTAGCTACCTGGGGCCAGGCCTGTTCCGAGTTCTCAGAGGTGCCAGGCCTGCCACCCGAGGATGGGTCTTGCCACTTCCCATACCATTGCCACGCCACAGGTCTGATCTTCAGGCCAGGCCCAGTCACAGGCTCTCACAGCCATCCCGGCCTGGATCAGTCCCTATCTCACGCCCACCTGAGCGGCTGATGAGGTATAGGGCCCCGAGGGTCCTCCCCTTCAAACTCACCTGTTACTTCCCCCACTGCTCTGAGCTGACCACCATGACTGCCACACACCTGGACTCTATGGCGCTGCCTGTATGCTCCCTGGGGCCTACCTTCCTCTCCAGTGGACTCATCAGGTATAAACACAAACACCCACAAGCACGGCCACAAACTCCCAGGACAACACAAACACACACAAATACACACACACACACTCACAACACCCTAATCCAAACAGACAAGGTCTCCTTGGAACCGTCTGTTCACAGAATACAGTCTGTTCACTTCAGAGCGTCCTCTAACTAACCGTTCTTCCACCCGAGATCGCTGGACAGGGAAGAGCAGGACAAGGGGCTTGTCCACCCTTCGACCTGGGTGTTAGTTCTCCCTGGCGGTCAGGCAAGGTGACCTCGTCAGCTGAACCCGCAAGTGGGCTGCCCGCATAGGTGTTGGGCATCGCAGGGAGGGTGTTGGTTAGGGGAGGCAGGGCACCCTTCAGTCCACACCCCACTCTGGCTGCTTCTACTAAGACTCACCCAGAGCCACACACTAGCCTGCCTTGGGCCCACCAACTACACACAACCAGGTGGCCTCTGTCCTTGCTGTTGGCTCCCAGTCTGCTTCTAAGACTCTGGGCATGTGGTTATAGGGTAGATACATTTCCTGACAGGGCCTTGCCCCTCAACTTGACCTGCAGTCCTACTCAAACAGAATCCCCAATGTCCAAAGGACAAAAAAAAACCAAAAAGCAAACAAGCAATATATAAAAAATAAAGGGGGGGGAACAAAAATGAAATGCAAAGAAAAAATTAGGAAGGCAGAGAGAATGTGATGCAGACGGAGAAGAGAGAGGAGAGGAGGGAATGAGGAAGGCAGGGATGAAGTGAAATGGATGGAGGTTCTTTGGTGACATTGGCTATTTGGCCTTGACAGCCTGAGAACAGCCCTGAAAAGATTCTGAGGTGGTGTTATGGAGGAGGGAGCGAGATCAGTGTGTGAGTTGTGGGTGCTGCAGGCGAGCCTAAACCAAAAGAGAGGGGGCCGTCCACAGTGGGCTCCTGCCCACTGGCAGGCTACACTAATTCCACAGCCTCAACCCACACACAGCCCCTGATCCAGGGTCCCTGGCAGGAAGATCCTCTCATGGGAGCAGACGTGGCTGCCACAGTACCGGGAGGAGGTGCTTCCCTCCTGGAGCAGGCCAAGCCCTGTGGTTCCCTGCTACCTCTGGAGCAGGCTGTGGCCTCCCAGGTCACGGGTCTCCAAGACCCTGTTTCTTCCCATGGCTCTCCTGGGGTGCCCAGTCTGCTGGAGGGAGACCCACTAGTCCTTCTGCTGCAGCCAAGACCCTGGCGGTGCTTATCCTGCTTGCCTCCATGTCCAGGAGCAGCACAGGGACCTGCCGGTGGGATCAGCATAATCATTCTGCTTGATGGCAGTAGTACACCCAGAAAGCCGACCTCCAAGGGAGTAGAGCCTGGCTCCATTCCCTAGGCCTATACCTGAGCAAAACACTTTTCAAGAAAAAAAGAAGAGCCATACGCTGGCTCAGCCGCCACTGGACTTCAAAATGGCCACCAATGTTCTGGCAGGGACTGGTCAGAGATGGGGCACAAACCCTGTACCTGGGGGGATCCTAACCACGTGGGGAGCTTTGCAGGAGAGTGAGGGGCTTCTCGCCCACAGGGGATGTCTCAGGAAACCTGGTGAGCCTAGGACCTGAGTGTAGCAGAACACAGTGGGGAGCAGAGTACAGGGGTGGGAAGGTGGGAGCTCCTCAAATGCAATGCCATGTTACACTCCAAGCCATTCTGGGTGCCAGGGAGTTCCTGAAGGTCCTCTCTGATGAGATCCCAGAGAGAATCGTAGGAGAACCCCGTGGCAATCTGGACCACAGGGGAGCACCCTCAGACTCAAACAAGGTGGACTCCAGGACCAGCAGACCAGGGGACCAGGAGGTGGGTCTTGATTCGGTGCCCCCAGGCAGGATCCAGCTGCCTTTGACTGAACTCACTCCATCTGCATGACCACGAGAGCTGCCTTGCAGGACTTAGGTGTGCTAACTCTGTGGGAGCCTGTCCACAACAGTGTCCCAGATCAAGGCCACCTGCCGAAGACCTGCACCCTACCTTATGCCATCCCCTGGCAGCCTGAACCTTGGCTGGTAGGGCAGCAGGATCCTGGTGTAGCAGAGATCAGGACACAGGGGAGGGAGGGCAGATGACCTGTCAGGAGAGAAGGCCACACCTCCCGAAGGGGTCCCAGGAAGCCCAGAGAGGCCTTCCCACCTAGCAGAAGGAGGCTCACCTATGGAAGCAGAACAGACAGCTGTGTGCCCTTGGGAGGGCTCCAGTCTCTGACTTTGATTGATGGGAGATGAGAAGGGCCCAACAAAAACTCGAGTCTTCTTGCCCATGGATCCAGGAAAGTGCCTTCAGGTGCCCTGTCATCAGGGTTCAGATGGTGGCTGAGGGCAACACCCCCAGCAGGGGTCACCAGGGGCCTGAGACATCCACAACCTCAAAGGCAGAGGCAGGCCACCCAGGAAGGATACTGATGTGGAGACGAGGACATACCAAAACCAGAAACATGCCATCTCATCTACCCCCTTGCCTACCAGGCCCCAGCATGGGGCCCCAGGTTACCTGACTTCTAGGCATTGCCAGGTAACCATTATGAGCTCTCTCTGAGTCTGTCACAACCTCATCCCCCCCCCACTTAGCCCCATCCCCTCAGCCCCCACCCACCCTAACCAGCAGGCACCCCTCAGGATCCTGGGTTCCCTTTCCTGTCTGCAAACACCCAAGTCACTCTCAGGCACGTATGTGTCTTTCAAATGCCTATGGCCGGGTATAGGCACACACGCAACTGTGAGCTCTCTGAAGACAGTCGAAGGGTCCCAGGGGCACCTACACTCAAGGCACAACACACTTCTCACTGGTGCCACCAGGGTGGCCCTCCTCAGTGACCTCCTTGCTGGAAGCTCTCTAAAGGTGCCTTCATCTTTTCTCTCCAGGGGCCCATGCCCAAGACCAAGGGACAAGAGTCCACAGAGCACTCATGTGAACGAATGAGCTTGACCACCAGGCTACATGCAAAATCAACAACAAAGTCAAATACATCCCCCAGCCTCAGAAGCAGGGATTGTACACCCACACACACACCCATCTGTCTCTGTGTCTCTCTGTGTCTCTCTCTCTCTCCTCTCCTCCTCACTTCGCTATACTAAGATCTCTCTCTCTCTCTCTCAGACCCTCTCCCTTTATCTCCTTTCCCCTCAACCTACAACTCTCCTATATACAGTGCTAGCCAGAGAGTATCCAGGGCAGACAGGCCTGTCTGATGCCATACCATATACCCTGTTCCCTTGGGGAAGGCACACCACCACCCAACAGGAACCTGTCCTTCCTTCTAGGAGCTGAGAGAGAGTCCAGACGCCTGCCTCCACAGGCCTGAGGACTTCCACGATGCCCTCTAGAAACAGACCTCTTTGGCTGCCTCCAGGAGTAGGCCCAGTCCTTGCTTTCCTACTCTCCCTCTCTGCCATGCCTCACCTAGGCAGTCTCCCTGATGCTGGAAAGGGAGCAAGCTAGCTAGCTACCTGGGGCCAGGCCTGTTCCGAGTTCTCAGAGGTGCCAGGCCTGCCACCCGAGGATGGGTCTTGCCACTTCCCATACCATTGCCACGCCACAGGTCTGATCTTCAGGCCAGGCCCAGTCACAGGCTCTCACAGCCATCCCGGCCTGGATCAGTCCCTATCTCACGCCCACCTGAGCGGCTGATGAGGTATAGGGCCCCGAGGGTCCTCCCCTTCAAACTCACCTGTTACTTCCCCCACTGCTCTGAGCTGACCACCATGACTGCCACACACCTGGACTCTATGGCGCTGCCTGTATGCTCCCTGGGGCCTACCTTCCTCTCCAGTGGACTCATCAGGTATAAACACAAACACCCACAAGCACGGCCACAAACTCCCAGGACAACACAAACACACACAAATACACACACACACACTCACAACACCCTAATCCAAACAGACAAGGTCTCCTTGGAACCGTCTGTTCACAGAATACAGTCTGTTCACTTCAGAGCGTCCTCTAACTAACCGTTCTTCCACCCGAGATCGCTGGACAGGGAAGAGCAGGACAAGGGGCTTGTCCACCCTTCGACCTGGGTGTTAGTTCTCCCTGGCGGTCAGGCAAGGTGACCTCGTCAGCTGAACCCGCAAGTGGGCTGCCCGCATAGGTGTTGGGCATCGCAGGGAGGGTGTTGGTTAGGGGAGGCAGGGCACCCTTCAGTCCACACCCCACTCTGGCTGCTTCTACTAAGACTCACCCCGAGCCACACACTAGCCTGCCTTGGGCCCACCAACTACACACAACCAGGTGGCCTCTGTCCTTGCTGTTGGCTCCCAGTCTGCTTCTAAGACTCTGGGCATGTGGTTATAGGGTAGATACATTTCCTGACAGGGCCTTGCCCCTCAACTTGACCTGCAGTCCTACTCAAACAGAATCCCCAATGTCCAAAGGACAAAAAAAAACCAAAAAGCAAACAAGCAATATATAAAAAATAAAGGGGGGGAAAAAAAATGAAATGCAAAGAAAAAATTAGGAAGGCAGAGAGAATGTGATGCAGACGGAGAAGAGAGAGGAGAGGAGGGAATGAGGAAGGCAGGGATGAAGTGAAATGGATGGAGGTTCTTTGGTGACATTGGCTATTTGGCCTTGACAGCCTGAGAACAGCCCTGAAAAGATTCTGAGGTGGTGTTATGGAGGAGGGAGCGAGATCAGTGTGTGAGTTGTGGGTGCTGCAGGCGAGCCTAAACCAAAAGAGAGGGGGCCGTCCACAGTGGGCTCCTGCCCACTGGCAGGCTACACTAATTCCACAGCCTCAACCCACACACAGCCCCTGATCCAGGGTCCCTGGCAGGAAGATCCTCTCATGGGAGCAGACGTGGCTGCCACAGTACCGGGAGGAGGTGCTTCCCTCCTGGAGCAGGCCAAGCCCTGTGGTTCCCTGCTACCTCTGGGCGGGCTGTGGCCTCCCAGGTCACGGGTCTCCAAGACCCTGTTTCTTCCCATGGCTCTCCTGGGGTGCCCAGTCTGCTGGAGGGAGACCCACTAGTCCTTCTGCTGCAGCCAAGACCCTGGCGGTGCTTATCCTGCTTGCCTCCATGTCCAGGAGCAGCACAGGGACCTGCCGGTGGGATCAGCATAACCATTCTGCTTGATGGCAGTAGTACACCCAGAAAGCCGACCTCCAAGGGAGTAGAGCCTGGCTCCATTCCCTAGGCCTATACCTGAGCAAAACACTTTTCAAGAAAAAAAGAAGAGCCATACGCTGGCTCAGCCGCCACTGGACTTCAAAATGGCCACCAATGTTCTGGCAGGGACTGGTCAGAGATGGGGCACAAACCCTGTACCTGGGGGGATCCTAACCACGTGGGGAGCTTTGCAGGAGAGTGAGGGGCTTCTCGCCCACAGGGGATGTCTCAGGAAACCTGGTGAGCCTAGGACCTGAGTGTAGCAGAACACAGTGGGGAGCAGAGTACAGGGGTGGGAAGGTGGGAGCTCCTCAAATGCAATGCCATGTTACACTCCAAGCCATTCTGGGTGCCAGGGAGTTCCTGAAGGTCCTCTCTGATGAGATCCCAGAGAGAATCGTAGGAGAACCCCGTGGCAATCTGGACCACAGGGGAGCACCCTCAGACTCAAACAAGGTGGACTCCAGGACCAGCAGACCAGGGGACCAGGAGGTGGGTCTTGATTCGGTGCCCCCAGGCAGGATCCAGCTGCCTTTGACTGAACTCACTCCATCTGCATGACCACGAGAGCTGCCTTGCAGGACTTAGGTGTGCTAACTCTGTGGGAGCCTGTCCACAACAGTGTCCCAGATCAAGGCCACCTGCCGAAGACCTGCACCCTACCTTATGCCATCCCCTGGCAGCCTGAACCTTGGCTGGTAGGGCAGCAGGATCCTGGTGTAGCAGAGATCAGGACACAGGGGAGGGAGGGCAGATGACCTGTCAGGAGAGAAGGCCACACCTCCCGAAGGGGTCCCAGGAAGCCCAGAGAGGCCTTCCCACCTAGCAGAAGGAGGCTCACCTATGGAAGCAGAACAGACAGCTGTGTGCCCTTGGGAGGGCTCCAGTCTCTGACTTTGATTGATGGGAGATGAGAAGGGCCCAACAAAAACTCGAGTCTTCTTGCCCATGGATCCAGGAAAGTGCCTTCAGGTGCCCTGTCATCAGGGTTCAGATGGTGGCTGAGGGCAACACCCCCAGCAGGGGTCACCAGGGGCCTGAGACATCCACAACCTCAAAGGCAGAGGCAGGCCACCCAGGAAGGATACTGATGTGGAGACGAGGACATACCAAAACCAGAAACATGCCATCTCATCTACCCCCTTGCCTACCAGGCCCCAGCATGGGGCCCCAGGTTACCTGACTTCTAGGCATTGCCAGGTAACCATTATGAGCTCTCTCTGAGTCTGTCACAACCTCATCCCCCCCCCACTTAGCCCCATCCCCTCAGCCCCCACCCACCCTAACCAGCAGGCACCCCTCAGGATCCTGGGTTCCCTTTCCTGTCTGCAAACACCCAAGTCACTCTCAGGCACGTATGTGTCTTTCAAATGCCTATGGCCGGGTCTAGGCACACACGCAACTGTGAGCTCTCTGAAGACAGTCGAAGGGTCCCAGGGGCACCTACACTCAAGGCACAACACACTTCTCACTGGTGCCACCAGGGTGGCCCTCCTCAGTGACCTCCTTGCTGGAAGCTCTCTAAAGGTGCCTTCATCTTTTCTCTCCAGGGGCCCATGCCCAAGACCAAGGGACCAGAGTCCACAGAGCACTCATGTGAACGAATGAGCTTGACCACCAGGCTACATGCAAAATCAACAACAAAGTCAAATACATCCCCCAGCCTCACAAGCAGGGATTGTACACCCACACACACACCCATCTGTCTCTGTGTCTCTCTGTGTCTCTCTCTCTCTCCTCTCCTCCTCACTTCGCTATACTAAGATCTCTCTCTCTCTCTCTCAGACCCTCTCCCTTTATCTCCTTTCCCCTCAACCTACAACTCTCCTATATACAGTGCTAGCCAGAGAGTATCCAGGGCAGACAGGCCTGTCTGATGCCAGACCATATACCCTGTTCCCTTGGGGAAGGCACACCACCACCCAACAGGAACCTGTCCTTCCTTCTAGGAGCTGAGAGAGAGTCCAGACGCCTGCCTCCACAGGCCTGAGGACTTCCACGATGCCCTCTAGAAACAGACCTCTTTGGCTGCCTCCAGGAGTAGGCCCAGTCCTTGCTTTCCTACTCTCCCTCTCTGCCATGCCTCACCTAGGCAGTCTCCCTGATGCTGGAAAGGGAGCAAGCTAGCTAGCTACCTGGGGCCAGGCCTGTTCCGAGTTCTCAGAGGTGCCAGGCCTGCCACCCGAGGATGGGTCTTGCCACTTCCCATACCATTGCCACGCCACAGGTCTGATCTTCAGGCCAGGCCCAGTCACAGGCTCTCACAGCCATCCCGGCCTGGATCAGTCCCTATCTCACGCCCACCTGAGCGGCTGATGAGGTATAGGGCCCCGAGGGTCCTCCCCTTCAAACTCACCTGTTACTTCCCCCACTGCTCTGAGCTGACCACCATGACTGCCACACACCTGGACTCTATGGCGCTGCCTGTATGCTCCCTGGGGCCTACCTTCCTCTCCAGTGGACTCATCAGGTATAAACACAAACACCCACAAGCACGGCCACAAACTCCCAGGACAACACAAACACACACAAATACACACACACACACTCACAACACCCTAATCCAAACAGACAAGGTCTCCTTGGAACCGTCTGTTCACAGAATACAGTCTGTTCACTTCAGAGCGTCCTCTAACTAACCGTTCTTCCACCCGAGATCGCTGGACAGGGAAGAGCAGGACAAGGGGCTTGTCCACCCTTCGACCTGGGTGTTAGTTCTCCCTGGCGGTCAGGCAAGGTGACCTCGTCAGCTGAACCCGCAAGTGGGCTGCCCGCATAGGTGTTGGGCATCGCAGGGAGGGTGTTGGTTAGGGGAGGCAGGGCACCCTTCAGTCCACACCCCACTCTGGCTGCTTCTACTAAGACTCACCCCGAGCCACACACTAGCCTGCCTTGGGCCCACCAACTACACACAACCAGGTGGCCTCTGTCCTTGCTGTTGGCTCCCAGTCTGCTTCTAAGACTCTGGGCATGTGGTTATAGGGTAGATACATTTCCTGACAGGGCCTTGCCCCTCAACTTGACCTGCAGTCCTACTCAAACAGAATCCCCAATGTCCAAAGGACAAAAAAAAACCAAAAAGCAAACAAGCAATATATAAAAAATAAAGGGGGGGAACAAAAATGAAATGCAAAGAAAAAATTAGGAAGGCAGAGAGAATGTGATGCAGACGGAGAAGAGAGAGGAGAGGAGGGAATGAGGAAGGCAGGGATGAAGTGAAATGGATGGAGGTTCTTTGGTGACATTGGCTATTTGGCCTTGACAGCCTGAGAACAGCCCTGAAAAGATTCTGAGGTGGTGTTATGGAGGAGGGAGCGAGATCAGTGTGTGAGTTGTGGGTGCTGCAGGCGAGCCTAAACCAAAAGAGAGGGGGCCGTCCACAGTGGGCTCCTGCCCACTGGCAGGCTACACTAATTCCACAGCCTCAACCCACACACAGCCCCTGATCCAGGGTCCCTGGCAGGAAGATCCTCTCATGGGAGCAGACGTGGCTGCCACAGTACCGGGAGGAGGTGCTTCCCTCCTGGAGCAGGCCAAGCCCTGTGGTTCCCTGCTACCTCTGGGGCAGGCTGTGGCCTCCCAGGTCACGGGTCTCCAAGACCCTGTTTCTTCCCATGGCTCTCCTGGGGTGCCCAGTCTGCTGGAGGGAGACCCACTAGTCCTTCTGCTGCAGCCAAGACCCTGGCGGTGCTTATCCTGCTTGCCTCCATGTCCAGGAGCAGCACAGGGACCTGCCGGTGGGATCAGCATAACCATTCTGCTTGATGGCAGTAGTACACCCAGAAAGCCGACCTCCAAGGGAGTAGAGCCTGGCTCCATTCCCTAGGCCTATACCTGAGCAAAACACTTTTCAAGAAAAAAAGAAGAGCCATACGCTGGCTCAGCCGCCACTGGACTTCAAAATGGCCACCAATGTTCTGGCAGGGACTGGTCAGAGATGGGGCACAAACCCTGTACCTGGGGGGATCCTAACCACGTGGGGAGCTTTGCAGGAGAGTGAGGGGCTTCTCGCCCACAGGGGATGTCTCAGGAAACCTGGTGAGCCTAGGACCTGAGTGTAGCAGAACACAGTGGGGAGCAGAGTACAGGGGTGGGAAGGTGGGAGCTCCTCAAATGCAATGCCATGTTACACTCCAAGCCATTCTGGGTGCCAGGGAGTTCCTGAAGGTCCTCTCTGATGAGATCCCAGAGAGAATCGTAGGAGAACCCCGTGGCAATCTGGACCACAGGGGAGCACCCTCAGACTCAAACAAGGTGGACTCCAGGACCAGCAGACCAGGGGACCAGGAGGTGGGTCTTGATTCGGTGCCCCCAGGCAGGATCCAGCTGCCTTTGACTGAACTCACTCCATCTGCATGACCACGAGAGCTGCCTTGCAGGACTTAGGTGTGCTAACTCTGTGGGAGCCTGTCCACAACAGTGTCCCAGATCAAGGCCACCTGCCGAAGACCTGCACCCTACCTTATGCCATCCCCTGGCAGCCTGAACCTTGGCTGGTAGGGCAGCAGGATCCTGGTGTAGCAGAGATCAGGACACAGGGGAGGGAGGGCAGATGACCTGTCAGGAGAGAAGGCCACACCTCCCGAAGGGGTCCCAGGAAGCCCAGAGAGGCCTTCCCACCTAGCAGAAGGAGGCTCACCTATGGAAGCAGAACAGACAGCTGTGTGCCCTTGGGAGGGCTCCAGTCTCTGACTTTGATTGATGGGAGATGAGAAGGGCCCAACAAAAACTCGAGTCTTCTTGCCCATGGATCCAGGAAAGTGCCTTCAGGTGCCCTGTCATCAGGGTTCAGATGGTGGCTGAGGGCAACACCCCCAGCAGGGGTCACCAGGGGCCTGAGACATCCACAACCTCAAAGGCAGAGGCAGGCCACCCAGGAAGGATACTGATGTGGAGACGAGGACATACCAAAACCAGAAACATGCCATCTCATCTACCCCCTTGCCTACCAGGCCCCAGCATGGGGCCCCAGGTTACCTGACTTCTAGGCATTGCCAGGTAACCATTATGAGCTCTCTCTGAGTCTGTCACAACCTCATCCCCCCCCCACTTAGCCCCATCCCCTCAGCCCCCACCCACCCTAACCAGCAGGCACCCCTCAGGATCCTGGGTTCCCTTTCCTGTCTGCAAACACCCAAGTCACTCTCAGGCACGTATGTGTCTTTCAAATGCCTATGGCCGGGTCTAGGCACACACGCAACTGTGAGCTCTCTGAAGACAGTCGAAGGGTCCCAGGGGCACCTACACTCAAGGCACAACACACTTCTCACTGGTGCCACCAGGGTGGCCCTCCTCAGTGACCTCCTTGCTGGAAGCTCTCTAAAGGTGCCTTCATCTTTTCTCTCCAGGGGCCCATGCCCAAGACCCAGGGACCAGAGTCCACAGAGCACTCATGTGAACGAATGAGCTTGACCACCAGGCTACATGCAAAATCAACAACAAAGTCAAATACATCCCCCAGCCTCACAAGCAGGGATTGTACACCCACACACACACCCATCTGTCTCTGTGTCTCTCTGTGTCTCTCTCTCTCTCCTCTCCTCCTCACTTCGCTATACTAAGATCTCTCTCTCTCTCTCTCTCAGACCCTCTCCCTTTATCTCCTTTCCCCTCAACCTACAACTCTCCTATATACAGTGCTAGCCAGAGAGTATCCAGGGCAGACAGGCCTGTCTGATGCCAGACCATATACCCTGTTCCCTTGGGGAAGGCACACCACCACCCAACAGGAACCTGTCCTTCCTTCTAGGAGCTGAGAGAGAGTCCAGACGCCTGCCTCCACAGGCCTGAGGACTTCCACGATGCCCTCTAGAAACAGACCTCTTTGGCTGCCTCCAGGAGTAGGCCCAGTCCTTGCTTTCCTACTCTCCCTCTCTGCCATGCCTCACCTAGGCAGTCTCCCTGATGCTGGAAAGGGAGCAAGCTAGCTAGCTACCTGGGGCCAGGCCTGTTCCGAGTTCTCAGAGGTGCCAGGCCTGCCACCCGAGGATGGGTCTTGCCACTTCCCATACCATTGCCACGCCACAGGTCTGATCTTCAGGCCAGGCCCAGTCACAGGCTCTCACAGCCATCCCGGCCTGGATCAGTCCCTATCTCACGCCCACCTGAGCGGCTGATGAGGTATAGGGCCCCGAGGGTCCTCCCCTTCAAACTCACCTGTTACTTCCCCCACTGCTCTGAGCTGACCACCATGACTGCCACACACCTGGACTCTATGGCGCTGCCTGTATGCTCCCTGGGGCCTACCTTCCTCTCCAGTGGACTCATCAGGTATAAACACAAACACCCACAAGCACGGCCACAAACTCCCAGGACAACACAAACACACACAAATACACACACACACACTCACAACACCCTAATCCAAACAGACAAGGTCTCCTTGGAACCGTCTGTTCACAGAATACAGTCTGTTCACTTCAGAGCGTCCTCTAACTAACCGTTCTTCCACCCGAGATCGCTGGACAGGGAAGAGCAGGACAAGGGGCTTGTCCACCCTTCGACCTGGGTGTTAGTTCTCCCTGGCGGTCAGGCAAGGTGACCTCGTCAGCTGAACCCGCAAGTGGGCTGCCCGCATAGGTGTTGGGCATCGCAGGGAGGGTGTTGGTTAGGGGAGGCAGGGCACCCTTCAGTCCACACCCCACTCTGGCTGCTTCTACTAAGACTCACCCCGAGCCACACACTAGCCTGCCTTGGGCCCACCAACTACACACAACCAGGTGGCCTCTGTCCTTGCTGTTGGCTCCCAGTCTGCTTCTAAGACTCTGGGCATGTGGTTATAGGGTAGATACATTTCCTGACAGGGCCTTGCCCCTCAACTTGACCTGCAGTCCTACTCAAACAGAATCCCCAATGTCCAAAGGACAAAAAAAAACCAAAAAGCAAACAAGCAATATATAAAAAATAAAGGGGGGGAAACAAAAATGAAATGCAAAGAAAAAATTAGGAAGGCAGAGAGAATGTGATGCAGACGGAGAAGAGAGAGGAGAGGAGGGAATGAGGAAGGCAGGGATGAAGTGAAATGGATGGAGGTTCTTTGGTGACATTGGCTATTTGGCCTTGACAGCCTGAGAACAGCCCTGAAAAGATTCTGAGGTGGTGTTATGGAGGAGGGAGCGAGATCAGTGTGTGAGTTGTGGGTGCTGCTGGCGAGCCTAAACCAAAAGAGAGGGGGCCGTCCACAGTGGGCTCCTGCCCACTGGCAGGCTACACTAATTCCACAGCCTCAACCCACACACAGCCCCTGATCCAGGGTCCCTGGCAGGAAGATCCTCTCATGGGAGCAGACGTGGCTGCCACAGTACCGGGAGGAGGTGCTTCCCTCCTGGAGCAGGCCAAGCCCTGTGGTTCCCTGCTACCTCTGGGGCGGGCTGTGGCCTCCCAGGTCACGGGTCTCCAAGACCCTGTTTCTTCCCATGGCTCTCCTGGGGTGCCCAGTCTGCTGGAGGGAGACCCACTAGTCCTTCTGCTGCAGCCAAGACCCTGGCGGTGCTTATCCTGCTTGCCTCCATGTCCAGGAGCAGCACAGGGACCTGCCGGTGGGATCAGCATAATCATTCTGCTTGATGGCAGTAGTACACCCAGAAAGCCGACCTCCAAGGGAGTAGAGCCTGGCTCCATTCCCTAGGCCTATACCTGAGCAAAACACTTTTCAAGAAAAAAAGAAGAGCCATACGCTGGCTCAGCCGCCACTGGACTTCAAAATGGCCACCAATGTTCTGGCAGGGACTGGTCAGAGATGGGGCACAAACCCTGTACCTGGGGGGATCCTAACCACGTGGGGAGCTTTGCAGGAGAGTGAGGGGCTTCTCGCCCACAGGGGATGTCTCAGGAAACCTGGTGAGCCTAGGACCTGAGTGTAGCAGAACACAGTGGGGAGCAGAGTACAGGGGTGGGAAGGTGGGAGCTCCTCAAATGCAATGCCATGTTACACTCCAAGCCATTCTGGGTGCCAGGGAGTTCCTGAAGGTCCTCTCTGATGAGATCCCAGAGAGAATCGTAGGAGAACCCCGTGGCAATCTGGACCACAGGGGAGCACCCTCAGACTCAAACAAGGTGGACTCCAGGACCAGCAGACCAGGGGACCAGGAGGTGGGTCTTGATTCGGTGCCCCCAGGCAGGATCCAGCTGCCTTTGACTGAACTCACTCCATCTGCATGACCACGAGAGCTGCCTTGCAGGACTTAGGTGTGCTAACTCTGTGGGAGCCTGTCCACAACAGTGTCCCAGATCAAGGCCACCTGCCGAAGACCTGCACCCTACCTTATGCCATCCCCTGGCAGCCTGAACCTTGGCTGGTAGGGCAGCAGGATCCTGGTGTAGCAGAGATCAGGACACAGGGGAGGGAGGGCAGATGACCTGTCAGGAGAGAAGGCCACACCTCCCGAAGGGGTCCCAGGAAGCCCAGAGAGGCCTTCCCACCTAGCAGAAGGAGGCTCACCTATGGAAGCAGAACAGACAGCTGTGTGCCCTTGGGAGGGCTCCAGTCTCTGACTTTGATTGATGGGAGATGAGAAGGGCCCAACAAAAACTCGAGTCTTCTTGCCCATGGATCCAGGAAAGTGCCTTCAGGTGCCCTGTCATCAGGGTTCAGATGGTGGCTGAGGGCAACACCCCCAGCAGGGGTCACCAGGGGCCTGAGACATCCACAACCTCAAAGGCAGAGGCAGGCCACCCAGGAAGGATACTGATGTGGAGACGAGGACATACCAAAACCAGAAACATGCCATCTCATCTACCCCCTTGCCTACCAGGCCCCAGCATGGGGCCCCAGGTTACCTGACTTCTAGGCATTGCCAGGTAACCATTATGAGCTCTCTCTGAGTCTGTCACAACCTCATCCCCCCCCCACTTAGCCCCATCCCCTCAGCCCCCACCCACCCTAACCAGCAGGCACCCCTCAGGATCCTGGGTTCCCTTTCCTGTCTGCAAACACCCAAGTCACTCTCAGGCACGTATGTGTCTTTCAAATGCCTATGGCCGGGTCTAGGCACACACGCAACTGTGAGCTCTCTGAAGACAGTCGAAGGGTCCCAGGGGCACCTACACTCAAGGCACAACACACTTCTCACTGGTGCCACCAGGGTGGCCCTCCTCAGTGACCTCCTTGCTGGAAGCTCTCTAAAGGTGCCTTCATCTTTTCTCTCCAGGGGCCCATGCCCAAGACCCAGGGACAGAGTCCACAGAGCACTCATGTGAACGAATGAGCTTGACCACCAGGCTACATGCAAAATCAACAACAAAGTCAAATACATCCCCCAGCCTCACAAGCAGGGATTGTACACCCACACACACACCCATCTGTCTCTGTGTCTCTCTGTGTCTCTCTCTCTCTCCTCTCCTCCTCACTTCCCTATACTAAGATCTCTCTCTCTCTCTCTCAGACCCTCTCCCTTTATCTCCTTTCCCCTCAACCTACAACTCTCCTATATACAGTGCTAGCCAGAGAGTATCCAGGGCAGACAGGCCTGTCTGATGCCAGACCATATACCCTGTTCCCTTGGGGAAGGCACACCACCACCCAACAGGAACCTGTCCTTCCTTCTAGGAGCTGAGAGAGAGTCCAGACGCCTGCCTCCACAGGCCTGAGGACTTCCACGATGCCCTCTAGAAACAGACCTCTTTGGCTGCCTCCAGGAGTAGGCCCAGTCCTTGCTTTCCTACTCTCCCTCTCTGCCATGCCTCACCTAGGCAGTCTCCCTGATGCTGGAAAGGGAGCAAGCTAGCTAGCTACCTGGGGCCAGGCCTGTTCCGAGTTCTCAGAGGTGCCAGGCCTGCCACCCGAGGATGGGTCTTGCCACTTCCCATACCATTGCCACGCCACAGGTCTGATCTTCAGGCCAGGCCCAGTCACAGGCTCTCACAGCCATCCCGGCCTGGATCAGTCCCTATCTCACGCCCACCTGAGCGGCTGATGAGGTATAGGGCCCCGAGGGTCCTCCCCTTCAAACTCACCTGTTACTTCCCCCACTGCTCTGAGCTGACCACCATGACTGCCACACACCTGGACTCTATGGCGCTGCCTGTATGCTCCCTGGGGCCTACCTTCCTCTCCAGTGGACTCATCAGGTATAAACACAAACACCCACAAGCACGGCCACAAACTCCCAGGACAACACAAACACACACAAATACACACACACACACTCACAACACCCTAATCCAAACAGACAAGGTCTCCTTGGAACCGTCTGTTCACAGAATACAGTCTGTTCACTTCAGAGCGTCCTCTAACTAACCGTTCTTCCACCCGAGATCGCTGGACAGGGAAGAGCAGGACAAGGGGCTTGTCCACCCTTCGACCTGGGTGTTAGTTCTCCCTGGCGGTCAGGCAAGGTGACCTCGTCAGCTGAACCCGCAAGTGGGCTGCCCGCATAGGTGTTGGGCATCGCAGGGAGGGTGTTGGTTAGGGGAGGCAGGGCACCCTTCAGTCCACACCCCACTCTGGCTGCTTCTACTAAGACTCACCCCGAGCCACACACTAGCCTGCCTTGGGCCCACCAACTACACACAACCAGGTGGCCTCTGTCCTTGCTGTTGGCTCCCAGTCTGCTTCTAAGACTCTGGGCATGTGGTTATAGGGTAGATACATTTCCTGACAGGGCCTTGCCCCTCAACTTGACCTGCAGTCCTACTCAAACAGAATCCCCAATGTCCAAAGGACAAAAAAAAACCAAAAAGCAAACAAGCAATATATAAAAAATAAAGGGGGGGGAACAAAAATGAAATGCAAAGAAAAAATTAGGAAGGCAGAGAGAATGTGATGCAGACGGAGAAGAGAGAGGAGAGGAGGGAATGAGGAAGGCAGGGATGAAGTGAAATGGATGGAGGTTCTTTGGTGACATTGGCTATTTGGCCTTGACAGCCTGAGAACAGCCCTGAAAAGATTCTGAGGTGGTGTTATGGAGGAGGGAGCGAGATCAGTGTGTGAGTTGTGGGTGCTGCTGGCGAGCCTAAACCAAAAGAGAGGGAGGGCCGTCCACAGTGGGCTCCTGCCCACTGGCAGGCTACACTAATTCCACAGCCTCAACCCACACACAGCCCCTGATCCAGGGTCCCTGGCAGGAAGATCCTCTCATGGGAGCAGACGTGGCTGCCACAGTACCGGGAGGAGGTGCTTCCCTCCTGGAGCAGGCCAAGCCCTGTGGTTCCCTGCTACCTCTGGGGCGGGCTGTGGCCTCCCAGGTCACGGGTCTCCAAGACCCTGTTTCTTCCCATGGCTCTCCTGGGGTGCCCAGTCTGCTGGAGGGAGACCCACTAGTCCTTCTGCTGCAGCCAAGACCCTGGCGGTGCTTATCCTGCTTGCCTCCATGTCCAGGAGCAGCACAGGGACCTGCCGGTGGGATCAGCATAATCATTCTGCTTGATGGCAGTAGTACACCCAGAAAGCCGACCTCCAAGGGAGTAGAGCCTGGCTCCATTCCCTAGGCCTATACCTGAGCAAAACACTTTTCAAGAAAAAAAGAAGAGCCATACGCTGGCTCAGCCGCCACTGGACTTCAAAATGGCCACCAATGTTCTGGCAGGGACTGGTCAGAGATGGGGCACAAACCCTGTACCTGGGGGGATCCTAACCACGTGGGGAGCTTTGCAGGAGAGTGAGGGGCTTCTCGCCCACAGGGGATGTCTCAGGAAACCTGGTGAGCCTAGGACCTGAGTGTAGCAGAACACAGTGGGGAGCAGAGTACAGGGGTGGGAAGGTGGGAGCTCCTCAAATGCAATGCCATGTTACACTCCAAGCCATTCTGGGTGCCAGGGAGTTCCTGAAGGTCCTCTCTGATGAGATCCCAGAGAGAATCGTAGGAGAACCCCGTGGCAATCTGGACCACAGGGGAGCACCCTCAGACTCAAACAAGGTGGACTCCAGGACCAGCAGACCAGGGGACCAGGAGGTGGGTCTTGATTCGGTGCCCCCAGGCAGGATCCAGCTGCCTTTGACTGAACTCACTCCATCTGCATGACCACGAGAGCTGCCTTGCAGGACTTAGGTGTGCTAACTCTGTGGGAGCCTGTCCACAACAGTGTCCCAGATCAAGGCCACCTGCCGAAGACCTGCACCCTACCTTATGCCATCCCCTGGCAGCCTGAACCTTGGCTGGTAGGGCAGCAGGATCCTGGTGTAGCAGAGATCAGGACACAGGGGAGGGAGGGCAGATGACCTGTCAGGAGAGAAGGCCACACCTCCCGAAGGGGTCCCAGGAAGCCCAGAGAGGCCTTCCCACCTAGCAGAAGGAGGCTCACCTATGGAAGCAGAACAGACAGCTGTGTGCCCTTGGGAGGGCTCCAGTCTCTGACTTTGATTGATGGGAGATGAGAAGGGCCCAACAAAAACTCGAGTCTTCTTGCCCATGGATCCAGGAAAGTGCCTTCAGGTGCCCTGTCATCAGGGTTCAGATGGTGGCTGAGGGCAACACCCCCAGCAGGGGTCACCAGGGGCCTGAGACATCCACAACCTCAAAGGCAGAGGCAGGCCACCCAGGAAGGATACTGATGTGGAGACGAGGACATACCAAAACCAGAAACATGCCATCTCATCTACCCCCTTGCCTACCAGGCCCCAGCATGGGGCCCCAGGTTACCTGACTTCTAGGCATTGCCAGGTAACCATTATGAGCTCTCTCTGAGTCTGTCACAACCTCATCCCCCCCCCACTTAGCCCCATCCCCTCAGCCCCCACCCACCCTAACCAGCAGGCACCCCTCAGGATCCTGGGTTCCCTTTCCTGTCTGCAAACACCCAAGTCACTCTCAGGCACGTATGTGTCTTTCAAATGCCTATGGCCGGGTCTAGGCACACACGCAACTGTGAGCTCTCTGAAGACAGTCGAAGGGTCCCAGGGGCACCTACACTCAAGGCACAACACACTTCTCACTGGTGCCACCAGGGTGGCCCTCCTCAGTGACCTCCTTGCTGGAAGCTCTCTAAAGGTGCCTTCATCTTTTCTCTCCAGGGGCCCATGCCCAAGACCAAGGGACAAGAGTCCACAGAGCACTCATGTGAACGAATGAGCTTGACCACCAGGCTACATGCAAAATCAACAACAAAGTCAAATACATCCCCCAGCCTCACAAGCAGGGATTGTACACCCACACACACACCCATCTGTCTCTGTGTCTCTCTGTGTCTCTCTCTCTCTCCTCTCCTCCTCACTTCGCTATACTAAGATCTCTCTCTCTCTCTCTCAGACCCTCTCCCTTTATCTCCTTTCCCCTCAACCTACAACTCTCCTATATACAGTGCTAGCCAGAGAGTATCCAGGGCAGACAGGCCTGTCTGATGCCAGACCATATACCCTGTTCCCTTGGGGAAGGCACACCACCACCCAACAGGAACCTGTCCTTCCTTCTAGGAGCTGAGAGAGAGTCCAGACGCCTGCCTCCACAGGCCTGAGGACTTCCACGATGCCCTCTAGAAACAGACCTCTTTGGCTGCCTCCAGGAGTAGGCCCAGTCCTTGCTTTCCTACTCTCCCTCTCTGCCATGCCTCACCTAGGCAGTCTCCCTGATGCTGGAAAGGGAGCAAGCTAGCTAGCTACCTGGGGCCAGGCCTGTTCCGAGTTCTCAGAGGTGCCAGGCCTGCCACCCGAGGATGGGTCTTGCCACTTCCCATACCATTGCCACGCCACAGGTCTGATCTTCAGGCCAGGCCCAGTCACAGGCTCTCACAGCCATCCCGGCCTGGATCAGTCCCTATCTCACGCCCACCTGAGCGGCTGATGAGGTATAGGGCCCCGAGGGTCCTCCCCTTCAAACTCACCTGTTACTTCCCCCACTGCTCTGAGCTGACCACCATGACTGCCACACACCTGGACTCTATGGCGCTGCCTGTATGCTCCCTGGGGCCTACCTTCCTCTCCAGTGGACTCATCAGGTATAAACACAAACACCCACAAGCACGGCCACAAACTCCCAGGACAACACAAACACACACAAATACACACACACACACTCACAACACCCTAATCCAAACAGACAAGGTCTCCTTGGAACCGTCTGTTCACAGAATACAGTCTGTTCACTTCAGAGCGTCCTCTAACTAACCGTTCTTCCACCCGAGATCGCTGGACAGGGAAGAGCAGGACAAGGGGCTTGTCCACCCTTCGACCTGGGTGTTAGTTCTCCCTGGCGGTCAGGCAAGGTGACCTCGTCAGCTGAACCCGCAAGTGGGCTGCCCGCATAGGTGTTGGGCATCGCAGGGAGGGTGTTGGTTAGGGGAGGCAGGGCACCCTTCAGTCCACACCCCACTCTGGCTGCTTCTACTAAGACTCACCCAGAGCCACACACTAGCCTGCCTTGGGCCCACCAACTACACACAACCAGGTGGCCTCTGTCCTTGCTGTTGGCTCCCAGTCTGCTTCTAAGACTCTGGGCATGTGGTTATAGGGTAGATACATTTCCTGACAGGGCCTTGCCCCTCAACTTGACCTGCAGTCCTACTCAAACAGAATCCCCAATGTCCAAAGGACAAAAAAAAACCAAAAAGCAAACAAGCAATATATAAAAAATAAAGGGGGGGAAAAAAAATGAAATGCAAAGAAAAAATTAGGAAGGCAGAGAGAATGTGATGCAGACGGAGAAGAGAGAGGAGAGGAGGGAATGAGGAAGGCAGGGATGAAGTGAAATGGATGGAGGTTCTTTGGTGACATTGGCTATTTGGCCTTGACAGCCTGAGAACAGCCCTGAAAAGATTCTGAGGTGGTGTTATGGAGGAGGGAGCGAGATCAGTGTGTGAGTTGTGGGTGCTGCTGGCGAGCCTAAACCAAAAGAGAGGGGGCCGTCCACAGTGGGCTCCTGCCCACTGGCAGGCTACACTAATTCCACAGCCTCAACCCACACACAGCCCCTGATCCAGGGTCCCTGGCAGGAAGATCCTCTCATGGGAGCAGACGTGGCTGCCACAGTACCGGGAGGAGGTGCTTCCCTCCTGGAGCAGGCCAAGCCCTGTGGTTCCCTGCTACCTCTGGAGCAGGCTGTGGCCTCCCAGGTCACGGGTCTCCAAGACCCTGTTTCTTCCCATGGCTCTCCTGGGGTGCCCAGTCTGCTGGAGGGAGACCCACTAGTCCTTCTGCTGCAGCCAAGACCCTGGCGGTGCTTATCCTGCTTGCCTCCATGTCCAGGAGCAGCACAGGGACCTGCTGGTGGGATCAGCATAATCATTCTGCTTGATGGCAGTAGTACACCCAGAAAGCCGACCTCCAAGGGAGTAGAGCCTGGCTCCATTCCCTAGGCCTATACCTGAGCAAAACACTTTTCAAGAAAAAAAGAAGAGCCATACGCTGGCTCAGCCGCCACTGGACTTCAAAATGGCCACCAATGTTCTGGCAGGGACTGGTCAGAGATGGGGCACAAACCCTGTACCTGGGGGGATCCTAACCACGTGGGGAGCTTTGCAGGAGAGTGAGGGGCTTCTCGCCCACAGGGGATGTCTCAGGAAACCTGGTGAGCCTAGGACCTGAGTGTAGCAGAACACAGTGGGGAGCAGAGTACAGGGGTGGGAAGGTGGGAGCTCCTCAAATGCAATGCCATGTTACACTCCAAGCCATTCTGGGTGCCAGGGAGTTCCTGAAGGTCCTCTCTGATGAGATCCCAGAGAGAATCGTAGGAGAACCCCGTGGCAATCTGGACCACAGGGGAGCACCCTCAGACTCAAACAAGGTGGACTCCAGGACCAGCAGACCAGGGGACCAGGAGGTGGGTCTTGATTCGGTGCCCCCAGGCAGGATCCAGCTGCCTTTGACTGAACTCACTCCATCTGCATGACCACGAGAGCTGCCTTGCAGGACTTAGGTGTGCTAACTCTGTGGGAGCCTGTCCACAACAGTGTCCCAGATCAAGGCCACCTGCCGAAGACCTGCACCCTACCTTATGCCATCCCCTGGCAGCCTGAACCTTGGCTGGTAGGGCAGCAGGATCCTGGTGTAGCAGAGATCAGGACACAGGGGAGGGAGGGCAGATGACCTGTCAGGAGAGAAGGCCACACCTCCCGAAGGGGTCCCAGGAAGCCCAGAGAGGCCTTCCCACCTAGCAGAAGGAGGCTCACCTATGGAAGCAGAACAGACAGCTGTGTGCCCTTGGGAGGGCTCCAGTCTCTGACTTTGATTGATGGGAGATGAGAAGGGCCCAACAAAAACTCGAGTCTTCTTGCCCATGGATCCAGGAAAGTGCCTTCAGGTGCCCTGTCATCAGGGTTCAGATGGTGGCTGAGGGCAACACCCCCAGCAGGGGTCACCAGGGGCCTGAGACATCCACAACCTCAAAGGCAGAGGCAGGCCACCCAGGAAGGATACTGATGTGGAGACGAGGACATACCAAAACCAGAAACATGCCATCTCATCTACCCCCTTGCCTACCAGGCCCCAGCATGGGGCCCCAGGTTACCTGACTTCTAGGCATTGCCAGGTAACCATTATGAGCTCTCTCTGAGTCTGTCACAACCTCATCCCCCCCCCACTTAGCCCCATCCCCTCAGCCCCCACCCACCCTAACCAGCAGGCACCCCTCAGGATCCTGGGTTCCCTTTCCTGTCTGCAAACACCCAAGTCACTCTCAGGCACGTATGTGTCTTTCAAATGCCTATGGCCGGGTATAGGCACACACGCAACTGTGAGCTCTCTGAAGACAGTCGAAGGGTCCCAGGGGCACCTACACTCAAGGCACAACACACTTCTCACTGGTGCCACCAGGGTGGCCCTCCTCAGTGACCTCCTTGCTGGAAGCTCTCTAAAGGTGCCTTCATCTTTTCTCTCCAGGGGCCCATGCCCAAGACCAAGGGACAAGAGTCCACAGAGCACTCATGTGAACGAATGAGCTTGACCACCAGGCTACATGCAAAATCAACAACAAAGTCAAATACATCCCCCAGCCTCACAAGCAGGGATTGTACACCCACACACACACCCATCTGTCTCTGTGTCTCTCTGTGTCTCTCTCTCTCTCCTCTCCTCCTCACTTCGCTATACTAAGATCTCTCTCTCTCTCTCTCAGACCCTCTCCCTTTATCTCCTTTCCCCTCAACCTACAACTCTCCTATATACAGTGCTAGTCAGAGAGTATCCAGGGCAGACAGGCCTGTCTGATGCCATACCATATACCCTGTTCCCTTGGGGAAGGCACACCACCACCCAACAGGAACCTGTCCTTCCTTCTAGGAGCTGAGAGAGAGTCCAGACGCCTGCCTCCACAGGCCTGAGGACTTCCACGATGCCCTCTAGAAACAGACCTCTTTGGCTGCCTCCAGGAGTAGGCCCAGTCCTTGCTTTCCTACTCTCCCTCTCTGCCATGCCTCACCTAGGCAGTCTCCCTGATGCTGGAAAGGGAGCAAGCTAGCTAGCTACCTGGGGCCAGGCCTGTTCCGAGTTCTCAGAGGTGCCAGGCCTGCCACCCGAGGATGGGTCTTGCCACTTCCCATACCATTGCCACGCCACAGGTCTGATCTTCAGGCCAGGCCCAGTCACAGGCTCTCACAGCCATCCCGGCCTGGATCAGTCCCTATCTCACGCCCACCTGAGCGGCTGATGAGGTATAGGGCCCCGAGGGTCCTCCCCTTCAAACTCACCTGTTACTTCCCCCACTGCTCTGAGCTGACCACCATGACTGCCACACACCTGGACTCTATGGCGCTGCCTGTATGCTCCCTGGGGCCTACCTTCCTCTCCAGTGGACTCATCAGGTATAAACACAAACACCCACAAGCACGGCCACAAACTCCCAGGACGACACAAACACACACAAATACACACACACACACTCACAACACCCTAATCCAAACAGACAAGGTCTCCTTGGAACCGTCTGTTCACAGAATACAGTCTGTTCACTTCAGAGCGTCCTCTAACTAACCGTTCTTCCACCCGAGATCGCTGGACAGGGAAGAGCAGGACAAGGGGCTTGTCCACCCTTCGACCTGGGTGTTAGTTCTCCATGGCGGTCAGGCAAGGTGACCTCGTCAGCTGAACCCGCAAGTGGGCTGCCCGCATAGGTGTTGGGCATCGCAGGGAGGGTGTTGGTTAGGGGAGGCAGGGCACCCTTCAGTCCACACCCCACTCTGGCTGCTTCTACTAAGACTCACCCAGAGCCACACACTAGCCTGCCTTGGGCCCACCAACTACACACAACCAGGTGGCCTCTGTCCTTGCTGTTGGCTCCCAGTCTGCTTCTAAGACTCTGGGCATGTGGTTATAGGGTAGATACATTTCCTGACAGGGCCTTGCCCCTCAACTTGACCTGCAGTCCTACTCAAACAGAATCCCCAATGTCCAAAGGACAAAAAAAAACAAAAAAGCAAACAAGCAATATATAAAAAATAAAGGGGGGGAAAAAAAATGAAATGCAAAGAAAAAATTAGGAAGGCAGAGAGAATGTGATGCAGACGGAGAAGAGAGAGGAGAGGAGGGAATGAGGAAGGCAGGGATGAAGTGAAATGGATGGAGGTTCTTTGGTGACATTGGCTATTTGGCCTTGACAGCCTGAGAACAGCCCTGAAAAGATTCTGAGGTGGTGTTATGGAGGAGGGAGCGAGATCAGTGTGTGAGTTGTGGGTGCTGCAGGCGAGCCTAAACCAAAAGAGAGGGGGCCGTCCACAGTGGGCTCCTGCCCACTGGCAGGCTACACTAATTCCACAGCCTCAACCCACACACAGCCCCTGATCCAGGGTCCCTGGCAGGAAGATCCTCTCATGGGAGCAGACGTGGCTGCCACAGTACCGGGAGGAGGTGCTTCCCTCCTGGAGCAGGCCAAGCCCTGTGGTTCCCTGCTACCTCTGGGGCAGGCTGTGGCCTCCCAGGTCACGGGTCTCCAAGAC
This sequence comes from Cricetomys ansorgei, assembly GCA_026225945.1. Lineage (NCBI taxonomy): Eukaryota > Metazoa > Chordata > Mammalia > Rodentia > Nesomyidae > Cricetomys > Cricetomys ansorgei. The sequence goes on along the minus strand of JAMJFZ010000070.1, from coordinate 1,116,174 downwards.
CCTGTTTCTCCCATGGCTCTCCTGGGGTGCCCAGTCTGCTGGAGGGAGACCCACTAGTCCTTCTGCTGCAGCCAAGACCCTGGCGGTGCTTATCCTGCTTGCCTCCATGTCCAGGAGCAGCACAGGGACCTGCCGGTGGGATCAGCATAATCATTCTGCTTGATGGCAGTAGTACACCCAGAAAGCCGACCTCCAAGGGAGTAGAGCCTGGCTCCATTCCCTAGGCCTATACCTGAGCAAAACACTTTTCAAGAAAAAAAGAAGAGCCATACGCTGGCTCAGCCGCCACTGGACTTCAAAATGGCCACCAATGTTCTGGCAGGGACTGGTCAGAGATGGGGCACAAACCCTGTACCTGGGGGGATCCTAACCACGTGGGGAGCTTTGCAGGAGAGTGAGGGGCTTCTCGCCCACAGGGGATGTCTCAGGAAACCTGGTGAGCCTAGGACCTGAGTGTAGCAGAACACAGTGGGGAGCAGAGTACAGGGGTGGGAAGGTGGGAGCTCCTCAAATGCAATGCCATGTTACACTCCAAGCCATTCTGGGTGCCAGGGAGTTCCTGAAGGTCCTCTCTGATGAGATCCCAGAGAGAATCGTAGGAGAACCCCGTGGCAATCTGGACCACAGGGGAGCACCCTCAGACTCAAACAAGGTGGACTCCAGGACCAGCAGACCAGGGGACCAGGAGGTGGGTCTTGATTCGGTGCCCCCAGGCAGGATCCAGCTGCCTTTGACTGAACTCACTCCATCTGCATGACCACGAGAGCTGCCTTGCAGGACTTAGGTGTGCTAACTCTGTGGGAGCCTGTCCACAACAGTGTCCCAGATCAAGGCCACCTGCCGAAGACCTGCACCCTACCTTATGCCATCCCCTGGCAGCCTGAACCTTGGCTGGTAGGGCAGCAGGATCCTGGTGTAGCAGAGATCAGGACACAGGGGAGGGAGGGCAGATGACCTGTCAGGAGAGAAGGCCACACCTCCCGAAGGGGTCCCAGGAAGCCCAGAGAGGCCTTCCCACCTAGCAGAAGGAGGCTCACCTATGGAAGCAGAACAGACAGCTGTGTGCCCTTGGGAGGGCTCCAGTCTCTGACTTTGATTGATGGGAGATGAGAAGGGCCCAACAAAAACTCGAGTCTTCTTGCCCATGGATCCAGGAAAGTGCCTTCAGGTGCCCTGTCATCAGGGTTCAGATGGTGGCTGAGGGCAACACCCCCAGCAGGGGTCACCAGGGGCCTGAGACATCCACAACCTCAAAGGCAGAGGCAGGCCACCCAGGAAGGATACTGATGTGGAGACGAGGACATACCAAAACCAGAAACATGCCATCTCATCTACCCCCTTGCCTACCAGGCCCCAGCATGGGGCCCCAGGTTACCTGACTTCTAGGCATTGCCAGGTAACCATTATGAGCTCTCTCTGAGTCTGTCACAACCTCATCCCCCCCCCACTTAGCCCCATCCCCTCAGCCCCCACCCACCCTAACCAGCAGGCACCCCTCAGGATCCTGGGTTCCCTTTCCTGTCTGCAAACACCCAAGTCACTCTCAGGCACGTATGTGTCTTTCAAATGCCTATGGCCGGGTATAGGCACACACGCAACTGTGAGCTCTCTGAAGACAGTCGAAGGGTCCCAGGGGCACCTACACTCAAGGCACAACACACTTCTCACTGGTGCCACCAGGGTGGCCCTCCTCAGTGACCTCCTCGCTGGAAGCTCTCTAAAGGTGCCTTCATCTTTTCTCTCCAGGGGCCCATGCCCAAGACCAAGGGACAAGAGTCCACAGAGCACTCATGTGAACGAATGAGCTTGACCACCAGGCTACATGCAAAATCAACAACAAAGTCAAATACATCCCCCAGCCTCACAAGCAGGGATTGTACACCCACACACACACCCATCTGTCTCTGTGTCTCTCTGTGTCTCTCTCTCTCTCCTCTCCTCTCACTTCGCTATACTAAGATCTCTCTCTCTCTCTCTCAGACCCTCTCCCTTTATCTCCTTTCCCCTCAACCTACAACTCTCCTATATACAGTGCTAGTCAGAGAGTATCCAGGGCAGACAGGCCTGTCTGATGCCAGACCATATACCCTGTTCCCTTGGGGAAGGCACACCACCACCCAACAGGAACCTGTCCTTCCTTCTAGGAGCTGAGAGAGAGTCCAGACGACCTGCCTCCACAGGCCTGAGGACTTCCACGATGCCCTCTAGAAACAGACCTCTTTGGCTGCCTCCAGGAGTAGGCCCAGTCCTTGCTTTCCTACTCTCCCTCTCTGCCATGCCTCACCTAGGCAGTCTCCCTGATGCTGGAAAGGGAGCAAGCTAGCTAGCTACCTGGGGCCAGGCCTGTTCCGAGTTCTCAGAGGTGCCAGGCCTGCCACCCGAGGATGGGTCTTGCCACTTCCCATACCATTGCCACGCCACAGGTCTGATCTTCAGGCCAGGCCCAGTCACAGGCTCTCACAGCCATCCCGGCCTGGATCAGTCCCTATCTCACGCCCACCTGAGCGGCTGATGAGGTATAGGGCCCCGAGGGTCCTCCCCTTCAAACTCACCTGTTACTTCCCCCACTGCTCTGAGCTGACCACCATGACTGCCACACACCTGGACTCTATGGCGCTGCCTGTATGCTCCCTGGGGCCTACCTTCCTCTCCAGTGGACTCATCAGGTATAAACACAAACACCCACAAGCACGGCCACAAACTCCCAGGACAACACAAACACACACAAATACACACACACACACTCACAACACCCTAATCCAAACAGACAAGGTCTCCTTGGAACCGTCTGTTCACAGAATACAGTCTGTTCACTTCAGAGCGTCCTCTAACTAACCGTTCTTCCACCCGAGATCGCTGGACAGGGAAGAGCAGGACAAGGGGCTTGTCCACCCTTCGACCTGGGTGTTAGTTCTCCATGGCGGTCAGGCAAGGTGACCTCGTCAGCTGAACCCGCAAGTGGGCTGCCCGCATAGGTGTTGGGCATCTCAGGGAGGGTGTTGGTTAGGGGAGGCAGGGCACCCTTCAGTCCACACCCCACTCTGGCTGCTTCTACTAAGACTCACCCAGAGCCACACACTAGCCTGCCTTGGGCCCACCAACTACACACAACCAGGTGGCCTCTGTCCTTGCTGTTGGCTCCCAGTCTGCTTCTAAGACTCTGGGCATGTGGTTATAGGGTAGATACATTTCCTGACAGGGCCTTGCCCCTCAACTTGACCTGCAGTCCTACTCAAACAGAATCCCCAATGTCCAAAGGACAAAAAAAAACAAAAAAGGCAAACAAGCAATATATAAAAAATAAAGGGGGGGAAACAAAAATGAAATGCAAAGAAAAAATTAGGAAGGCAGAGAGAATGTGATGCAGACGGAGAAGAGAGAGGAGAGGAGGGAATGAGGAAGGCAGGGATGAAGTGAAATGGATGGAGGTTCTTTGGTGACATTGGCTATTTGGCCTTGACAGCCTGAAGATCAGCCCTGAAAAGATTCTGAGGTGGGGTTGTGGAGGAGGGAGCTGAGAGCAGTGTGTGAGTTGTGGGTGCTGCTGGCGAGCCTAAACCAAAAGATAGGGGGCCGTCCACAGTGGGCTCCTGCCCATGGCAGGCTACACTAATTCCACAGCCTCAACCCACACACAGCCCCTGACCCAGTGTCCCTGGCAGGAAGGGATCCTCTCATGGGAGCAAGTACCTGTTTGATCTTCCCACAGGGTCTCTCCTGGGTGGCCACCTCCAGTCTGCTGTCCAAGGGGAGACCCAATAGTCCTTCTCTGGACTGACAGCCAGTGAGTCCTGGCGGGTTGCTTAGGCCTGCATGCCTCCATGTCCAGGAGCAGCACAGGGACCATCCCAGTGGGATCAGCATAATCATTCTGCTTGTTGGCAGTAGTACACACCCGAAAGCCGACCTCCAAGGGAGTAGTAGCCTGGCTCACATCCCATAGGCCTATACCTGAGCAAAACACTTTTCAAGAAAAAAAGAAGAGCCATACCTTGCCCTCTCAGCCCCCACTGGACGTCAAAATTGGACCACCTAAGTTCTGGTCAGGGACTGGTTCAGAGAATGGGGGCACCAAACTGTACCTGGGGGGATCCGTAACCACGTGGGGAGCTTTGCAGGAGGAGTGAGGGCTCTCGCCACAGGGGGGCAGACAACTGATTTGCCCTTGGGAGGGTCCAGACTCTGACCTTGAAGGATGGGAGATAAAAGGCTACCAAAACCTGAGTGTTCAGCCCATGGATCCGGAAGGTGCCATAGGTTGCCTGATCATCCAGGGATCAGATGGCAGCTGAGGGCAACAACAAACAGAACCCCAAAGGGAATAATAGAACATAGAAAACACAATTCAGTCACACTTGAAAAGGGGAAACAACTGGGACACAGCAACCACCACAACTCCAAAACACAACAGAAAAAACTGCCTTGCAATTTGATGCTAACTAACCAACAAAAGCCTGTCCACAAACACCCAAACAACTACAAACACAAAGCATCCCAACAAAACCCTAACAAAACCTACACTGGAAGTTCAGCACAACCTGGGATACAGCATACAGGAAAACAACAACACCAGGGTAAAACAACACAGGAAACCAACCACACAACCAAAAAGGTCCCAGGAAGCCAAAACACAACCCACCTGGCAGAAGGAGGCTCAGCCATGCAAGCAGAGCAACAGCTGTGTGCCCTGACAGTACGCCAAAGCCTCTGACTTTAATTGACCAGATAGATGAGAAGGGCCCCCCCAAAAACTCGAGTCAATCTTGACTCATGGATCCTGGACCAAGTGTGCCTTCAGGTGCCCTGCCATCCAGGTTCAGTTGGAGGCTGAGGGCAACACCCCCAGCAAGGGTCACCAGGGGCCTGAGACATCCACAACCTCAAAGGCAGAGGCAGGCCACCCAGGAAGGATCCTGATGTGGAGACAAGGACATATCAAAACCAGAAACATGCCATCTCATCTGCCCCCTTGCCTACCAGGCCCCAGCATGGGGCCCCAGGTTACCTGTCTCCTAGGCATTGCCAGGCAACCATTATGAGCTCTCTCTGAGTCTGTCACAACCTCATCCCCCCCCCTACTTAGCCCCATCCCCTCAGCCCCCACCCACCCAAACCAGCAGGCACCCCTCAGGATCCTGGGTTCCCTTTTCTGTCTGCAAACACCCAAGTCACTCTCAGGCACATATGTGTCTTTCACCTGCCTGTGGCCGGGTCTAGGCACACATGCAACTGTGAGCTCTCTGAAGACAGTCGAAGGGTCCCACGGGCACCTACACACAAGGCACAACACACTTCTCACTGGTGCCACCAGGGTGGCCCTCCTCAGTGACCTCCTCATTGGAAGCTCTCTAAAGGTGCCTTCATCTTTTCTCTCCAGGGGCCCATGCCCTAGGCCCAGGGACCAGAGTCCACAGAGCACTCATGTGAATGAATGAGCTTGACCACCAGGCTACATGCAAAATCAACAACAAAGTCAAACACATCCCCCAGCCTCACAAGCAGGGATTGTACACCCACACACACACCCATCTGTCTCTGTGTCTCTCTGTGTCTCTCTCTCTCTCCTCTCCTTCTCACTTCCCTATACTAAGATCTCTCTCTCTCTCTCTCTCTCTCTCTCTCTCTCAGACCCTCTCCCTTTATCTCCTTTCCCCTCAACCTACAACTCTCCTATATACAGTGCTAGCCAGAGAGTATCCAGGGCAGACAGGCCTGTGTGATGCCAGACCATATACCCTGTTCCCTTGGGGAAGGCACACCACGACCCAACAGGAACCTCTCCTTCCTTCTAGGAGCTGAGAGAGAGTCCAGACAGGCCTGAGGACTTCCACGATGCCCTCTAGAAACAGACCTCTTTGGCTCCCTCCAGGAGTAGGAACAGTCCTTGCCCAACTCTCCCTCTCTGCCACGCCTCACCTAGGCAGTCTCCCTGATGGTGCAAAGGGAGCGAGCCTCCTAGCTACCTTGGGCCAGGCATGTTCCGAGTTCTCAGAGGTGCCAGATCTGCCACTCAAGGATGGGTCTGGCCAAATCCCATACCAATGCCATGCCACCGATCGGATCTGCAGACCAAGCCAAGTCACAGGCACTCACAGCCATCCCGGCCAGGAAAGGCCCTATCTCACGCCCACCTGACCTGCTGCTGAGGGACGAGGCCTAGGGTCTTCCCCTTCAAACTCACCTGTTACTTCCCCCACTGCTCCGAGCTGACCACCATGACTGCCACACACCTGGACTCTATGGCGCTGCCTCTACGCTCCCTGGGGCCTACCTTCCTCTCCAGTGGACTCATCAGGTATAAACACAAACACCCACAAGCACGGCCACAAACTCCCAGGACGACACAAACACACACAAATACACACAAACACACTCACAACACCCTAATCCAAACAGACAAGGTCTCCTTGGAACCATCTGTTCACAGAATACAGTCTGTTCTCTTTAGAGCATCCTCTAACTAAGCGTTCTTCCACCCGAGATCCCTGGACAGGGAAGAGCAGGACAAGGGGCTTGTCCACCCTTCGACCTGGGTGTTAGTTCTCCCGGGCGGTTAGGCAAGGTGACCTCGTCAGCTGAACCTGCAAGTGGGCTGCCCGCATAGGAGCTGGGCATCGCAGGGAGGGGGTTGGTTAGGGGAGGCAGGGTGCCCTTCAGTCCACACCCCACTCTGGCTGCTTCTACTAAGACTCACGCCGAGCCACACACTAGCCTGCCTTGGGCCCACCAACTACACACAACCAGGTGGCCTCTGTCCTTGCTGTTGCCTCCCAGTCTGCTTCTAAGACTCTGGGCATGTGGCTGTAGGGTAGATACATTTCCTGACAGGGCCTTGCCCCTCAACTTCACCTGCAGTCCTACTCAAACAGAATCCCCAATGTCCAAAGGACAAAAAAAACCCAAAAAGCAAACACGCAATATATAAAAAATAAAGGGGGGGGGGGAACAAAAATGAAATGCAAAGAAAAAATTAGGAAGGCAGAGAGAATGTGATGCAGACGGAGAAGAGAGAGGAGAGGAGGGCATGAGGAAGGCAGGGATGGAGTGAAATGGATGGAGGTTCTTTGGTGACATTGGCTATTTGGCCTTGACAGCGTGAGATCAGCCCTGAAAAGATTCTGAAGTGGTGTTATGGAGGAGGGAGCGAGAGCAGTGTGTGAGTTGTGGGTGCTGCTGGCGAGCCTAAACCAAAAGATAGGGGGCCGTCCACAGTGGGCTCCTGCCCACTGGCAGGCTACACTAATTCCACAGCCTCAACCCACACACAGCCCCTGACCCAGGGTCCCTGGCAGGAAGATCCTCTCATGGGAGCAGACGTGGCTGCCACAGTACGGGGAGGAGGTGCTTCCCTCCTGGAGCAGGCCAAGCCCTGTGGTTCCCTGCTACCTCTGGGGCAGGCTGTGGCCTCCCAGGTCACAGGTCTCCAAGACCCTGTTTCTTCCCACGGCTCTCCTGGGGTGCCCAGTCTGCTGGAGGGAGACCCACTAGTCCTTCTGCTGCAGCCAAGACCCTGGCGGTGCTTAGCCTGCTTGCCTCCATGTCCAGGAGCAGCACAGGGACCTGCCGGTGGGATCAGCATAACCATTCTGCTTGATGGCAGTAGTACGCCCAGAAAGCCGACTACCTAGGGAGTAGAGCCTGGCTCCACTCCCTAGGCCTACACCTGAGCAAAAAACTTTTCAAGAAAAAAAGAAGAGCCATACGCTGGCTCAGATGCCACTGGACTTCAAAATGGCCACCAATGTTCTGGGCAGGGACTGGTCAGAGATGGGGCACAAACCCTGTACCTGGGGGGATCCTAACCACGTGTGGAGCTTTGCAGGAGGGTGAGGGGCTTCTCGCCCCCGGGGGATGGGTCAGGAAACCTGGTGAGCCTAGGACCTGAGTGTAGCAGACCACAGTGGGGAGTGGAGTACAGGGGCGGGAAGGTGGGGGGCTCCTCAAATGCAATGCCATGTTACACTCCAAGCCATTCTGGGTGCCACGGATTCCCTGAAGGTCCTCTATGATGAGATCCCAGAGGGAATCGTAGGAGAACCCCATGGCAATCTGGACCACAGGGGAGCACCCTCAGACTCAAACAAGGTGGACTCCAGGACCAGGGGACGAGGGGACCAGGATCTGGGTCTTGATTCGGTGTCCCCAGGCAGGATCCAGCTGCCTTGGACTGAACTCACTCCATCTGCATGACAACGAGAGTTGCCTTGCAGGACTTGGGTGTGCTAACTCTGTGGGAGCCTGTCCACAACAGTGTCCCAGGTCAAGGCCACCTGCCAAAGACCCTCACCCTACCCTATGCCATCCCCTGGCAGCCTGAACCTTGGCTGGTAGGGCAGCAGGATCCTGGTGTAGCAGAGATCAGGACACAGGGGAGGGTGGGCAGATGACTTGTCAGGAGAGAAGACCACACCTCCCGAAGGGGTCCCGGGAAGCCCAGCAAGGCCTTCCCACCTGTCAGAAGAGGCTCAGCCATGGAAGCAGAGCAGACAGCTGTGTGCCCTTGGGAGGGCTCCAGTCTCTGACTTTGATTGATGGGAGATGAGAAGGGCCCCCCAAAACCTCGAGTCTTCTTGCCCATGGATCCAGGAAGGTGCCTTCTGGTGCCCTGTGATCAGGGTTCAGATGGTGGCTGAGGGCAACACCCCCAGCAGGGGTCACCAGGGGCTTGAGACATCCACAACCACAAAGGCAGAGGCAGGCCACCCAGGAAGGATCCTGATGTGGAGCTGAGGACAAAACAAAACAAGAAACATGCCATTTCATCTGCTCCCTTGCCTACTGTAAGGCCCTGGGTCTGGATCCCAAGCCTAACCATCTCTTAGACATTGCCAGGCAACCATTATGATCTCCAGGTCTGTCACAACCTCATCCCCCCCCACTTAGCCCCATCCCCTCAGCCCCCACCCACCCTAACCAGCAGGCACCCCTCAGGATCCTGGGTTCCCTTTCCTGTCTGCAAACACCCAAGTCACTCTCAGGCACATATGTGTCTTTCACCTGCCTGTGGCCGGGTCTAGGCACACATGCAACTGTGAGCTCTCTGAAGACAGTCGAAGGGTCCCACGGGCACCTACACACAAGGCACAACACACTTCTCACTGGTGCCACCAGGGTTGCCCTCCTCAGTGACCTCCTTGCTGGAAGCTCTCTAAAGGTGCCTTCATCTTTTCTCTCCAGGGGCCCATGCCCAAGGCCCAGGGACCAGAGTCCACAGAGCACTCATGTGAACGAATGAGCTTGACCACCAGGCTACATGCAAAATCAACAACAAAGTCAAATACATCCCCCAGCCTCACAAGCAGGGATTGTACACCCACACACACACCCATCTGTCTCTGTGTCTCTCTGTGTCTCTCTCTTTCTCCTCTCCTTCTCACTTCCCTATACTAAGATCTCTCTCTCTCTCTCTCTCTCAGACCCTCTCCCTTTATCTCCTTTCCCCTCAACCTACAACTCTCCTATATACAGTGCTAGCCAGAGAGTATCCAGGGCAGACAGGCCTGTCTGATGCCAGACCATATACCCTGTTCCCTTGGGAAGGCACACCATGACCCAACAGGAACCTCTCCTTCCTTCTAGGAGCTGAGAGAGAGTCCAGACGCCTGCCTCCACAGGCCTGAGAACTTCCAGGCTGCCTCTAGAAACAGACCTCTTTGGCTGCCTCCAGGAGTAGGCCCAGTCCATGCTTTCCTACTCTCCCTCTCTGCCACGCCTCACCTAGGCAGTCTCCCTGATGCTGGAAAGGGAGCAAGCTAGCTAGCTACCTGGGCCAGGCCTGTTCCGAGTTCTCAGAGGTGCCAGGCCTGCCACCCGAGGATGGGTCTTGCCACTTCCCATACCATTGCCACGCCACCGGTCTGATCTTCAGGCCAGGCCCAGTCACAGGCTCTCACAGCCATCCCGGCCTGGATCAGTCCCTATCTCACGCCCACCTGAGCGGCTGATGAGGTATAGGGCCCCGAGGGTCCTCCCCTTCAAACTCACCTGTTACTTCCCCCACTGCTCCGAGCTGACCACCATGACTGCCACACACCTGGACTCTATGGCGCTGCCTCTATGCTCCCTGGGGCCTACCTTCCTCTCCAGTGGACTCATCAGGTATAAACACAAACACCCACAAGCACGGCCACAAACTCCCAGGACGACACAAACACACACAAATACACACACACACTCACAACACCCTAATCCAAACAGACAAGGTCTCCTTGGAACCGTCTGTTCACAGAATACAGTCTGTTCACTTTAGAGCGTCCTCTAACTAACCGTTCTTCCACCCGAGATCCCTGGACAGGGAAGAGCAGGACAAGGGGCTTGTCCACCCTTCGACCTGGGTGTTAGTTCTCCCTGGCGGTTAGGCAAGGTGACCTCGTCAGCTGAACCCGCAAGTGGGCTGCCCGCATATAGGTGTTGGGCATCGCAGGGAGGGGTTGGTTAGGGGAGGCAGGGCGCCCTTCAGTCCACACCCCACTCTGGCTGCTTCTACTAAGACTCACCCTGAGCCACACACTAGCCTGCCTTGGGCCCACCAACTACACACAACCAGGTGGCCTCTGTCCTTGCTGTTGCCTCCCAGTCTGCTTCTAAGACTCTGGGCATGTGGCTGTAGGGTAGATACATTTCCTGACAGGGCCTTGTCCTTCAACTTCACCTGCAGTCCTACTCAAACAGAATCCCAATGTCCAAAGGAAAAAAAAAAAACCAAAAAGCAAAACAAGCAATATATAAAAAATAAAGGGGGGGGAACAAAAATGAAATGCAAAGAAAAAATTAGGAAGGCAGAGAAATGTGATGCAGACGGAGAAGAGAGAGGAGAGGAGGGAATGAGGAAGGCAGGGATGGAGTGAAATGGATGGAGGTTCTTTGGTGACATTGGCTATTTGGCCTTGACAGCCTGAGAACAGCCCTGAAAAGATTCTGAGGTGGTGTTATGGAGGAGGGCGAGAGCAGTGTGTGAGTTGTGGGTGCTGCTGGCGAGCCTAAACCAAAAGATAGGGGGTCCTCCACAATGGGCTCACTGCACACTGGGCAGGCCTACGACTAATTCCACAGCCTCAACCCACACACAGCCCCTGACCCAGGGTCCCTGGCAGGAAGATCCTCTCATGGGAGCAGACGTGGCTGCCACAGTACCAGGAGGAGGTGCTTCCCTCCTGGAGCAGGCCAAGCCCTGTGGTTCCCTGCTACCTCTGGGGCGGGCTGTGGCCTCCCAGGTCACGGGTCTCCAAGACCCTGTTTTTTCCCACGGCTCTCCTGGGGTGCCAAGTCTGCTGGAGGGAGACCCACTAGTCCTTCTGCTGCAGCCAAGACCCTGGCGGTGCTTAGCCTGCTTGCCTCCATGTCCAGGAGCAGCACAGGGACCTGCCGGTGGGATCAGCATAACCATTCTGCTTGATGGCAGTAGTACGCCCAGAAAGCCGACTACCTAGGGCTCTGGCTCCACTCCCTAGGCCTATACCTGAGCAAAAAACTTTTCAAAGAAAAAAAGAAGAGCCATACGCTGGCTCAGCCGCCACTGGACTTCAAAATGGCCACCAATGTTCTGGGCAGGGACTGGTCAGAGATGGGGCACAAACCCTGTACCTGGGGGGATCCTAACCATGTGGGGAGCTTTGCAGGAGGGTGAGGGGCTTCTCGCCCCCGGGGAATGGGTCAGGAAACGTGGTGAGCCTAGGACCTGAGTGATAGCAGACCACAGTGGGGAGCGGAGTACCGGGGTGGGAAGGTGGGGGGCTCCTCAAATGCAATGCCATGTTACACTCCAAGCCATTCTGGGTGCCAGGGAGTCCCTGAAGGTCCTCTCTGATGAGATCCCAGAGGGAATCGTAGGAGAACCCCATGGCAATCTGAACCACAGGGGAGCACCCTCAGACTCAAACAAGGTGGACTCCAGGACCAGGGGACGAGGGGACCAGGAGCTGGGTCTTGATTCGGTGCCCCCAGGCAGGATCCAGCTGCCTTGGACTGAACTCACTCCATCTGCATGACCACGAGAGCTGCCTTGCAGGACTTGGGTGTGCTAACTCTGTGGGAGCCTGTCCACAACAGTGTCCCAGGTCAAGGCCACCTGCCAAAGACCCTCACCCTACCCTACGCCATCCCCTGGCAGCCTGAACCTTGGCTGGTAGGGCAGCAGGATCCTGGTGTAGCAGAGATCAGGACACAGGGGAGGGAGGGCAGATGACTTGTCAGGAGAGAAGACCACACCTCCCGAAGGGGTCCCAGGAAGCCCCGCAAGGCCTTCCCACCTGGCAGAAGGAGGCTCAGCCATGGAAGCAGAGCAGACAGCTGTGTGCCCTTGGGAGGGCTCCAGTCTCTGACTTTGATTGATGGGAGATGAGAAGGGCCCCCCAAAACCTCGAGTCTTCTTGCCCATGGATCCAGGAAGGTGCCTTCAGGTGCCCTGTCATCAGGGTTCAGATGGTGGCTGAGGGGGAACACCCCAGCAGGGGTCACCAGGGGCCTGAGACATCCACAACCTCAAAGGCAGAGGCAGGCCACCCAGGAAGGATCCTGATGTGGAGACAAGGACATATCAAAACCAGAAACATGCCATCTCATCTGCCCCCTTGCCTACCAGGCCCCAGCATGGGGCCCCAGGTTACCTGTCTCCTAGGCATTGCCAGGCAACCATTATGAGCTCTCTCTGAGTCTGTCACAACCTCATTCCCCCCACTTAGCCCCATCCCTCAGCCCCACCCACCCTAACCAGCAGGCACCCCTCAGGATCCTGGGTTCCCTTTCCTGTCTGCAAACACCCAAGTCACTCTCAGGCACATATGTGTCTTTCACCTGCCTGTGGCACACATGCAACTGTGAGCTCTCTGAAGACAGTCGAAGGGTCCCACGGGCACCTACACACAAGGCACAACACACTTCTCACTGGTGCCACCAGGGTGGCCCTCCTCAGTGACCTCCTCGCTGGAAGCTCTCTAAAGGTGCCTTCATCTTTTCTCTCCAGGGGCCCATGCCCAAGGCCCAGGGACCAGAGTCCACAGAGCACTCATGTGAATGAATGAGCTTGACCACCAGGCTACATGCAAAATCAACAACAAAGTCAAATACATCCCCCAGCCTCACAAGCAGGGATTGTACACCCACACACACACCCATCTGTCTCTGTGTCTCTCTGTGTCTCTCTCTCTCTCCTCTCCTTCTTCTCTCTTCCCTATACTAAGATCTCTCTCTTCCCTCTCTCTCTCAGACCCTCTCCCTTTATCTCCTTTCCCCTCAACCTACAACTCTCCTATATACAGTGCTAGCAGAGAGTATCCAGGGCAGACAGGCCTGTCTGATGCCAGACCATATACCCTGTTCCCTTGGGGAAGGCACACCACGACCCAACAGGAACCTTTCCTTCCTTCTAGGAGCTGAGAGAGAGTCCAGACGCCTGCCTCCACAGGCCTGAGAACTTCCAGGATGCCCTCTAGAAACAGACCTCTTTGGCTGCCTCCAGGAGTAGGCCCAGTCCTTGCTTTCCTACTCTCCCTCTCTGCCACGCCTCACCTAGGCAGTCTCCCTGATGCTGGAAAGGGAGCAAGCTAGCTAGCTACCTGGGGCCAGGCCTGTTCCGAGTTCTCAGAGGTGCCAGGCCTGCCACCCGAGGATGGGTCTTGCCACTTCCCATACCATTGCCACGCCACCGGTCTGATCTTCAGGCCAGGCCCAGTCACAGGCTCTCACAGCCATCCCGGCCTGGATCAGTCCCTATCTCACGCCCACCTGAGCGGCTGATGAGGTATAGGGCCCCGAGGGTCCTCCCCTTCAAACTCACCTGTTACTTCCCCCACTGCTCCGAGCTGACCACCATGACTGCCACACACCTGGACTCTATGGCGCTGCCTCTACACTCCCTGGGGCCTACCTTCCTCTCCAGTGGACTCATCAGGTATAAACACAAACACCCACAAGCACGGCCACAAACTCCCAGGACGACACAAACACACACAAATACACACACACACTCACAACACCCTAATCCAAACAGACAAGGTCTCCTTGGAACCGTCTGTTCACAGAATACAGTCTGTTCACTTTAGAGCGTCCTCTAACTAACCGTTCTTCCACCCGAGATCCCTGGACAGGGAAGAGCAGGACAAGGGGCTTGTCCACCCTTCGACCTGGGTGTTAGTTCTCCCTGGCGGTTAGGCAAGGTGACCTCGTCAGCTGAACCCGCAAGTGGGCTGCCCGCATAGGTGTTGGGCATCGCAGGGAGGGGTTGGTTAGGGGAGGCAGGGCGCCCTTCAGTCCACACCCCACTCTGGCTGCTTCTACTAAGACTCACCCTGAGCCACACACTAGCCTGCCTTGGGCCCACCAACTACACACAACCAGGTGGCCTCTGTCCTTGCTGTTGCCTCCCAGTCTGCTTCTAAGACTCTGGGCATGTGGCTGTAGGGTAGATACATTTCCTGACAGGGCCTTGTCCTTCAACTTCACCTGCAGTCCTACTCAAACAGAATCCAATGTCCAAAGGACAAAAAAAAAAAACCAAAAAGCAAACAAGCAATATATAAAAAATAAAGGGGGGGGGAACAAAAATGAAATGCAAAGAAAAAATTAGGAAGGCAGAGAGAATGTGATGCAGAAGGAGAAGAGAGAGGAGAGGAGGGAATGAGGAAGGCAGGGATGGAGTGAAATGGATGGAGGTTCTTTGGTGACATTGGCTATTTGGCCTTGACAGCCTGAGAACAGCCCTGAAAAGATTCTGAGGTGGTGTTATGGAGGAGGGAGCGAGAGCAGTGTGTGAGTTGTGGGTGCTGCTGGCGAGCCTAAACCAAAAGATAGGGGGTCCTCCACAGTGGGCTCCTGCCCACTGGCAGGCTACACTAATTCCACAGCCTCAACCCACACACAGCCCCTGACCCAGGGTCCCTGGCAGGAAGATCCTCTCATGGGAGCAGACGTGGCTGCCACAGTACCGGGAGGAGGTGCTTCCCTCCTGGAGCAGGCCAAGCCCTGTGGTTCCCTGCTACCTCTGGGGCGGGCTGTGGCCTCCCAGGTCACGGGTCTCCAAGACCCTGTTTTTTCCCACGGCTCTCCTGGGGTGCCAAGTCTGCTGGAGGGAGACCCACTAGTCCTTCTGCTGCAGCCAAGACCCTGGCGGTGCTTAGCTGCTTGCCTCCATGTCCAGGAGCAGCACAGGGACCTGCCGGTGGGATCAGCATAACCATTCTGCTTGATGGCAGTAGTATACCCAGAAAGCAGACTACCTAGGGAGTCTGGCTCCACTCCCTAGGCCTATACCTGAGCAAAAAACTTTTCAAGAAAAAAAGAAGAGCCATACGCTGGCTCAGCCGCCACTGGACTTCAAAATGGCCACCAATGTTCTGGGCAGGGACTGGTCAGAGATGGGGCACAAACCCTGTACCTGGGGGGATCCTAACCATGTGTGGAGCTTGCAGGAGGAGGGTGAGGGGCTTCTCGCCCCGGGGGATGGGTCAGGAAACGTGGTGAGCCTAGGACCTGAGTGTAGCAGACCACAGTGGGGAGCAGAGTACGGGGTGGGAAGGTGGGGGGGCTCCTCAAATGCAATGCCATGTTACACTCCATGCCATTCTGGGTGCCAGGGAGTCCCTGAAGGTCCTCTCTGATGAGATCACACAGAGGGAATCGTAGGAGAACCCCATGGCAATATGGACCACATGGGGAGCACCCTCAGACTCAAACAAGGTGGACTCCAGGACCAGGAGGACGAGGGGACCAGGAGCTGGGTCTTGATTCGGTGCACCCAGGCAGGATCCAGCTGCCTTGGACTGAACTCACTCCATCTGCATGACCACGAGAGCTGCCTTGCAGGACTTGGGTGTGCTAACTCTGTGGGAGCCTGTCCACAACAGTGTCCCAGGTCAAGGCCACCTGCCAAAGACCCTCACCCTACCCTACGCCATCCCCTGGCAGCCTGAACCTTGGCTGGTAGGGCAGCAGGATCCTGGTGTAGCAGAGATCAGGACACAGGGGAGGGAGGGCAGATGACTTGTCAGGAGAGAAGACCACACCTCCCGAAGGGGTCCCAGGAAGCCCAGCAAGGCCTTCCCACCTGGCAGAAGGAGGCTCAGCCATGGAAGCAGAGCAGACAGCTGTGTGCCCTTGGGAGGGCTCCAGTCTCTGACTTTGATTGATGGGAGATGAGAAGGGCCCCCAAAACCTCGAGTCTTCTTGCCCATGGATCCAGGAAGGTGCCTTCAGGTGCCCTGTCATCAGGGTTCAGATGGTGGCTGAGGGCAACACCCCCAGCAGGGGTCACCAGGGGCCTGAGACATCCACAACCTCAAAGGCAGAGGCAGGCCACCCAGGAAGGATCCTGATGTGGAGACAAGGACATATCAAAACCAGAAACATGCCATCTCATCTGCCCCCTTGCCTACCAGGCCCCAGCATGGGGCCCCAGGTTACCTGTCTCCTAGGCATTGCCAGGCAACCATTATGAGCTCTCTCTGAGTCTGTCACAACCTCATTCCCCCCACTTAGCCCCATCCCCTCAGCCCCCACCCACCCTAACCAGCAGGCACCCTCAGGATCCTGGGTTCCCTTTCCTGTCTGCAAACACCCAAGTCACTCTCAGGCACATATGTGTCTTTCACCTGCCTGTGGCAGGCACACATGCAACTGTGAGCTCTCTGAAGACAGTCGAAGGGTCCCACGGGCACCTACACACAAGGCACAACACACTTCTCACTGGTGCCACCAGGGTGGCCCTCCTCAGTGACCTCCTCGCTGGAAGCTCTCTAAAGGTGCCTTCATCTTTTCTCTCCAGGGGCCCATGCCCAAGGCCCAGGGACCAGAGTCCACAGAGCACTCATGTGAATGAATGAGCTTGACCACCAGGCTACATGCAAAATCAACAACAAAGTCAAATACATCCCCCAGCCTCACAAGCAGGGATTGTACACCCACACACACACCCATCTGTCTCTGTGTCTCTCTGTGTCTCTCTCTCTCTCCTCTCCTTCTCACTTCCCTATACTAAGATCTCTCTCTCTCTCTCTCTCTCAGACCCTCTCCCTTTATCTCCTTTCCCCTCAACCTACAACTCTCCTATATACAGTGCTAGCCAGAGAGTATCCAGGGCAGACAGGCCTGTCTGATGCCAGACCATATACCCTGTTCCCTTGGGGAAGGCACACCACGACCCAACAGGAACCTTTCCTTCCTTCTAGGAGCTGAGAGAGAGTCCAGACGCCTGCCTCCACAGGCCTGAGAACTTCCAGGATGCCCTCTAGAAACAGACCTCTTTGGCTGCCTCCAGGAGTAGGCCCAGTCCTTGCTTTCCTACTCTCCCTCTCTGCCACGCCTCACCTAGGCAGTCTCCCTGATGCTGGAAAGGGAGCAAGCTAGCTAGCTACCTGGGGCCAGGCCTGTTCCGAGTTCTCAGAGGTGCCAGGCCTGCCACCCGAGGATGGGTCTTGCCACTTCCCATACCATTGCCACGCCACCGGTCTGATCTTCAGGCCAGGCCCAGTCACAGGCTCTCACAGCCATCCCGGCCTGGATCAGTCCCTATCTCACGCCACACCTGAGCGGCTGATGAGGTATAGGGCCCCGAGGGTCCTCCCCTTCAAACTCACCTGTTACTTCCCCCACTGCTCCGAGCTGACCACCATGACTGCCACACACCTGGACTCTATGGCGCTGCCTCTATGCTCCCTGGGGCCTACCTTCCTCTCCAGTGGACTCATCAGGTATAAACACAAACACCCACAAGCACGGCCACAAACTCCCAGGACGACACAAACACACACAAATACACACACACACACTCACAACACCCTAATCCAAACAGACAAGGTCTCCTTGGAACCGTCTGTTCACAGAATACAGTCTGTTCACTTTAGAGCGTCCTCTAACTAACCGTTCTTCCACCCGAGATCCCTGGACAGGGAAGAGCAGGACAAGGGGCTTGTCCACCCTTCGACCTGGGTGTTAGTTCTCCCTGGCGGTTAGGCAAGGTGACCTCGTCATTGAACCCGCAAGTGGGCTGCCCGCATAGGTGTTGGGCATCGCAGGGAGGGGGTTGGTTAGGGGAGGCAGGGCGCCCTTCAGTCCACACCCCACTCTGGCTGCTTCTACTAAGACTCACCCTGAGCCACACACTAGCCTGCCTTGGGCCCACCAACTACACACAACCAGGTGGCCTCTGTCCTTGCTGTTGCCTCCCAGTCTGCTTCTAAGACTCTGGGCATGTGGCTGTAGGGTAGATACATTTCCTGACAGGGCCTTGTCCTTCAACTTCACCTGCAGTCCTACTCAAACAGAATCCCAATGTCCAAAGGACAAAAAAAAAACCAAAAAGCAAACAAGCAATATATAAAAAATAAAGGGGGGGGGAACAAAAATGAAATGCAAAGAAAAAATTAGGAAGGCAGAGAGAATGTGATGCAGAAGGAGAAGAGAGAGGAGAGGAGGGAATGAGGAAGGCAGGGATGGAGTGAAATGGATGGAGGTTCTTTGGTGACATTGGCTATTTGGCCTTGACAGCCTGAGAACAGCCCTGAAAAGATTCTGAGGTGGTGTTATGGAGGAGGGAGCGAGAGCAGTGTGTGAGTTGTGGGTGCTGCTGGCGAGCCTAAACCAAAAGATAGGGGGTCCTCCACAGTGGGCTCCTGCCCACTGGCAGGCTACACTAATTCCACAGCCTCAACCCACACACAGCCCCTGACCCAGGGTCCCTGGCAGGAAGATCCTCTCATGGGAGCAGACGTGGCTGCCACAGTACCAGGAGGAGGTGCTTCCCTCCTGGAGCAGGCCAAGCCCTGTGGTTCCCTGCTACCTCTGGGGCAGGCTGTGGCCTCCCAGGTCACGGGTCTCCAAGACCCTGTTTTTTCCCACGGCTCTCCTGGGGTGCCAAGTCTGCTGGAGGGAGACCCACTAGTCCT
Organism: Cricetomys ansorgei; assembly: GCA_026225945.1. Taxonomy (NCBI): domain Eukaryota; kingdom Metazoa; phylum Chordata; class Mammalia; order Rodentia; family Nesomyidae; genus Cricetomys; species Cricetomys ansorgei. The sequence continues at coordinate 1,097,299 of JAMJFZ010000070.1, read as the reverse complement.
TCTGCTGCAGCCAAGACCCTGGCGGTGCTTAGCCTGCTTGCCTCCATGTCCAGGAGCAGCACAGGGACCTGCCAGTGGGATCAGCATAACCATTCTGCTTGATGGCAGTAGTATACCCAGAAAGCAGACTACCTAGGGAGCCTGGCTCCACTCCCTAGGCCTATACCTGAGCAAAAACTTTTCAAGAAAAAAAGAAGAGCCATACGCTGGCTCAGCCGCCACTGGACTTCAAAATGGCCACCAATGTTCTGGGCAGGGACTGGTCAGAGATGGGGCACAAACCCTGTACCTGGGGGATCCTAACCACGTGGGGAGCTTTGCAGGAGGGTGAGGGGCTTCTCGCCCCGGGGGATGGGTCAGGAAACGTGGTGAGCCTAGGACCTGAGTGTAGCAGACCACAGTGGGGAGCGGAGTACCGGGGGTGGGAAGGTGGGGGCTCCTCAAATGCAATGCCATGTTACACTCCAAGCCATTCTGGGTGCCAGGGAGTCCCTGAAGGTCCTCTCTGATGAGATCCCAGAGGGAATCGTAGGAGAACCCCATGGCAATCTGGACCACAGGGGAGCACCCTCAGACTCAAACAAGGTGGACTCCAGGACCAGGGGACGAGGGGACCAGGAGCTGGGTCTTGATTAGGTGCCCCCAGGCAGGATCCAGCTGCCTTGGACTGAACTCACTCCATCTGCATGACCACGAGAGCTGCCTTGCAGGACTTGGGTGTGCTAACTCTGTGGGAGCCTGTCCACAACAGTGTCCCAGGTCAAGGCCACCTGCCAAAGACCCTCACCCTACCCTACGCCATCCCCTGGCAGCCTGAACCTTGGCTGGTAGGGCAGCAGGATCCTGGTGTAGCAGAGATCAGGACACAGGGGAGGGAGGGCAGATGACTTGTCAGGAGAGAAGACCACACCTCCCGAAGGGGTCCCAGGAAGCCCAGCAAGGCCTTCCCACCTGGCAGAAGGAGGCTCAGCCATGGAAGCAGAGCAGACAGCTGTGTGCCCTTGGGAGGGCTCCAGTCTCTGACTTTGATTGATGGGAGATGAGAAGGGCCCCCAAAACCTCGAGTCTTCTTGCCCATGGATCCAGGAAGGTGCCTTCAGGTGCCCTGTCATCAGGGTTCAGATGGTGGCTGAGGGCAACACCCCCAGCAGGGGTCACCAGGGGCCTGAGACATCCACAACCTCAAAGGCAGAGGCAGGCCACCCAGGAAGGATCCTGATGTGGAGACAAGGACATATCAAAACCAGAAACATGCCATCTCATCTGCCACCTTGCCTACCAGGCCCCAGCATGGGGCCCCAGGTTTACCTGTCTCCTAGGCATTGCCAGGCAACCATTATGAGCTCTCTCTGAGTCTGTCACAACCTCATTCCCCCCACTTAGCCCCATCCCCTCAGCCCCCACCCACCCTAACCAGCAGGCACCCCTCAGGATCCTGGGTTCCCTTTCCTGTCTGCAAACACCCAAGTCACTCTCAGGCACATATGTGTCTTTCACCTGCCTGTGGCCGGGTCTAGGCACACATGCAACTGTGAGCTCTCTGAAGACAGTCGAAGGGTCCCACGGGCACCTACACACAAGGCACAACACACTTCTCACTGGTGCCACCAGGGTGGCCCTCCTCAGTGACCTCCTCGCTGGAAGCTCTCTAAAGGTGCCTTCATCTTTTCTCTCCAGGGGCCCATGCCCAAGGCCCAGGGACCAGAGTCCACAGAGCACTCATGTGAACGAATGAGCTTGACCACCAGGCTACATGCAAAATCAACAACAAAGACAAATACATCCCCCAGCCTCACAAGCAGGGATTGTACACCCACACACACACCCATCTGTCTCTGTGTCTCTCTGTGTCTCTCTCTCTCTCCTCTCCTTCTCACTTCCCTATACTAAGATCTCTCTCTCTCTCTCTCTCTCTCAGACCCTCTCCCTTTATCTCCTTTCCCCTCAACCTACAACTCTCCTATATACAGTGCTAGCCAGAGAGTATCCAGGGCAGACAGGCCTGTCTGATGCCAGACCATATACCCTGTTCCCTTGGGGAAGGCACACCACGACCCAACAGGAACCTTTCCTTCCTTCTAGGAGCTGAGAGAGAGTCCAGACGCCTGCCTCCACAGGCCTGAGAACTTCCAGGATGCCCTCTAGAAACAGACCTCTTTGGCTGCCTCCAGGAGTAGGCCCAGTCCTTGCTTTCCTACTCTCCCTCTCTGCCACGCCTCACCTAGGCAGTCTCCCTGATGCTGGAAAGGGAGCAAGCTAGCTAGCTACCTGGGGCCAGGCCTGTTCCGAGTTCTCAGAGGTGCCAGGCCTGCCACCCGAGGATGGGTCTTGCCACTTCCCATACCATTGCCACGCCACCGGTCTGATCTTCAGGCCAGGCCCAGTCACAGGCTCTCACAGCCATCCCGGCCTGGATCAGTCCCTATCTCACGCCCACCTGAGCGGCTGATGAGGTATAGGGCCCCGAGGGTCCTCCCCTTCAAACTCACCTGTTACTTCCCCCACTGCTCCGAGCTGACCACCATGACTGCCACACACCTGGACTCTATGGCGCTGCCTCTATGCTCCCTGGGGCCTACCTTCCTCTCCAGTGGACTCATCAGGTATAAACACAAACACCCACAAGCACGGCCACAAACTCCCAGGACGACACAAACACACACAAATACACACACACACTCACAACACCCTAATACAAACAGACAAGGTCTCCTTGGAACCGTCTGTTCACAGAATACAGTCTGTTCACTTTAGAGCGTCCTCTAACTAACCGTTCTTCCACCCGAGATCCCTGGACAGGGAAGAGCAGGACAAGGGGCTTGTCCACCCTTCGACCTGGGTGTTAGTTCTCCCTGGCGGTTAGGCAAGGTGACCTCGTCAGCTTGAACCCGCAAGTGGGCTGCCCGCATAGGTGTTGGGCATCGCAGGGAGGGGTTGGTTAGGGGAGGCAGGGCGCCCTTCAGTCCACACCCCACTCTGGCTGCTTCTACTAAGACTCACCCTGAGCCACACACTAGCCTGCCTTGGGCCCACCAACTACACACAACCAGGTGGCCTCTGTCCTTGCTGTTGCCTCCCAGTCTGCTTCTAAGACTCTGGGCATGTGGCTGTAGGGTAGATACATTTCCTGACAGGGCCTTGTCCTTCAACTTCACCTGCAGTCCTACTCAAACAGAATCCAATGTCCAAAGGACAAAAAAAAAAACCAAAAAGCAAAAAAGCAATATATAAAAAATAAAGGGGGGGGAACAAAAATGAAATGCAAAGAAAAAATTAGGAAGGCAGAGAGAATGTGATGCAGAAGGAGAAGAGAGAGGAGAGGAGGGAATGAGGAAGGCAGGGATGGAGTGAAATGGATGGAGGTTCTCTGGTGACATTGGCTATTTGGCCTTGACAGCCTGAGAACAGCCCTGAAAAGATTCTGAGGTGGTGTTATGGAGGAGGGAGCGAGAGCAGTGTGTGAGTTGTGGGTGCTGCTGGCGAGCCTAAACCAAAAGATAGGGGGTCCTCCACAGTGGGCTCCTGCCCACTGGCAGGCTACACTAATTCCACAGCCTCAACCCACACACAGCCCCTGACCCAGGGTCCCTGGCAGGAAGATCCTCTCATGGGAGCAGACGTGGCTGCCACAGTACCAGGAGGAGGTGCTTCCCTCCTGGAGCAGGCCAAGCCCTGTGGTTCCCTGCTACCTCTGGGGCGGGCTGTGGCCTCCCAGGTCATTGGTCTCCAAGACCCTGTTTTTTCCCACGGCTCTCCTGGGGTGCCAAGTCTGCTGGAGGGAGACCCACTAGTCCTTCTGCTGCAGCCAAGACCCTGGCGGTGCTAGCTTGCTTGCCTCCATGTCCAGGAGCAGCACAGGGACCTGCCAGTGGGATCAGCATAACCATTCTGTTTGATGGCAGTAGTACACCCAGAAAGCCAGACTACCTAGGGCTCTGGCTCCACTCCCTAGGCCTATACCTGAGCAAAAAACTTTTCAAGAAAAAAAGAAGAGCCATACGCTGGCTCAGCCGTCACTGGACTTCAAAATGGCCACCAATGTTCTGGGCAGGGACTGGTCAGAGATGGGGCACAAACCCTGTACCTGGGGGGATCCTAACCACGTGGGGAGCTTTGCAGGAGGGTGAGGGGCTTCTCGCCCCGGGGGATGGGTCAGGAAACGTGGTGAGCCTAGGACCTGAGTGTAGCAGACCACAGTGGGGAGCGGAGTACGGGGGTGGGAAGGTGGGGGCTCCTCAAATGCAATGCCATGTTACACTCCAAGCCATTCTGGGTGCCAGGGAGTCCCTGAAGGTCCTCTCTGATGAGATCCCAGAGGGAATCGTAGGAGAACCCCATGGCAATCTGGAACCACAGGGGAGCACCCTCAGACTCAAACAAGGTGGACTCCAGGACCAGGGGACGAGGGGACCAGGAGCTGGGTCTTGATTCAGGTGCCCCCAGGCAGGATCCAGCTGCCTTGGACTGAACTCACTCCATCTGCATGACCAGGAGAGCTGCCTTGCAGGACTTGGGTGTGCTAACTCTGTGGGAGCCTGTCCACAACAGTGTCCCAGGTCAAGGCCACCTGCCAAAGACCCTCACCCTACCCTACGCCATCCCCTGGCAGCCTGAACCTTGGCTGGTAGGGCAGCAGGATCCTGGTGTAGCAGAGATCAGGACACAGGGGAGGGAGGGCAGATGACTTGTCAGGAGAGAAGACCACACCTCCCGAAGGGGTCCCAGAAGCCCAGCAAGGCCTTCCCACCTGGCAGAAGGAGGCTCAGCCATGGAAGCAGAGCAGACAGCTGTGTGCCCTTGGGAGGGCTCCAGTCTCTGACTTTGATTGATGGGAGATGAGAAGGGCCCCCCAAAACCTCGAGACTTCTTGCCCATGGATCCAGGAAGGTGCCTTCAGGTGCCCTGTCATCAGGGTTCAGATGGTGGCTGAGGGCAACACCCCCAGCAGGGGTCACCAGGGGCCTGAGACATCCACAACCTCAAAGGCAGAGGCAGGCCACCCAGGAAGGATCCTGATGTGGAGACAAGGACATATCAAAACCAGAAACATGCCATCTCATCTGCCACCTTGCCTACCAGGCCCCAGCATGGGGCCCCAGGTTACCTGTCTCCTAGGCATTGCCAGGCAACCATTATGAGCTCTCTCTGAGTCTGTCACAGCCTCATTCCCCCCACTTAGCCCCATCCCCTCAGCCCCCACCCACCCTAACCAGCAGGCACCCCTCAGGATCCTGGGTTCCCTTTCCTGTCTGCAAACACCCAAGTCACTCTCAGGCACATATGTGTCTTTCACCTGCCTGTGGCACACATGCAACTGTGAGCTCTCTGAAGACAGTCGAAGGGACCCACGGGTACCACACACAAGGCACAACACACTTCTCACTGGTGCCACCAGGGTGGCCCTCCTCAGTGACCTCCTCGCTGGAAGCTCTCTAAAGGTGCCTTCATCTTTTCTCTCCAGGGGCCCATGCCCAAGGCCCAGGGACCAGAGTCCACAGAGCACTCATGTGAATGAATGAGCTTGACCACCAGGCTACATGCAAAATCAACAACAAAGACAAATACATCCCCCAGCCTCACAAGCAGGGATTGTACACCCACACACACACCCATCTGTCTCTGTGTCTCTCTGTGTCTCTCTCTCTCTCCTCTCCTTCTCACTTCCCTATACTAAGATCTCTCTCTCTCTCTCTCTCTCTCTCTCTCAGACCCTCTCCCTTTATCTCCTTTCCCCTCAACCTACAACTCTCCTATATACAGTGCTAGCCAGAGAGTATCCAGGGCAGACAGGCCTGTCTGATGCCAGACCATATACCCTGTTCCCTTGGGGAAGGCACACCACGACCCAACAGGAACCTTTCCTTCCTTCTAGGAGCTGAGAGAGAGTCCAGACGCCTGCCTCCACAGGCCTGAGAACTTCCACGATGCCCTCTAGAAACAGACCTCTTTGGCTGCCTCCAGGAGTAGGCCCAGTCCTTGCTTTCCTACTCTCCCTCTCTGCCACGCCTCACCTAGGCAGTCTCCCTGATGCTGGAAAGGGAGCAAGCTAGCTAGCTACCTGGGGCCAGGCCTGTTCCGAGTTCTCAGAGGTGCCAGGCCTGCCACCCGAGGATGGGTCTTGCCACTTCCCATACCATTGCCAGGCCACCGGTCTGATCTTCAGGCCAGGCCCAGTCACAGGCTCTCACAGCCATCCCGGCCTGGATCAGTCCCTATCTCACGCCCACCTGAGCGGCTGATGAGGTATAGGGCCCCGAGGGTCCTCCCCTTCAAACTCACCTGTTACTTCCCCCACTGCTCCGAGCTGACCACCATGACTGCCACACACCTGGACTCTATGGCGCTGCCTCTATGCTCCCTGGGGCCTACCTTCCTCTCCAGTGGACTCATCAGGTATAAACACAAACACCCACAAGCACGGCCACAAACTCCCAGGACGACACAAACACACACAAATACACACACACACACTCACAACACCCTAATACAAACAGACAAGGTCTCCTTGGAACCGTCTGTTCACAGAATACAGTCTGTTCACTTTAGAGCGTCCTCTAACTAACCGTTCTTCCACCCGAGATCCCTGGACAGGGAAGAGCAGGACAAGGGGCTTGTCCACCCTTCGACCTGGGTGTTAGTTCTCCCTGGCGGTTAGGCAAGGTGACCTCGTCATTGAACCCGCAAGTGGGCTGCCCGCATAGGTGTTGGGCATCGCAGGGAGGGGGTTGGTTAGGGGAGGCAGGGCGCCCTTCAGTCCACACCCCACTCTGGCTGCTTCTACTAAGACTCACCCTGAGCCACACACTAGCCTGCCTTGGGCCCACCAACTACACACAACCAGGTGGCCTCTGTCCTTGCTGTTGCCTCCCAGTCTGCTTCTAAGACTCTGGGCATGTGGCTGTAGGGTAGATACATTTCCTGACAGGGCCTTGTCCTTCAACTTCACCTGCAGTCCTACTCAAACAGAATCCAATGTCCAAAGGACAAAAAAAAAAACCAAAAAGCAAAAAAGCAATATATAAAAAATAAAGGGGGGGGAACAAAAATGAAATGCAAAGAAAAAATTAGGAAGGCAGAGAGAATGTGATGCAGAAGGAGAAGAGAGAGGAGAGGAGGGAATGAGGAAGGCAGGGATGGAGTGAAATGGATGGAGGTTCTTTGGTGACATTGGCTATTTGGCCTTGACAGCCTGAGAACAGCCCTGAAAAGATTCTGAGGTGGTGTTATGGAGGAGGGAGCGAGAGCAGTGTGTGAGTTGTGGGTGCTGCTGGCGAGCCTAAACCAAAAGATAGGGGGTCCTCCACAGTGGGCTCCTGCCCACTGGCAGGCTACACTAATTCCACAGCCTCAACCCACACACAGCCCCTGACCCAGGGTCCCTGGCAGGAAGATCCTCTCATGGGAGCAGACTTGGCTGCCACAGTACCAGGAGGAGGTGCTTCCCTCCTGGAGCAGGCCAAGCCCTGTGGTTCCCTGCTACCTCTGGGGCGGGCTGTGGCCTCCCAGGTCATTGGTCTCCAAGACCCTGTTTTTTCCCACGGCTCTCCTGGGGTGCCAAGTCTGCTGGAGGGAGACCCACTAGTCCTTCTGCTGCAGCCAAGACCCTGGCGGTGCTAGCTTGCTTGCCTCCATGTCCAGGAGCAGCACAGGGACCTGCCAGTGGGATCAGCATAACCATTCTGTTTGATGGCAGTAGTATACCCAGAAAGCAGACTACCTAGGGATCTGGCTCCACTCCCTAGGCCTATACCTGAACAAAAACTTTTCAAGAAAAAAAGAAGAGCCATACTCTGGCTCAGCCGTCACTGGACTTCAAAATGGCCACCAATGTTCTGGGCAGGGACTGGTCAGAGATGGGGCACAAACCCTGTACCTGGGGGGATCCTAAACCATGTGTGGAGCTTTGCAGGAGGGTGAGGGGCTTCTCGCCCCGGGGGATGGGTCAGGAAACGTGGTGAGCCTAGGACTTGAGTGTAGCAGACCACAGTGGGGAGCTGAGTACGGGGGTGGGAAGGTGGGGCTCCTCAAATGCAATGCCATGTTACACTCCAAGCCATTCTGGGTGCCAGGGAGTCCCTGAAGGTCCTCTCTGATGAGATCCCAGAGGGAATCGTAGGAGAACCCCATGGCAATCTGGAACCACAGGGGAGCACCCTCAGACTCAAACAAGGTGGACTCCAGGACCAGGGGACGAGGGGACCAGGAGCTGGGTCTTGATTAGGTGCCCCCAGGCAGGATCCAGCTGCCTTGGACTGAACTCACTCCATCTGCATGACCAGGAGAGCTGCCTTGCAGGACTTGGGTGTGCTAACTCTGTGGGAGCCTGTCCACAACAGTGTCCCCCGTCAAGGCCACCTGCCAAAGACCCTCACCCTACCCTACGCCATCCCCTGGCAGCCTGAACCTTGGCTGGTAGGGCAGCAGGATCCTGGTGTAGCAGAGATCAGGACACAGGGGAGGGAGGGCAGATGACTTGTCAGGAGAGAAGACCACACCTCCCGAAGGGGTCCCAGGAAGCCCAGCAAGGCCTTCCCACCTGGCAGAAGGAGGCTCAGCCATGGAAGCAGAGCAGACAGCTGTGTGCCCTTGGGAGGGCTCCCGTCTCTGACTTTGATTGATGGGAGATGAGAAGGGCCCCCCAAAACCTCGAGACTTCTTGCCCATGGATCCAGGAAGGTGCCTTCAGGTGCCCTGTCATCAGGGTTCAGATGGTGGCTGAGGGCAACACCCCCAGCAGGGGTCACCAGGGGCCTGAGACATCCACAACCTCAAAGGCAGAGGCAGGCCACCCAGGAAGGATCCTGATGTGGAGACAAGGACATATCAAAACCAGAAACATGCCATCTCATCTGCCCACCTTGCCTACCAGGCCCCAGCATGGGACCCCAGGTTTCCTGTCTCCTAGGCATTGCCAGGCAACCATTATGAGCTCTCTCTGAGTCTGTCACAGCCTCAATCCCCCCACTTAGCCCCATCCCCTCAGCCCCACCCACCCTAAACCAGCAGGCACCCCTCAGGATCCTGGGTTCCCTTTCCTGTCTGCAAACACCCAAGTCACTCTCAGGCACATATGTGTCTTTCACCTGCCTGTGGCACACATGCAACTGTGAGCTCTCTGAAGACAGTCGAAGGACCCACGGGTACCAACACACAAGGCACAACACACTTCTCACTGGTGCCACCAGGGTGGCCCTCCTCAGTGACCTCCTCGCTGGAAGCTCTCTAAAGGTGCCTTCATCTTTTCTCTCCAGGGGCCCATGCCCAAGGCCCAGGGACCAGAGTCCACAGAGCACTCATGTGAATGAATGAGCTTGACCACCAGGCTACATGCAAAATCAACAACAAAGACAAATACATCCCCCAGCCTCACAAGCAGGGATTGTACAACCACACACACACCCATCTGTCTCTGTGTCTCTCTGTGTCTCTCTCTCTCTCCTCTCCTTCTCACTTCCCTATACTAAGATCTCTCTCTCTCTCTCTCTCTCTCAGACCCTCTCCCTTTATCTCCTTTCCCCTCAACCTACAACTCTCCTATATACAGTGCTAGCCAGAGAGTATCCAGGGCAGACAGGCCTGTCTGATGCCAGACCATATATCCTGTTCCCTTGGGGAAGGCACACCACGACCCAACAGGAACCTTTCCTTCCTTCCAGGAGCTGAGAGAGAGTCCAGACGCCTGCCTCCACAGGCCTGAGAACTTCCACGATGCCCTCTAGAAACAGACCTCTTTGGCTGCCTCCAGGAGTAGGCCCAGTCCTTGCTTTCCTACTCTCCCTCTCTGCCACGCCTCACCTAGGCAGTCTCCCTGATGCTGGAAAGGGAGCAAGCTAGCTAGCTACCTGGGGCCAGGCCTGTTCCGAGTTCTCAGAGGTGCCAGGCCTGCCACCCGAGGATGGGTCTTGCCACTTCCCATACCATTGCCAGGCCACCGGTCTGATCTTCAGGCCAGGCCCAGTCACAGGCTCTCACAGCCATCCCGGCCTGGATCAGTCCCTATCTCACGCCCACCTGAGCGGCTGATGAGGTATAGGGCCCCGAGGGTCCTCCCCTTCAAACTCACCTGTTACTTCCCCCACTGCTCCGAGCTGACCACCATGACTGCCACACACCTGGACTCTATGGCGCTGCCTCTCCGCTCCCTGGGGCCTACCTTCCTCTCCAGTGGACTCATCAGGTATAAACACAAACACCCACAAGCACGGCCACAAACTCCCAGGACGACACAAACACACACAAATACACACACACACTCACAACACCCTCATACAAACAGACAAGGTCTCCTTGGAACCGTCTGTTCACAGAATACAGTCTGTTCACTTTAGAGCGTCCTCTAACTAACCGTTCTTCCACCCGAGATCCCTGGACAGGGAAGAGCAGGACAAGGGGCTTGTCCACCCTTCGACCTGGGTGTTAGTTCTCCCTGGCGGTTAGACAAGGTGACCTCGCCATTGAACCCGCAAGTGGGCTGCCCGCATAGGTGTTGGGCATCGCAGGGAGGGGTTGGTTAGGGGAGGCAGGGCGCCCTTCAGTCCACACCCCACTCTGGCTGCTTCTACTAAGACTCACCCTGAGCCACACACTAGCCTGCCTTGGGCCCACCAACTACACACAACCAGGTGGCCTCTGTCCTTGCTGTTGCCTCCCAGTCTGCTTCTAAGACTCTGGGCATGTGGCTGTAGGGTAGATACATTTCCTGACAGGGCCTTGTCCTTCAACTTCACCTGCAGTCCTACTCAAACAGAATCCAATGTCCAAAGGACAAAAAAAAAAAACCAAAAAGCAAAAAAGCAATATATAAAAAATAAAGGGGGGGGGAACAAAAATGAAATGCAAAGAAAAAATTAGGAAGGCAGAGAGAATGTGATGCAGAAGGAGAAGAGAGAGGAGAGGAGGGAATGAGGAAGGCAGGGATGGAGTGAAATGGATGGAGGTTCTCTGGTGACATTGGCTATTTGGCCTTGACAGCCTGAGAACAGCCCTGAAAAGATTCTGAGGTGGTGTTATGGAGGAGGGAGCGAGAGCAGTGTGTGAGTTGTGGGTGCTGCTGGCGAGCCTAAACCAAAAGATAGGGGGTCCTCCACAGTGGGCTCCTGCCCACTGGCAGGCTACTCTAATTCCACAGCCTCAACCCACACACAGCCCCTGACCCAGGGTCCCTGGCAGGAAGATCCTCTCATGGGAGCAGACTTGGCTGCCACAGTACCAGGAAGAGGTGCTTCCCTCCTGGAGCAGGCCAAGCCTGTGGTTCCCTGCTACCTCTGGGGCGGGCTGTGGCCTCCCAGGTCATTGCTCTCCAAGACCCTGTTTTTTCCCACGGCTCTCCTGGGGTGCCAAGTCTGCTGGAGGGAGACCCACTAGTCCTTCTGCTGCAGCCAAGACCCTGGCGGTGCTAGCTTGCTTGCCTCCATGTCCAGGAGCAGGACAGGGACCTGCCAGTGGGATCAGCATAACCATTCTGTTTGATGGCAGTAGTATACCCAGAAAGCAGACTACCTAGGGATCTGGCTCCACTCCCTAGTCCTACACCTGAACAAAAATCTTTTCAAAAAAAAAGAAGAGCCATACTCTGGCTCAGTCGTCACTGGACTTCAAAATGGCCACCAATGTTCTGAGCAGGGACTGGTCAGAGATGGGGCACAAACCCTGTACCTGGGGGGATCCTAACCTTGTGTGGAGCATTGCAGGAGGGTGAGGGTCTTCTCTGCCCCGGGGGATGGGTCAGGAAACGTGGTGAGCCTAGGACTTGAGTGTAGCAGACCACAGTGGGGAGCTGAGTACCGGGGTGGGAAGGTGGGGCTCCCAAATGCAATGCCATGTTACACTCCAAGCCATTCTGGGTGCCAGGGAGTCCCTGAAGGTCCTCTCTGATGAGATCCCAGAGGGAATCGTAGGAGAACCCCATGGCAATCTGAACCACAGGGGAGCACCCTCAGACTCAAACAAGGTGGACTCCAGGACCAGGGGACGAGGGGACCAGGAGCTGGTCTTGATTAGGTGCCCCCAGGCAGGATCCAGCTGCCTTGGTCTGAACTCACTCCATCTGCATGACCAGGAGAGCTGCCTTGCAGGACTTGGGTGTGCTAACTCTGTGGGAGCCTGTCCACAACAGTGTCCCCCGTCAAGGCCACCTGCCAAAGACCCTCACCCTACCCTACGCCATCCCCTGGCAGCCTGAACCTTGGCTGGTAGGGCAGCAGGATCCTGGTGTAGCAGAGATCAGGACACAGGGGAGGGAGGGCAGATGACTTGTCAGGAGAGAAGACCACACCTCCCGAAGGGGTCCCAGAAAGCCCAGCAAGGCCTTCCCACCTGGCAGAAGGAGGCTCAGCCATGGAAGCAGAGCAGAGAGCTGTGTGCCCTTGGGAGGGCTCCCGTCTCTGACTTTGATTGATGGGAGATGAGATGGGCCCCCCAAAACCTCGAGACTTCTTGCCCATGGATCCAGGAAGGTGCCTTCAGGTGCCCTGTCATCAGGGTTCAGATGGTGGCTGAGGGCAACACCCCCAGCAGGGGTCACCAGGGGCCTGAGACATCCACAACCTCAAAGGCAGAGGCAGGCCACCCAGGAAGGATCCTGATGTGGAGACAAGGACATATCAAAACCAGAAACATGCCATCTCATCTGCCACCTTGCCTACCAGGCCCCAGCATGGGACCCCAGGTTTCCTGTCTCCGAGGCATTGCCAGGCAACCATTATGAGCTCTCTCTGAGTCTGTCACAGCCTCAATCCCCCCATTTAGCCCCAACCCCTCAGGCCCCACCCACCCAAACCAGCAGGCACCCCTCAGGATCCTTGGTTCCCTTTCCTGTCTGCAAACACCCAAGTCTATCTCAGGCACATATGTGTCTTACACCTGCCTGTGGCACACATGCAACTGTGAGCTCTCTGAACACAGTCGAAGAGACCCACGGATACCAAGACACAAGGCACAACACACTTCTCACTGGTGCCACCAGGGTGTCCCTCCTCTGTGACCTCCTCGCTTGAAGCTCTCTAAAGGTGCCTTCATCATTTCTCTCCAGGGGCCCATGCCCAAGGCCCAGGGACCAGAGTCCACAGAGCACTCATGTGAATGAATGAGCTTGACCACCAGGCTACATGCAAAATCAACAACAAGACAAATACATCCCCCAGCCTCACAAGCAGGGATTGTACAACCACACACACACCCATCTGTCTCTGTGTCTCTCTGTGTCTCTCTCTCTCTCCTCTCCTTCTCACTTCCCTATACTAAGATCTCTCTCTCTCTCTCTCTCAGACCCTCTCCCTTTATCTCCTTTCCCCTCAACCTACAACTCTCCTATATACAGTGATAGCCAGAGAGTATCCAGGACAGACAGGCCTGTCTGATGCCAGACCATATATCCTGTTCCCTTGGGGAAGGCACACCAGGACCCAACAGGAACCTTTCCTTCCTTCCAGGAGCTGAGAGAGAGTCCAGACGCCTGCCTCCACAGGCCTGAGAACTTCCACGATGCCCTCTAGAAACAGACCTCTTTGGCTGCCTCCAGGAGTAGGCCCAGTCCTTGCTTTCCTACTCTCCCTCTCTGCCACGCCTCACCTAGGCAGTCTCCCTGATGCTGGAAAGGGAGCAAGCTAGCTAGCTACCTGGGGCCAGGCCTGTTCCAAGTTCTCAGAGGTGCCAGGCCTGCCACCCGAGGATGGGTCTTGCCACTTCCCATACCATTGCCAGGCCACCTTTCTGACCTTAGGCCAGGCCCAGTCACAGGCTCGCACAGCCATCCCGGCCTGGATCAGTCCCTATCTCAAACCCACCTGAGCGGCTGATGAGGTATAGGTCCCAGAGGGTCCTACCCTTCAAACTCACCTGTTACTTCCCCCACTGCTCCGAGCTGACCACCATGACTGCCACACACCTGGACTCTATGGCGCTGCCTCTCCACTCCCTGGGGCCTACCTTCCTCTCCAGTGGACTCATCAGGTATAAACACAAACACCCACAAGCATGGCCACAAACTCCCAACACAAACACACACAAATACACACACACACTGACAACACCCTCATACAAACAGACTAGGTCTCCTTGGAACCGTCTGTTCACAGAATACAGTCTGTTCACTTTAGAGCGTCATCTAACTAACCGTTCTTCCACCCGAGATCCCTGGACAGGGAAGAGCAGGACAAGGGGCTTGTCCACCCTTCGACCTGGGTGTTAGTTCTCCCTGGCGGTTAGACAAGGTGACCTCGCCATTGAACCCGCAAGTGGGCTGCCCACATAGGTGTTGGGCATCCCAGGGAGGGGTTGGTTAGGGGAGGCAGGGCGCCCTTCAGTCCACACCCCACTCTGGCTGCTTCTACTAAGACTCACCCTGAGCCACACACTAGCCTGCCTTGGGCCCACCAACTACACACAACCAGGTGGCCTCTGTCCTTGCTGTTGCCTCCCAGTCTGCTTCTAAGACTCTGGGCATGTGGCTGTAGGGTAGATACATTTCCTGACAGGGCCTTGTCCTTCAACTTCACCTGCAGTCCTAATCAAACAGAATCCAATGTCCAAAGGACAAAAAAAAAAAACCAAAAAGCAAAAAAGCAATATATAAAAAATAAAGGGGGAGGGGAACAAAAATGAAATGCAAAGAAAAAATTAGGAAGGCAGAGAGAATGTGATGCAGAAGGAGAAGAGAGAGGAGAGGAGGGAATGAGGAAGGCAGGGATGGAGTGAAATGGATGGAGGTTCTCTGGTGACATTGGCTATTTGGCCTTGACAGCCTGAGAACAGCCCTGAAAAGATTCTGAGGTGGTGTTATGGAGGAGGGAGCGAGAGCAGTGTGTGAGTTGTGGGTGCTGCTGGCGAGCCTAAACCAAAAGATAGGGAGGGGGTCCTCCACAGTGGGCTCCTGCCCACTGGCAGACTACTCTAATTCCACAGCCTCAACCCACACACAGCCCCTGACACAAGGTCCCTGGCAGGAAGATCCTCTCATGGGAGTAGACTTGGCTGCCACAGTACCAGGAAGAGGTGCTTCCCTCCTGGAGCAGGCCAAGCCTGGTGGTTCCCTGCTACCTCTGGGGCGGGCTGTGGCCTCCCAGGTCATTGCTCTCCAAGACCCTGTTTTTTCCCACGGCTCTCCTGGGGTGCCAAGTCTGCTGGAGGGAGACGCTCTAGTCCTTCTGCTGCAGCCAAGACCCTGGCGGTGCTAGCTTGCTTGCCTCCATGTCCAGGAGCAGGACAGGGACCTGCCAGTGGGATCAGCATAACCATTCTGTTTGATGGCAGTAGTATACCCAGAAAGCAGACTACCTAGGGATCTGGCTCCACTCCCTAGTCCTACACCTGAACAAAAATCTTTTCAAAAAAAGAAGAGCCATACTCTGGCTCAGTCGTCACTGGACTTCAAAATGGCCACCAATGTTCTGAGCAGGGACTGGTCAGAGATGGGGCACAAACCCTGTACCTGGGGGGATCCTAAACTTGTGTGGAGCATTGCAGGAGGGTGAGGGTCTTCTTGCCCCCGGGGGATGGATCAGGAAACCAGTTGAGCCTAGGACTTGAGTGTAGCAGACCACAATGGAGAGCTGAGTCCCGGGGTGGGAAGGTTGGGCTCCCCAAATGCAATGCCATGTTACACTCCAAGCCATTCTGGGTGCCAGGGAGTCCCTGAAGGTCCTCTCTGATGAGATCCCAGAGGGAATCTTAGGAGAACCCCATGGCAATCTGAACCACAGGGGAGCACCCTCAGACTCAAACAAGGTGGACTCTAGGACCAGGGGACGAGGGGACCAGGAGCTGGTCTTGATTAGGTGCCCCCAGGCAGGATCCAGCTGCCTTGGTCTGAACTCACTCCATCTGCATGACCAGGAGAGCTGCCTTGCAGGACTTGGGTGTGCTAACTCTGTGGGAGCCTGTCCACAACAGTGTCCCCCGTCAAGGCCACCTGCCAAAGACCCTCACCCTACCCTACGCCATCCCCTGGCAGCCTGAACCTTGGCTGGTAGGGCAGCAGGATCCTGGTGTAGCAGAGAGCAGGACACAGGGGAGGGAGGGCAGATGACTTGTCAGGAGAGAAGACCACACCTCCCGAAGGGGTCCCAGAAAGCCCAGCAAGGCCTTCCCACCTGGCAGAAGGAGGCTCAGCCATGGAAGCAGAGCAGAGAGCTGTGTGCCCTTGGGAGGGCTCCCGTCTCTGACTTTGATTGATGGGAGATGAGATGGGCCCCCCAAAACCTCGAGACTTCTTGCCCATGGATCCAGGAAGGTGCCTTCAGGTGCCCTGTCATCAGGGTTCAGATGGTGGCTGAGGGCAACACCCCCAGCAGGGGTCACCAGGGGCCTGAGACATCCACAACCTCAAAGGCAGAGGCAGGCCACCCAGGAAGGATCCTGATGTGGAGACAAGGACATATCAAAACCAGAAACATGCCATCTCATCTGCCACCTTGCCTACCAGGCCCCAGCATGGGACCCCAGGTTTCCTGTCTCCGAGGCATTGCCAGGCAACCATTATGAGCTCTCTCTGAGTCTGTCACAGCCTCAATCCCCCCATTTAGCCCCAACCCCTCAGGCCCCACCCACCCAAACCAGCAGGCACCCCTCAGCATCCTTGGTTCCCTTTCCTGTCTGCAAACACCCAAGTCTATCTCAGGCACATATGTGTCTTACACCTGCCTGTGGCACACATGCAACTGTGAGCTCTCTGAACACAGTCGAAGAGACCCACGGATACCAAGACACAAGGCACAACACACTTCTCACTGGTGCCACCAGGGTGTCCCTCCTCTGTGACCTCCTCGCTTGAAGCTCTCTAAAGGTGCCTTCATCATTTCTCTCCAGGGGCCCATGCCCAAGGCCCAGGGACCAGAGTCCACAGAGCACTCATGTGAATGAATGAGCTTGACCACCAGGCTACATGCAAAATCAACAACAAGACAAATACATCCCCCAGCCTCACAAGCAGGGATTGTACAACCACACACACACCCATCTGTCTCTGTGTCTCTCTGTGTCTCTCTCTCTCTCCTCTCCTTCTCACTTCCCTATACTAAGATCTCTCTCTCTCTCTCTCTCTCAGACCCTCTCCCTTTATCTCCTTTCCCCTCAACCTACAACTCTCCTATATACAGTGATAGCCAGAGAGTATCCAGGACAGACAGGCCTGTCTGATGCCAGACCATATATCCTGTTCCCTTGGGGAAGGCACACCAGGACCCAACAGGAACCTTTCCTTCCTTCCAGGAGCTGAGAGAGAGTCCAGACGCCTGCCTCCACAGGCCTGAGAACTTCCACGATGCCCTCTAGAAACAGACCTCTTTGGCTGCCTCCAGGAGTAGGCCCAGTCCTTGCTTTCCTACTCTCCCTCTCTGCCACGCCTCACCTAGGCAGTCTCCCTGATGCTGGAAAGGGAGCAAGCTAGCTAGCTACCTGGGGCCAGGCCTGTTCCAAGTTCTCAGAGGTGCCAGGCCTGCCACCCGAGGATGGGTCTTGCCACTTCCCATACCATTGCCAGGCCACCTTTCTGACCTTAGGCCAGGCCCAGTCACAGGCTCGCACAGCCATCCCGGCCTGGATCAGTCCCTATCTCAAACCCACCTGAGCGGCTGATGAGGTATAGGTCCCAGAGGGTCCTACCCTTCAAACTCACCTGTTACTTCCCCCACTGCTCCGAGCTGACCACCATGACTGCCACACACCTGGACTCTATGGCGCTGCCTCTCCACTCCCTGGGGCCTACCTTCCTCTCCAGTGGACTCATCAGGTATAAACACAAACACCCACAAGCATGGCCACAAGCTCCCAACACAAACACACACAAATACACACACACACTGACAACACCCTCATACAAACAGACTAGGTCTCCTTGGAACCGTCTGTTCACAGAATACAGTCTGTTCACTTTAGAGCGTCATCTAACTAACCGTTCTTCCACCCGAGATCCCTGGACAGGGAAGAGCAGGACAAGGGGCTTGTCCACCCTTCGACCTGGGTGTTAGTTCTCCCTGGCGGTTAGACAAGGTGACCTCGCCATTGAACCCGCAAGTGGGCTGCCCACATAGGTGTTGGGCATCCCAGGGAGGGGTTGGTTAGGGGAGGCAGGGCGCCCTTCAGTCCACACCCCACTCTGGCTGCTTCTACTAAGACTCACCCTGAGCCACACACTAGCCTGCCTTGGGCCCACCAACTACACACAACCAGGTGGCCTCTGTCCTTGCTGTTGCCTCCCAGTCTGCTTCTAAGACTCTGGGCATGTGGCTGTAGGGTAGATACATTTCCTGACAGGGCCTTGTCCTTCAACTTCACCTGCAGTCCTAATCAAACAGAATCCAATGTCCAAAGGACAAAAAAAAAAAACCAAAAAGCAAAAAAGCAATATATAAAAAATAAAGGGGGGGGGGAACAAAAATGAAATGCAAAGAAAAAATTAGGAAGGCAGAGAGAATGTGATGCAGAAGGAGAAGAGAGAGGAGAGGAGGGAATGAGGAAGGCAGGGATGGAGTGAAATGGATGGAGGTTCTCTGGTGACATTGGCTATTTGGCCTTGACAGCCTGAGAACAGCCCTGAAAAGATTCTGAGGTGGTGTTATGGAGGAGGGAGCGAGAGCAGTGTGTGAGTTGTGGGTGCTGCTGGCGAGCCTAAACCAAAAGATAGGGAGGGGGTCCTCCACAGTGGGCTCCTGCCCACTGGCAGACTACTCTAATTCCACAGCCTCAACCCACACACAGCCCCTGACACAAGGTCCCTGGCAGGAAGATCCTCTCATGGGAGTAGACTTGGCTGCCACAGTACCAGGAAGAGGTGCTTCCCTCCTGGAGCAGGCCAAGCCTGGTGGTTCCCTGCTACCTCTGGGGCGGGCTGTGGCCTCCCAGGTCATTGCTCTCCAAGACCCTGTTTTTTCCCACGGCTCTCCTGGGGTGCCAAGTCTGCTGGAGGGAGACGCTCTAGTCCTTCTGCTGCAGCCAAGACCCTGGCGGTGCTAGCTTGCTTGCCTCCATGTCCAGGAGCAGGACAGGGACCTGCCAGTGGGATCAGCATAACCATTCTGTTTGATGGCAGTAGTATACCCAGAAAGCAGACTACCTAGGGCTCTGGCTCCACTCCCTAGTCCTACACCTGAACAAAAATCTTTTCAAAAAAAAAGAAGAGCCATACTCTGGCTCAGTCGTCACTGGACTTCAAAATGGCCACCAATGTTCTGAGCAGGGACTGGTCAGAGATGGGGCACAAACCCTGTACCTGGGGGATCCTAAACTTGTGTGGAGCATTGCAGGAGGGTGAGGGTCTTCTTGCCCCCGGGGGATGGATCAGGAAACCAGTTGAGCCTAGGACTTGAGTGTAGCAGACCACAATGGAGAGCTGAGTCCCGGGGTGGGAAGGTTGGGCTCCCCAAATGCAATGCCATGTTACACTCCAAGCCATTCTGGGTGCCAGGGAGTCCCTGAAGGTCCTCTCTGATGAGATCCCAGAGGGAATCTTAGGAGAACCCCATGGCAATCTGAACCACAGGGGAGCACCCTCAGACTCAAACAAGGTGGACTCTAGGACCAGGGGACGAGGGGACCAGGAGCTGGTCTTGATTAGGTGCCCCCAGGCAGGATCCAGCTGCCTTGGTCTGAACTCACTCCATCTGCATGACCAGGAGAGCTGCCTTGCAGGACTTGGGTGTGCTAACTCTGTGGGAGCCTGTCCACAACAGTGTCCCCCGTCAAGGCCACCTGCCAAAGACCCTCACCCTACCCTACGCCATCCCCTGGCAGCCTGAACCTTGGCTGGTAGGGCAGCAGGATCCTGGTGTAGCAGAGAGCAGGACACAGGGGAGGGAGGGCAGATGACTTGTCAGGAGAGAAGACCACACCTCCCGAAGGGGTCCCAGAAAGCCCAGCAAGGCCTTCCCACCTGGCAGAAGGAGGCTCAGCCATGGAAGCAGAGCAGAGAGCTGTGTGCCCTTGGGAGGGCTCCCGTCTCTGACTTTGATTGATGGGAGATGAGATGGGCCCCCCAAAACCTCGAGACTTCTTGCCCATGGATCCAGGAAGGTGCCTTCAGGTGCCCTGTCATCAGGGTTCAGATGGTGGCTGAGGGCAACACCCCCAGCAGGGGTCACCAGGGGCCTGAGACATCCACAACCTCAAAGGCAGAGGCAGGCCACCCAGGAAGGATCCTGATGTGGAGACAAGGACATATCAAAACCAGAAACATGCCATCTCATCTGCCACCTTGCCTACCAGGCCCCAGCATGGGACCCCAGGTTTCCTGTCTCCGAGGCATTGCCAGGCAACCATTATGAGCTCTCTCTGAGTCTGTCACAGCCTCAATCCCCCCATTTAGCCCCAACCCCTCAGGCCCCACCCACCCAAACCAGCAGGCACCCCTCAGCATCCTTGGTTCCCTTTCCTGTCTGCAAACACCCAAGTCTATCTCAGGCACATATGTGTCTTACACCTGCCTGTGGCACACATGCAACTGTGAGCTCTCTGAACACAGTCGAAGAGACCCACGGATACCAAGACACAAGGCACAACACACTTCTCACTGGTGCCACCAGGGTGTCCCTCCTCTGTGACCTCCTCGCTTGAAGCTCTCTAAAGGTGCCTTCATCATTTCTCTCCAGGGGCCCATGCCCAAGGCCCAGGGACCAGAGTCCACAGAGCACTCATGTGAATGAATGAGCTTGACCACCAGGCTACATGCAAAATCAACAACAAGACAAATACATCCCCCAGCCTCACAAGCAGGGATTGTACAACCACACACACACCCATCTGTCTCTGTGTCTCTCTGTGTCTCTCTCTCTCTCCTCTCCTTCTCACTTCCCTATACTAAGATCTCTCTCTCTCTCTCTCTCTCTCAGACCCTCTCCCTTTATCTCCTTTCCCCTCAACCTACAACTCTCCTATATACAGTGATAGCCAGAGAGTATCCAGGACAGACAGGCCTGTCTGATGCCAGACCATATATCCTGTTCCCTTGGGGAAGGCACACCAGGACCCAACAGGAACCTTTCCTTCCTTCCAGGAGCTGAGAGAGAGTCCAGACGCCTGCCTCCACAGGCCTGAGAACTTCCACGATGCCCTCTAGAAACAGACCTCTTTGGCTGCCTCCAGGAGTAGGCCCAGTCCTTGCTTTCCTACTCTCCCTCTCTGCCACGCCTCACCTAGGCAGTCTCCCTGATGCTGGAAAGGGAGCAAGCTAGCTAGCTACCTGGGGCCAGGCCTGTTCCAAGTTCTCAGAGGTGCCAGGCCTGCCACCCGAGGATGGGTCTTGCCACTTCCCATACCATTGCCAGGCCACCTTTCTGACCTTAGGCCAGGCCCAGTCACAGGCTCGCACAGCCATCCCGGCCTGGATCAGTCCCTATCTCAAACCCACCTGAGCGGCTGATGAGGTATAGGTCCCAGAGGGTCCTACCCTTCAAACTCACCTGTTACTTCCCCCACTGCTCCGAGCTGACCACCATGACTGCCACACACCTGGACTCTATGGCGCTGCCTCTCCACTCCCTGGGGCCTACCTTCCTCTCCAGTGGACTCATCAGGTATAAACACAAACACCCACAAGCATGGCCACAAGCTCCCAACACAAACACACACAAATACACACACACACTGACAACACCCTCATACAAACAGACTAGGTCTCCTTGGAACCGTCTGTTCACAGAATACAGTCTGTTCACTTTAGAGCGTCATCTAACTAACCGTTCTTCCACCCGAGATCCCTGGACAGGGAAGAGCAGGACAAGGGGCTTGTCCACCCTTCGACCTGGGTGTTAGTTCTCCCTGGCGGTTAGACAAGGTGACCTCGCCATTGAACCCGCAAGTGGGCTGCCCACATAGGTGTTGGGCATCCAGGGAGGGGTTGGTTAGGGGAGGCAGGGCGCCCTTCAGTCCACACCCCACTCTGGCTGCTTCTACTAAGACTCACCCTGAGCCACACACTAGCCTGCCTTGGGCCCACCAACTACACACAACCAGGTGGCCTCTGTCCTTGCTGTTGCCTCCCAGTCTGCTTCTAAGACTCTGGGCATGTGGCTGTAGGGTAGATACATTTCCTGACAGGGCCTTGTCCTTCAACTTCACCTGCAGTCCTAATCAAACAGAATCCAATGTCCAAAGGACAAAAAAAAAAAACCAAAAAGCAAAAAAGCAATATATAAAAAATAAAGGGGGGGGGAACAAAAATGAAATGCAAAGAAAAAATTAGGAAGGCAGAGAGAATGTGATGCAGAAGGAGAAGAGAGAGGAGAGGAGGGAATGAGGAAGGTAGGGATGGAGTGAAATGGATGGAGGTTCTCTGGTGACATTGGCTATTTGGCCTTGACAGCCTGAGAACAGCCCTGAAAAGATTCTGAGGTGGTGTTATGGAGGAGGGAGCGAGAGCAGTGTGTGAGTTGTGGGTGCTGCTGGCGAGCCTAAACCAAAAGATAGGGAGGGGGTCCTCCACAGTGGGCTCCTGCCCACTGGCAGACTACTCTAATTCCACAGCCTCAACCCACACACAGCCCCTGACACAAGGTCCCTGGCAGGAAGATCCTCTCATGGGAGTAGACTTGGCTGCCACAGTACCAGGAAGAGGTGCTTCCCTCCTGGAGCAGGCCAAGCCTGGTGGTTCCCTGCTACCTCTGGGGCGGGCTGTGGCCTCCCAGGTCATTGCTCTCCAAGACCCTGTTTTTTCCCACGGCTCTCCTGGGGTGCCAAGTCTGCTGGAGGGAGACGCTCTAGTCCTTCTGCTGCAGCCAAGACCCTGGCGGTGCTAGCTTGCTTGCCTCCATGTCCAGGAGCAGGACAGGGACCTGCCAGTGGGATCAGCATAACCATTCTGTTTGATGGCAGTAGTATACCCAGAAAGCAGACTACCTAGGGCTCTGGCTCCACTCCCTAGTCCTACACCTGAACAAAAATCTTTTCAAAAAAAAGAAGAGCCATACTCTGGCTCAGTCGTCACTGGACTTCAAAATGGCCACCAATGTTCTGAGCAGGGACTGGTCAGAGATGGGGCACAAACCCTGTACCTGGGGGGATCCTAAACTTGTGTGGAGCATTGCAGGAGGGTGAGGGTCTTCTTGCCCCCGGGGGATGGATCAGGAAAACAGTTGAGCCTAGGACTTGAGTGTAGCAGACCACAATGGAGAGCTGAGTCCCGGGGTGGGAAGGTTGGGCTCCCCAAATGCAATGCCATGTTACACTCCAAGCCATTCTGGGTGCCAGGGAGTCCCTGAAGGTCCTCTCTGATGAGATCCCAGAGGGAATCTTAGGAGAACCCCATGGCAATCTGAACCACAGGGGAGCACCCTCAGACTCAAACAAGGTGGACTCTAGGACCAGGGGACGAGGGGACCAGGAGCTGGTCTTGATTAGGTGCCCCCAGGCAGGATCCAGCTGCCTTGGTCTGAACTCACTCCATCTGCATGACCAGGAGAGCTGCCTTGCAGGACTTGGGTGTGCTAACTCTGTGGGAGCCTGTCCACAACAGTGTCCCCCGTCAAGGCCACCTGCCAAAGACCCTCACCCTACCCTACGCCATCCCCTGGCAGCCTGAACCTTGGCTGGTAGGGCAGCAGGATCCTGGTGTAGCAGAGAGCAGGACACAGGGGAGGGAGGGCAGATGACTTGTCAGGAGAGAAGACCACACCTCCCGAAGGGGTCCCAGAAAGCCCAGCAAGGCCTTCCCACCTGGCAGAAGGAGGCTCAGCCATGGAAGCAGAGCAGAGAGCTGTGTGCCCTTGGGAGGGCTCCCGTCTCTGACTTTGATTGATGGGAGATGAGATGGGCCCCCCAAAACCTCGAGACTTCTTGCCCATGGATCCAGGAAGGTGCCTTCAGGTGCCCTGTCATCAGGGTTCAGATGGTGGCTGAGGGCAACACCCCCAGCAGGGGTCACCAGGGGCCTGAGACATCCACAACCTCAAAGGCAGAGGCAGGCCACCCAGGAAGGATCCTGATGTGGAGACAAGGACATATCAAAACCAGAAACATGCCATCTCATCTGCCACCTTGCCTACCAGGCCCCAGCATGGGACCCCAGGTTTCCTGTCTCCGAGGCATTGCCAGGCAACCATTATGAGCTCTCTCTGAGTCTGTCACAGCCTCAATCCCCCCATTTAGCCCCAACCCCTCAGGCCCCACCCACCCAAACCAGCAGGCACCCCTCAGCATCCTTGGTTCCCTTTCCTGTCTGCAAACACCCAAGTCTATCTCAGGCACATATGTGTCTTACACCTGCCTGTGGCACACATGCAACTGTGAGCTCTCTGAACACAGTCGAAGAGACCCACGGATACCAAGACACAAGGCACAACACACTTCTCACTGGTGCCACCAGGGTGTCCCTCCTCTGTGACCTCCTCGCTTGAAGCTCTCTAAAGGTGCCTTCATCATTTCTCTCCAGGGGCCCATGCCCAAGGCCCAGGGACCAGAGTCCACAGAGCACTCATGTGAATGAATGAGCTTGACCACCAGGCTACATGCAAAATCAACAACAAGACAAATACATCCCCCAGCCTCACAAGCAGGGATTGTACAACCACACACACACCCATCTGTCTCTGTGTCTCTCTGTGTCTCTCTCTCTCTCCTCTCCTTCTCACTTCCCTATACTAAGATCTCTCTCTCTCTCTCTCTCAGACCCTCTCCCTTTATCTCCTTTCCCCTCAACCTACAACTCTCCTATATACAGTGATAGCCAGAGAGTATCCAGGACAGACAGGCCTGTCTGATGCCAGACCATATATCCTGTTCCCTTGGGGAAGGCACACCAGGACCCAACAGGAACCTTTCCTTCCTTCCAGGAGCTGAGAGAGAGTCCAGACGCCTGCCTCCACAGGCCTGAGAACTTCCACGATGCCCTCTAGAAACAGACCTCTTTGGCTGCCTCCAGGAGTAGGCCCAGTCCTTGCTTTCCTACTCTCCCTCTCTGCCACGCCTCACCTAGGCAGTCTCCCTGATGCTGGAAAGGGAGCAAGCTAGCTAGCTACCTGGGGCCAGGCCTGTTCCGAGTTCTCAGAGGTGCCAGGCCTGCCACCCGAGGATGGGTCTTGCCACTTCCCATACCATTGCCAGGCCACCTTTCTGACCTTAGGCCAGGCCCAGTCACAGGCTCGCACAGCCATCCCGGCCTGGATCAGTCCCTATCTCAAACCCACCTGAGCGGCTGATGAGGTATAGGTCCCAGAGGGTCCTACCCTTCAAACTCACCTGTTACTTCCCCCACTGCTCCGAGCTGACCACCATGACTGCCACACACCTGGACTCTATGGCGCTGCCTCTCCACTCCCTGGGGCCTACCTTCCTCTCCAGTGGACTCATCAGGTATAAACACAAACACCCACAAGCATGGCCACAAACTCCCAACACAAACACACACAAATACACACACACACTGACAACACCCTCATACAAACAGACTAGGTCTCCTTGGAACCGTCTGTTCACAGAATACAGTCTGTTCACTTTAGAGCGTCATCTAACTAACCGTTCTTCCACCCGAGATCCCTGGACAGGGAAGAGCAGGACAAGGGGCTTGTCCACCCTTCGACCTGGGTGTTAGTTCTCCCTGGCGGTTAGACAAGGTGACCTCGCCATTGAACCCGCAAGTGGGCTGCCCACATAGGTGTTGGGCATCGCAGGGAGGGGTTGGTTAGGGGAGGCAGGGCGCCCTTCAGTCCACACCCCACTCTGGCTGCTTCTACTAAGACTCACCCTGAGCCACACACTAGCCTGCCTTGGGCCCACCAACTACACACAACCAGGTGGCCTCTGTCCTTGCTGTTGCCTCCCAGTCTGCTTCTAAGACTCTGGGCATGTGGCTGTAGGGTAGATACATTTCCTGACAGGGCCTTGTCCTTCAACTTCACCTGCAGTCCTAATCAAACAGAATCCAATGTCCAAAGGACAAAAAAAAAAAACCAAAAAGCAAAAAAGCAATATATAAAAAATAAAGGGGGAGGGGAACAAAAATGAAATGCAAAGAAAAAATTAGGAAGGCAGAGAGAATGTGATGCAGAAGGAGAAGAGAGAGGAGAGGAGGGAATGAGGAAGGTAGGGATGGAGTGAAATGGATGGAGGTTCTCTGGTGACATTGGCTATTTGGCCTTGACAGCCTGAGAACAGCCCTGAAAAGATTCTGAGGTGGTGTTATGGAGGAGGGAGCGAGAGCAGTGTGTGAGTTGTGGGTGCTGCTGGCGAGCCTAAACCAAAAGATAGGGAGGGGGTCCTCCACAGTGGGCTCCTGCCCACTGGCAGACTACTCTAATTCCACAGCCTCAACCCACACACAGCCCCTGACACAAGGTCCCTGGCAGGAAGATCCTCTCATGGGAGTAGACTTGGCTGCCACAGTACCAGGAAGAGGTGCTTCCCTCCTGGAGCAGGCCAAGCCTGGTGGTTCCCTGCTACCTCTGGGGCGGGCTGTGGCCTCCCAGGTCATTGCTCTCCAAGACCCTGTTTTTTCCCACGGCTCTCCTGGGGTGCCAAGTCTGCTGGAGGGAGACGCTCTAGTCCTTCTGCTGCAGCCAAGACCCTGGCGGTGCTAGCTTGCTTGCCTCCATGTCCAGGAGCAGGACAGGGACCTGCCAGTGGGATCAGCATAACCATTCTGTTTGATGGCAGTAGTATACCCAGAAAGCAGACTACCTAGGGCTCTGGCTCCACTCCCTAGTCCTACACCTGAACAAAAATCTTTTCAAAAAAAAAAGAAGAGCCATACTCTGGCTCAGTCGTCACTGGACTTCAAAATGGCCACCAATGTTCTGAGCAGGGACTGGTCAGAGATGGGGCACAAACCCTGTACCTGGGGGGATCCTAAACTTGTGTGGAGCATTGCAGGAGGGTGAGGGTCTTCTTGCCCCGGGGGATGGATCAGGAAACAGTTGAGCCTAGGACTTGAGTGTAGCAGACCACAATGGAGAGCTGAGTCCCGGGGTGGGAAGGTTGGGCTCCCCAAATGCAATGCCATGTTACACTCCAAGCCATTCTGGGTGCCAGGGAGTCCCTGAAGGTCCTCTCTGATGAGATCCCAGAGGGAATCTTAGGAGAACCCCATGGCAATCTGAACCACAGGGGAGCACCCTCAGACTCAAACAAGGTGGACTCTAGGACCAGGGGACGAGGGGACCAGGAGCTGGTCTTGATTAGGTGCCCCCAGGCAGGATCCAGCTGCCTTGGTCTGAACTCACTCCATCTGCATGACCAGGAGAGCTGCCTTGCAGGACTTGGGTGTGCTAACTCTGTGGGAGCCTGTCCACAACAGTGTCCCCCGTCAAGGCCACCTGCCAAAGACCCTCACCCTACCCTACGCCATCCCCTGGCAGCCTGAACCTTGGCTGGTAGGGCAGCAGGATCCTGGTGTAGCAGAGAGCAGGACACAGGGGAGGGAGGGCAGATGACTTGTCAGGAGAGAAGACCACACCTCCCGAAGGGGTCCCAGAAAGCCCAGCAAGGCCTTCCCACCTGGCAGAAGGAGGCTCAGCCATGGAAGCAGAGCAGAGAGCTGTGTGCCCTTGGGAGGGCTCCCGTCTCTGACTTTGATTGATGGGAGATGAGATGGGCCCCCCAAAACCTCGAGACTTCTTGCCCATGGATCCAGGAAGGTGCCTTCAGGTGCCCTGTCATCAGGGTTCAGATGGTGGCTGAGGGCAACACCCCCAGCAGGGGTCACCAGGGGCCTGAGACATCCACAACCTCAAAGGCAGAGGCAGGCCACCCAGGAAGGATCCTGATGTGGAGACAAGGACATATCAAAACCAGAAACATGCCATCTCATCTGCCACCTTGCCTACCAGGCCCCAGCATGGGACCCCAGGTTTCCTGTCTCCGAGGCATTGCCAGGCAACCATTATGAGCTCTCTCTGAGTCTGTCACAGCCTCAATCCCCCCATTTAGCCCCAACCCCTCAGGCCCCACCCACCCAAACCAGCAGGCACCCCTCAGCATCCTGGTTCCCTTTCCTGTCTGCAAACACCCAAGTCTATCTCAGGCACATATGTGTCTTACACCTGCCTGTGGCACACATGCAACTGTGAGCTCTCTGAACACAGTCGAAGAGACCCACGGATACCAAGACACAAGGCACAACACACTTCTCACTGGTGCCACCAGGGTGTCCCTCCTCTGTGACCTCCTCGCTTGAAGCTCTCTAAAGGTGCCTTCATCATTTCTCTCCAGGGGCCCATGCCCAAGGCCCAGGGACCAGAGTCCACAGAGCACTCATGTGAATGAATGAGCTTGACCACCAGGCTACATGCAAAATCAACAACAAGACAAATACATCCCCCAGCCTCACAAGCAGGGATTGTACAACCACACACACACCCATCTGTCTCTGTGTCTCTCTGTGTCTCTCTCTCTCTCCTCTCCTTCTCACTTCCCTATACTAAGATCTCTCTCTCTCTCTCTCTCAGACCCTCTCCCTTTATCTCCTTTCCCCTCAACCTACAACTCTCCTATATACAGTGATAGCCAGAGAGTATCCAGGACAGACAGGCCTGTCTGATGCCAGACCATATATCCTGTTCCCTTGGGGAAGGCACACCAGGACCCAACAGGAACCTTTCCTTCCTTCCAGGAGCTGAGAGAGAGTCCAGACGCCTGCCTCCACAGGCCTGAGAACTTCCACGATGCCCTCTAGAAACAGACCTCTTTGGCTGCCTCCAGGAGTAGGCCCAGTCCTTGCTTTCCTACTCTCCCTCTCTGCCACGCCTCACCTAGGCAGTCTCCCTGATGCTGGAAAGGGAGCAAGCTAGCTAGCTACCTGGGGCCAGGCCTGTTCCAAGTTCTCAGAGGTGCCAGGCCTGCCACCCGAGGATGGGTCTTGCCACTTCCCATACCATTGCCAGGCCACCTTTCTGACCTTAGGCCAGGCCCAGTCACAGGCTCGCACAGCCATCCCGGCCTGGATCAGTCCCTATCTCAAACCCACCTGAGCGGCTGATGAGGTATAGGTCCCAGAGGGTCCTACCCTTCAAACTCACCTGTTACTTCCCCCACTGCTCCGAGCTGACCACCATGACTGCCACACACCTGGACTCTATGGCGCTGCCTCTCCACTCCCTGGGGCCTACCTTCCTCTCCAGTGGACTCATCAGGTATAAACACAAACACCCACAAGCATGGCCACAAACTCCCAACACAAACACACACAAATACACACACACACTGACAACACCCTCATACAAACAGACTAGGTCTCCTTGGAACCGTCTGTTCACAGAATACAGTCTGTTCACTTTAGAGCGTCATCTAACTAACCGTTCTTCCACCCGAGATCCCTGGACAGGGAAGAGCAGGACAAGGGGCTTGTCCACCCTTCGACCTGGGTGTTAGTTCTCCCTGGCGGTTAGACAAGGTGACCTCGCCATTGAACCCGCAAGTGGGCTGCCCACATAGGTGTTGGGCATCGCAGGGAGGGGTTGGTTAGGGGAGGCAGGGCGCCCTTCAGTCCACACCCCACTCTGGCTGCTTCTACTAAGACTCACCCTGAGCCACACACTAGCCTGCCTTGGGCCCACCAACTACACACAACCAGGTGGCCTCTGTCCTTGCTGTTGCCTCCCAGTCTGCTTCTAAGACTCTGGGCATGTGGCTGTAGGGTAGATACATTTCCTGACAGGGCCTTGTCCTTCAACTTCACCTGCAGTCCTAATCAAACAGAATCCAATGTCCAAAGGACAAAAAAAAAAAACCAAAAAGCAAAAAAGCAATATATAAAAAATAAAGGGGGAGGGGAACAAAAATGAAATGCAAAGAAAAAATTAGGAAGGCAGAGAGAATGTGATGCAGAAGGAGAAGAGAGAGGAGAGGAGGGAATGAGGAAGGCAGGGATGGAGTGAAATGGATGGAGGTTCTCTGGTGACATTGGCTATTTGGCCTTGACAGCCTGAGAACAGCCCTGAAAAGATTCTGAGGTGGTGTTATGGAGGAGGGAGCGAGAGCAGTGTGTGAGTTGTGGGTGCTGCTGGCGAGCCTAAACCAAAAGATAGGGAGGGGGTCCTCCACAGTGGGCTCCTGCCCACTGGCAGACTACTCTAATTCCACAGCCTCAACCCACACACAGCCCCTGACACAAGGTCCCTGGCAGGAAGATCCTCTCATGGGAGTAGACTTGGCTGCCACAGTACCAGGAAGAGGTGCTTCCCTCCTGGAGCAGGCCAAGCCTGGTGGTTCCCTGCTACCTCTGGGGCGGGCTGTGGCCTCCCAGGTCATTGCTCTCCAAGACCCTGTTTTTTCCCACGGCTCTCCTGGGGTGCCAAGTCTGCTGGAGGGAGACGCTCTAGTCCTTCTGCTGCAGCCAAGACCCTGGCGGTGCTAGCTTGCTTGCCTCCATGTCCAGGAGCAGGACAGGGACCTGCCAGTGGGATCAGCATAACCATTCTGTTTGATGGCAGTAGTATACCCAGAAAGCAGACTACCTAGGGCTCTGGCTCCACTCCCTAGTCCTACACCTGAACAAAAATCTTTTCAAAAAAAAAGAAGAGCCATACTCTGGCTCAGTCGTCACTGGACTTCAAAATGGCCACCAATGTTCTGAGCAGGGACTGGTCAGAGATGGGGCACAAACCCTGTACCTGGGGGGATCCTAAACTTGTGTGGAGCATTGCAGGAGGGTGAGGGTCTTCTTGCCCCCGGGGGATGGATCAGGAAACCAGTTGAGCCTAGGACTTGAGTGTAGCAGACCACAATGGAGAGCTGAGTCCCGGGGTGGGAAGGTTGGGCTCCCCAAATGCAATGCCATGTTACACTCCAAGCCATTCTGGGTGCCAGGGAGTCCCTGAAGGTCCTCTCTGATGAGATCCCAGAGGGAATCTTAGGAGAACCCCATGGCAATCTGAACCACAGGGGAGCACCCTCAGACTCAAACAAGGTGGACTCTAGGACCAGGGGACGAGGGGACCAGGAGCTGGTCTTGATTAGGTGCCCCCAGGCAGGATCCAGCTGCCTTGGTCTGAACTCACTCCATCTGCATGACCAGGAGAGCTGCCTTGCAGGACTTGGGTGTGCTAACTCTGTGGGAGCCTGTCCACAACAGTGTCCCCCGTCAAGGCCACCTGCCAAAGACCCTCACCCTACCCTACGCCATCCCCTGGCAGCCTGAACCTTGGCTGGTAGGGCAGCAGGATCCTGGTGTAGCAGAGAGCAGGACACAGGGGAGGGAGGGCAGATGACTTGTCAGGAGAGAAGACCACACCTCCCGAAGGGGTCCCAGAAAGCCCAGCAAGGCCTTCCCACCTGGCAGAAGGAGGCTCAGCCATGGAAGCAGAGCAGAGAGCTGTGTGCCCTTGGGAGGGCTCCCGTCTCTGACTTTGATTGATGGGAGATGAGATGGGCCCCCCAAAACCTCGAGACTTCTTGCCCATGGATCCAGGAAGGTGCCTTCAGGTGCCCTGTCATCAGGGTTCAGATGGTGGCTGAGGGCAACACCCCCAGCAGGGGTCACCAGGGGCCTGAGACATCCACAACCTCAAAGGCAGAGGCAGGCCACCCAGGAAGGATCCTGATGTGGAGACAAGGACATATCAAAACCAGAAACATGCCATCTCATCTGCCACCTTGCCTACCAGGCCCCAGCATGGGACCCCAGGTTTCCTGTCTCCGAGGCATTGCCAGGCAACCATTATGAGCTCTCTCTGAGTCTGTCACAGCCTCAATCCCCCCATTTAGCCCCAACCCCTCAGGCCCCACCCACCCAAACCAGCAGGCACCCCTCAGCATCCTTGGTTCCCTTTCCTGTCTGCAAACACCCAAGTCTATCTCAGGCACATATGTGTCTTACACCTGCCTGTGGCACACATGCAACTGTGAGCTCTCTGAACACAGTCGAAGAGACCCACGGATACCAAGACACAAGGCACAACACACTTCTCACTGGTGCCACCAGGGTGTCCCTCCTCTGTGACCTCCTCGCTTGAAGCTCTCTAAAGGTGCCTTCATCATTTCTCTCCAGGGGCCCATGCCCAAGGCCCAGGGACCAGAGTCCACAGAGCACTCATGTGAATGAATGAGCTTGACCACCAGGCTACATGCAAAATCAACAACAAGACAAATACATCCCCCAGCCTCACAAGCAGGGATTGTACAACCACACACACACCCATCTGTCTCTGTGTCTCTCTGTGTCTCTCTCTCTCTCCTCTCCTTCTCACTTCCCTATACTAAGATCTCTCTCTCTCTCTCTCTCTCTCAGACCCTCTCCCTTTATCTCCTTTCCCCTCAACCTACAACTCTCCTATATACAGTGATAGCCAGAGAGTATCCAGGACAGACAGGCCTGTCTGATGCCAGACCATATATCCTGTTCCCTTGGGGAAGGCACACCAGGACCCAACAGGAACCTTTCCTTCCTTCCAGGAGCTGAGAGAGAGTCCAGACGCCTGCCTCCACAGGCCTGAGAACTTCCACGATGCCCTCTAGAAACAGACCTCTTTGGCTGCCTCCAGGAGTAGGCCCAGTCCTTGCTTTCCTACTCTCCCTCTCTGCCACGCCTCACCTAGGCAGTCTCCCTGATGCTGGAAAGGGAGCAAGCTAGCTAGCTACCTGGGGCCAGGCCTGTTCCAAGTTCTCAGAGGTGCCAGGCCTGCCACCCGAGGATGGGTCTTGCCACTTCCCATACCATTGCCAGGCCACCTTTCTGACCTTAGGCCAGGCCCAGTCACAGGCTCGCACAGCCATCCCGGCCTGGATCAGTCCCTATCTCAAGCCCACCTGAGCGGCTGATGAGGTATAGGTCCCAGAGGGTCCTACCCTTCAAACTCACCTGTTACTTCCCCCACTGCTCCGAGCTGACCACCATGACTGCCACACACCTGGACTCTATGGCGCTGCCTCTCCCACTCCCTGGGGCCTACCTTCCTCTCCAGTGGACTCATCAGGTATAAACACAAACACCCACAAGCATGGCCACAAACTCCCAACACAAACACACACAAATACACACACACACTGACAACACCCTCATACAAACAGACTAGGTCTCCTTGGAACCGTCTGTTCACAGAATACAGTCTGTTCACTTTAGAGCGTCATCTAACTAACCGTTCTTCCACCCGAGATCCCTGGACAGGGAAGAGCAGGACAAGGGGCTTGTCCACCCTTCGACCTGGGTGTTAGTTCTCCCTGGCGGTTAGACAAGGTGACCTCGCCATTGAACCCGCAAGTGGGCTGCCCACATAGGTGTTGGGCATCGCAGGGAGGGGTTGGTTAGGGGAGGCAGGGCGCCCTTCAGTCCACACCCCACTCTGGCTGCTTCTACTAAGACTCACCCTGAGCCACACACTAGCCTGCCTTGGGCCCACCAACTACACACAACCAGGTGGCCTCTGTCCTTGCTGTTGCCTCCCAGTCTGCTTCTAAGACTCTGGGCATGTGGCTGTAGGGTAGATACATTTCCTGACAGGGCCTTGTCCTTCAACTTCACCTGCAGTCCTAATCAAACAGAATCCAATGTCCAAAGGACAAAAAAAAAAAACCAAAAAGCAAAAAAGCAATATATAAAAAATAAAGGGGGAGGGGAACAAAAATGAAATGCAAAGAAAAAATTAGGAAGGCAGAGAGAATGTGATGCAGAAGGAGAAGAGAGAGGAGAGGAGGGAATGAGGAAGGCAGGGATGGAGTGAAATGGATGGAGGTTCTCTGGTGACATTGGCTATTTGGCCTTGACAGCCTGAGAACAGCCCTGAAAAGATTCTGAGGTGGTGTTATGGAGGAGGGAGCGAGAGCAGTGTGTGAGTTGTGGGTGCTGCTGGCGAGCCTAAACCAAAAGATAGGGAGGGGGTCCTCCACAGTGGGCTCCTGCCCACTGGCAGACTACTCTAATTCCACAGCCTCAACCCACACACAGCCCCTGACACAAGGTCCCTGGCAGGAAGATCCTCTCATGGGAGTAGACTTGGCTGCCACAGTACCAGGAAGAGGTGCTTCCCTCCTGGAGCAGGCCAAGCCTGGTGGTTCCCTGCTACCTCTGGGGCGGGCTGTGGCCTCCCAGGTCATTGCTCTCCAAGACCCTGTTTTTTCCCACGGCTCTCCTGGGGTGCCAAGTCTGCTGGAGGGAGACGCTCTAGTCCTTCTGCTGCAGCCAAGACCCTGGCGGTGCTAGCTTGCTTGCCTCCATGTCCAGGAGCAGGACAGGGACCTGCCAGTGGGATCAGCATAACCATTCTGTTTGATGGCAGTAGTATACCCAGAAAGCAGACTACCTAGGGCTCTGGCTCCACTCCCTAGTCCTACACCTGAACAAAAATCTTTTCAAAAAAAAAGAAGAGCCATACTCTGGCTCAGTCGTCACTGGACTTCAAAATGGCCACCAATGTTCTGAGCAGGGACTGGTCAGAGATGGGGCACAAACCCTGTACCTGGGGGGATCCTAAACTTGTGTGGAGCATTGCAGGAGGGTGAGGGTCTTCTTGCCCCCGGGGGATGGATCAGGAAACCAGTTGAGCCTAGGACTTGAGTGTAGCAGACCACAATGGAGAGCTGAGTCCCGGGGTGGGAAGGTTGGGCTCCCCAAATGCAATGCCATGTTACACTCCAAGCCATTCTGGGTGCCAGGGAGTCCCTGAAGGTCCTCTCTGATGAGATCCCAGAGGGAATCTTAGGAGAACCCCATGGCAATCTGAACCACAGGGGAGCACCCTCAGACTCAAACAAGGTGGACTCTAGGACCAGGGGACGAGGGGACCAGGAGCTGGTCTTGATTAGGTGCCCCCAGGCAGGATCCAGCTGCCTTGGTCTGAACTCACTCCATCTGCATGACCAGGAGAGCTGCCTTGCAGGACTTGGGTGTGCTAACTCTGTGGGAGCCTGTCCACAACAGTGTCCCCCGTCAAGGCCACCTGCCAAAGACCCTCACCCTACCCTACGCCATCCCCTGGCAGCCTGAACCTTGGCTGGTAGGGCAGCAGGATCCTGGTGTAGCAGAGAGCAGGACACAGGGGAGGGAGGGCAGATGACTTGTCAGGAGAGAAGACCACACCTCCGAAGGGGTCCCAGAAAGCCCAGCAAGGCCTTCCCACCTGGCAGAAGGAGGCTCAGCCATGGAAGCAGAGCAGAGAGCTGTGTGCCCTTGGGAGGGCTCCCGTCTCTGACTTTGATTGATGGGAGATGAGATGGGCCCCCCAAAACCTCGAGACTTCTTGCCCATGGATCCAGGAAGGTGCCTTCAGGTGCCCTGTCATCAGGGTTCAGATGGTGGCTGAGGGCAACACCCCCAGCAGGGGTCACCAGGGGCCTGAGACATCCACAACCTCAAAGGCAGAGGCAGGCCACCCAGGAAGGATCCTGATGTGGAGACAAGGACATATCAAAACCAGAAACATGCCATCTCATCTGCCACCTTGCCTACCAGGCCCCAGCATGGGACCCCAGGTTTCCTGTCTCCGAGGCATTGCCAGGCAACCATTATGAGCTCTCTCTGAGTCTGTCACAGCCTCAATCCCCCCATTTAGCCCCAACCCCTCAGGCCCCACCCACCCAAACCAGCAGGCACCCCTCAGCATCCTTGGTTCCCTTTCCTGTCTGCAAACACCCAAGTCTATCTCAGGCACATATGTGTCTTACACCTGCCTGTGGCACACATGCAACTGTGAGCTCTCTGAACACAGTCGAAGAGACCCACGGA
The DNA here is from genome assembly GCA_026225945.1 of Cricetomys ansorgei. Taxonomy (NCBI): domain Eukaryota; kingdom Metazoa; phylum Chordata; class Mammalia; order Rodentia; family Nesomyidae; genus Cricetomys; species Cricetomys ansorgei. The sequence continues at coordinate 1,061,727 of JAMJFZ010000070.1, read as the reverse complement.
TACCAAGACACAAGGCACAACACACTTCTCACTGGTGCCACCAGGGTGTCCCTCCTCTGTGACCTCCTCGCTTGAAGCTCTCTAAAGGTGCCTTCATCATTTCTCTCCAGGGGCCCATGCCCAAGGCCCAGGGACCAGAGTCCACAGAGCACTCATGTGAATGAATGAGCTTGACCACCAGGCTACATGCAAAATCAACAACAAGACAAATACATCCCCCAGCCTCACAAGCAGGGATTGTACAACCACACACACACCCATCTGTCTCTGTGTCTCTCTGTGTCTCTCTCTCTCTCCTCTCCTTCTCACTTCCCTATACTAAGATCTCTCTCTCTCTCTCTCTCTCAGACCCTCTCCCTTTATCTCCTTTCCCCTCAACCTACAACTCTCCTATATACAGTGATAGCCAGAGAGTATCCAGGACAGACAGGCCTGTCTGATGCCAGACCATATATCCTGTTCCCTTGGGGAAGGCACACCAGGACCCAACAGGAACCTTTCCTTCCTTCCAGGAGCTGAGAGAGAGTCCAGACGCCTGCCTCCACAGGCCTGAGAACTTCCACGATGCCCTCTAGAAACAGACCTCTTTGGCTGCCTCCAGGAGTAGGCCCAGTCCTTGCTTTCCTACTCTCCCTCTCTGCCACGCCTCACCTAGGCAGTCTCCCTGATGCTGGAAAGGGAGCAAGCTAGCTAGCTACCTGGGGCCAGGCCTGTTCCAAGTTCTCAGAGGTGCCAGGCCTGCCACCCGAGGATGGGTCTTGCCACTTCCCATACCATTGCCAGGCCACCTTTCTGACCTTAGGCCAGGCCCAGTCACAGGCTCGCACAGCCATCCCGGCCTGGATCAGTCCCTATCTCAAACCCACCTGAGCGGCTGATGAGGTATAGGTCCCAGAGGGTCCTACCCTTCAAACTCACCTGTTACTTCCCCCACTGCTCCGAGCTGACCACCATGACTGCCACACACCTGGACTCTATGGCGCTGCCTCTCCACTCCCTGGGGCCTACCTTCCTCTCCAGTGGACTCATCAGGTATAAACACAAACACCCACAAGCATGGCCACAAACTCCCAACACAAACACACACAAATACACACACACACTGACAACACCCTCATACAAACAGACTAGGTCTCCTTGGAACCGTCTGTTCACAGAATACAGTCTGTTCACTTTAGAGCGTCATCTAACTAACCGTTCTTCCACCCGAGATCCCTGGACAGGGAAGAGCAGGACAAGGGGCTTGTCCACCCTTCGACCTGGGTGTTAGTTCTCCCTGGCGGTTAGACAAGGTGACCTCGCCATTGAACCCGCAAGTGGGCTGCCCACATAGGTGTTGGGCATCGCAGGGAGGGGTTGGTTAGGGGAGGCAGGGCGCCCTTCAGTCCACACCCCACTCTGGCTGCTTCTACTAAGACTCACCCTGAGCCACACACTAGCCTGCCTTGGGCCCACCAACTACACACAACCAGGTGGCCTCTGTCCTTGCTGTTGCCTCCCAGTCTGCTTCTAAGACTCTGGGCATGTGGCTGTAGGGTAGATACATTTCCTGACAGGGCCTTGTCCTTCAACTTCACCTGCAGTCCTAATCAAACAGAATCCAATGTCCAAAGGACAAAAAAAAAAAACCAAAAAGCAAAAAAGCAATATATAAAAAATAAAGGGGGGGGGAACAAAAATGAAATGCAAAGAAAAAATTAGGAAGGCAGAGAGAATGTGATGCAGAAGGAGAAGAGAGAGGAGAGGAGGGAATGAGGAAGGCAGGGATGGAGTGAAATGGATGGAGGTTCTCTGGTGACATTGGCTATTTGGCCTTGACAGCCTGAGAACAGCCCTGAAAAGATTCTGAGGTGGTGTTATGGAGGAGGGAGCGAGAGCAGTGTGTGAGTTGTGGGTGCTGCTGGCGAGCCTAAACCAAAAGATAGGGAGGGGGTCCTCCACAGTGGGCTCCTGCCCACTGGCAGACTACTCTAATTCCACAGCCTCAACCCACACACAGCCCCTGACACAAGGTCCCTGGCAGGAAGATCCTCTCATGGGAGTAGACTTGGCTGCCACAGTACCAGGAAGAGGTGCTTCCCTCCTGGAGCAGGCCAAGCCTGGTGGTTCCCTGCTACCTCTGGGGCGGGCTGTGGCCTCCCAGGTCATTGCTCTCCAAGACCCTGTTTTTTCCCACGGCTCTCCTGGGGTGCCAAGTCTGCTGGAGGGAGACGCTCTAGTCCTTCTGCTGCAGCCAAGACCCTGGCGGTGCTAGCTTGCTTGCCTCCATGTCCAGGAGCAGGACAGGGACCTGCCAGTGGGATCAGCATAACCATTCTGTTTGATGGCAGTAGTATACCCAGAAAGCAGACTACCTAGGGCTCTGGCTCCACTCCCTAGTCCTACACCTGAGCAAAAATCTTTTCAAAAAAAAGAAGAGCCATACTCTGGCTCAGTCGTCACTGGACTTCAAAATGGCCACCAATGTTCTGAGCAGGGACTGGTCAGAGATGGGGCACAAACCCTGTACCTGGGGGGATCCTAAACTTGTGTGGAGCATTGCAGGAGGGTGAGGGTCTTCTTGCCCCCGGGGGATGGATCAGGAAACCAGTTGAGCCTAGGACTTGAGTGTAGCAGACCACAGTGGAGAGCTGAGTCCCGGGGTGGGAAGGTTGGGCTCCCCAAATGCAATGCCATGTTACACTCCAAGCCATTCTGGGTGCCAGGGAGTCCCTGAAGGTCCTCTCTGATGAGATCCCAGAGGGAATCTTAGGAGAACCCCATGGCAATCTGAACCACAGGGGAGCACCCTCAGACTCAAACAAGGTGGACTCCAGGACCAGGGGACGAGGGGACCAGGAGCTGGTCTTGATTAGGTGCCCCCAGGCAGGATCCAGCTGCCTTGGACTGAACTCACTCCATCTGCATGACCAGGAGAGCTGCCTTGCAGGACTTGGGTGTGCTAACTCTGTGGGAGCCTGTCCACAACAGTGTCCCAGGTCAAGGCCACCTGCCAAAGACCCTCACCCTACCCTACGCCATCCCCTGGCAGCCTGAACCTTGGCTGGTAGGGCAGCAGGATCCTGGTGTAGCAGAGAGCAGGACACAGGGGAGGGAGGGCAGATGACTTGTCAGGAGAGAAGACCACACCTCCCGAAGGGGTCCCAGAAAGCCCAGCAAGGCCTTCCCACCTGGCAGAAGGAGGCTCAGCCATGGAAGCAGAGCAGAGAGCTGTGTGCCCTTGGGAGGGCTCCCGTCTCTGACTTTGATTGATGGGAGATGAGATGGGCCCCCAAAACCTCGAGACTTCTTGCCCATGGATCCAGGAAGGTGCCTTCAGGTGCCCTGTCATCAGGGTTCAGATGGTGGCTGAGGGCAACACCCCCAGCAGGGGTCACCAGGGGCCTGAGACATCCACAACCTCAAAGGCAGAGGCAGGCCACCCAGGAAGGATCCTGATGTGGAGACAAGGACATATCAAAACCAGAAACATGCCATCTCATCTGCCACCTTGCCTACCAGGCCCCAGCATGGGACCCCAGGTTTCCTGTCTCCGAGGCATTGCCAGGCAACCATTATGAGCTCTCTCTGAGTCTGTCACAGCCTCAATCCCCCCATTTAGCCCCAACCCCTCAGGCCCCACCCACCCAAACCAGCAGGCACCCCTCAGCATCCTTGGTTCCCTTTCCTGTCTGCAAACACCCAAGTCTATCTCAGGCACATATGTGTCTTACACCTGCCTGTGGCACACATGCAACTGTGAGCTCTCTGAACACAGTCGAAGAGACCCACGGATACCAAGACACAAGGCACAACACACTTCTCACTGGTGCCACCAGGGTGTCCCTCCTCTGTGACCTCCTCGCTTGAAGCTCTCTAAAGGTGCCTTCATCATTTCTCTCCAGGGGCCCATGCCCAAGGCCCAGGGACCAGAGTCCACAGAGCACTCATGTGAATGAATGAGCTTGACCACCAGGCTACATGCAAAATCAACAACAAGACAAATACATCCCCCAGCCTCACAAGCAGGGATTGTACAACCACACACACACCCATCTGTCTCTGTGTCTCTCTGTGTCTCTCTCTCTCTCCTCTCCTTCTCACTTCCCTATACTAAGATCTCTCTCTCTCTCTCTCTCTCTCAGACCCTCTCCCTTTATCTCCTTTCCCCTCAACCTACAACTCTCCTATATACAGTGATAGCCAGAGAGTATCCAGGACAGACAGGCCTGTCTGATGCCAGACCATATATCCTGTTCCCTTGGGGAAGGCACACCAGGACCCAACAGGAACCTTTCCTTCCTTCCAGGAGCTGAGAGAGAGTCCAGACGCCTGCCTCCACAGGCCTGAGAACTTCCACGATGCCCTCTAGAAACAGACCTCTTTGGCTGCCTCCAGAGTAGGCCCAGTCCTTGCTTTCCTACTCTCCCTCTCTGCCACGCCTCACCTAGGCAGTCTCCCTGATGCTGGAAAGGGAGCAAGCTAGCTAGCTACCTGGGGCCAGGCCTGTTCCAAGTTCTCAGAGGTGCCAGGCCTGCCACCCGAGGATGGGTCTTGCCACTTCCCATACCATTGCCAGGCCACCTTTCTGACCTTAGGCCAGGCCCAGTCACAGGCTCTGCACAGCCATCCCGGCCTGGATCAGTCCCTATCTCAAACCCACCTGAGCGGCTGATGAGGTATAGGTCCCAGAGGGTCCTACCCTTCAAACTCACCTGTTACTTCCCCCACTGCTCCGAGCTGACCACCATGACTGCCACACACCTGGACTCTATGGCGCTGCCTCTCCACTCCCTGGGGCCTACCTTCCTCTCCAGTGGACTCATCAGGTATAAACACAAACACCCACAAGCATGGCCACCAAACTCCCAATACACACAACACACACACAAATACACACACACACTGACAACACCCTCATACAAACAGACACAGGCCTAGGTCTCCTTGGAACCGTCTGTTCACAGAATACAGTCTGTTCACTTTAGAGCGTCCTCTAACTAACCGTTCTTCCACCCGAGATCCCTGGACAGGGAAGAGCAGGACAAGGGGCTTGTCCACCCTTCGACCTGGGTGTTAGTTCTCCCTGGCGGTTAGACAAGGTGACCTCGCCATTGAACCCGCAAGTGGGCTGCCCACATAGGTGTTGGGCATCGCAGGGAGGGGTTTGGTTAGGGGAGGCAGGGCGCCCTTCAGTCCACACCCCACTCTGGCTGCTTCTACTAAGACTCACCCTGAGCCACACACTAGCCTGCCTTGGGCCCACCAACTACACACAACCAGGTGGCCTCTGTCCTTGCTGTTGCCTCCCAGTCTGCTTCTAAGACTCTGGGCATGTGGCTGTAGGGTAGATACATTTCCTGACAGGGCCTTGTCCTTCAACTTCACCTGCAGTCCTAATCAAACAGAATCCAATGTCCAAAGGACAAAAAAAAAAAACCAAAAAGCAAAAAAGCAATATATAAAAAATAAAGGGGGGGGGAACAAAAATGAAATGCAAAGAAAAAATTAGGAAGGCAGAGAGAATGTGATGCAGAAGGAGAAGAGAGAGGAGAGGAGGGAATGAGGAAGGCAGGGATGGAGTGAAATGGATGGAGGTTCTCTGGTGACATTGGCTATTTGGCCTTGACAGCCTGAGAACAGCCCTGAAAAGATTCTGAGGTGGTGTTATGGAGGAGGGAGCGAGAGCAGTGTGTGAGTTGTGGGTGCTGCTGGCGAGCCTAAACCAAAAGATAGGGAGGGGGGTCCTCCACAGTGGGCTCCTGCCCACTGGCAGACTACTCTAATTCCACAGCCTCAACCCACACACAGCCCCTGACACAGGGTCCCTGGCAGGAAGATCCTCTCATGGGAGTAGACTTGGCTGCCACAGTACCAGGAAGAGGTGCTTCCCTCCTGGAGCAGGCCAAGCCTGGTGGTTCCCTGCTACCTCTGGGGCGGGCTGTGGCCTCCCAGGTCATTGCTCTCCAAGACCCTGTTTTTTCCCACGGCTCTCCTGGGGTGCCAAGTCTGCTGGAGGGAGACGCTCTAGTCCTTCTGCTGCAGCCAAGACCCTGGCGGTGCTAGCTTGCTTGCCTCCATGTCCAGGAGCAGGACAGGGACCTGCCAGTGGGATCAGCATAACCATTCTGTTTGATGGCAGTAGTATACCCAGAAAGCAGACTACCTAGGGCTCTGGCTCCACTCCCTAGTCCTACACCTGAACAAAAATCTTTTCAAAAAAAGAAGAAGAGCCATACTCTGGCTCAGTCGTCACTGGACTTCAAAATGGCCACCAATGTTCTGAGCAGGGACTGGTCAGAGATGGGGCACAAACCCTGTACCTGGGGGGATCCTAAACTTGTGTGGAGCATTGCAGGAGGGTGAGGGTCTTCTTGCCCCCGGGGGATGGGTCAGGAAACCAGTTGAGCCTAGGACTTGAGTGTAGCAGACCACAATGGAGAGCTGAGTCCCGGGGTGGGAAGGTTGGGCTCCCCAAATGCAATGCCATGTTACACTCCAAGCCATTCTGGGTGCCAGGGAGTCCCTGAAGGTCCTCTCTGATGAGATCCCAGAGGGAATCTTAGGAGAACCCCATGGCAATCTGAACCACAGGGGAGCACCCTCAGACTCAAACAAGGTGGACTCCAGGACCAGGGGACGAGGGGACCAGGAGCTGGGTCTTGATTAGGTGCCCCCAGGCAGGATCCAGCTGCCTTGGTCTGAACTCACTCCATCTGCATGACCAGGAGAGCTGCCTTGCAGGACTTGGGTGTGCTAACTCTGTGGGAGCCTGTCCACAACAGTGTCCCCCGTCAAGGCCACCTGCCAAAGACCCTCACCCTACCCTACGCCATCCCCTGGCAGCCTGAACCTTGGCTGGTAGGGCAGCAGGATCCTGGTGTAGCAGAGAGCAGGACACAGGGGAGGGAGGGCAGATGACTTGTCAGGAGAGAAGACCACACCTCCCGAAGGGGTCCCAGAAAGCCCAGCAAGGCCTTCCCACCTGGCAGAAGGAGGCTCAGCCATGGAAGCAGAGCAGAGAGCTGTGTGCCCTTGGGAGGGCTCCCGTCTCTGACTTTGATTGATGGGAGATGAGATGGGCCCCCCAAAACCTCGAGACTTCTTGCCCATGGATCCAGGAAGGTGCCTTCAGGTGCCCTGTCATCAGGGTTCAGATGGTGGCTGAGGGCAACACCCCCAGCAGGGGTCACCAGGGGCCTGAGACATCCACAACCTCAAAGGCAGAGGCAGGCCACCCAGGAAGGATCCTGATGTGGAGACAAGGACATATCAAAACCAGAAACATGCCATCTCATCTGCCACCTTGCCTACCAGGCCCCAGCATGGGACCCCAGGTTTCCTGTCTCCGAGGCATTGCCAGGCAACCATTATGAGCTCTCTCTGAGTCTGTCACAGCCTCAATCCCCCCATTAGCCCCAACCCCTCAGGCCCCACCCACCCAAACCAGCAGGCACCCCTCAGCATCCTTGGTTCCCTTTCCTGTCTGCAAACACCCAAGTCTATCTCAGGCACATATGTGTCTTACACCTGCCTGTGGCACACATGCAACTGTGAGCTCTCTGAACACAGTCGAAGAGACCCACGGATACCAAGACACAAGGCACAACACACTTCTCACTGGTGCCACCAGGGTGTCCCTCCTCTGTGACCTCCTCGCTTGAAGCTCTCTAAAGGTGCCTTCATCATTTCTCTCCAGGGGCCCATGCCCAAGGCCCAGGGACCAGAGTCCACAGAGCACTCATGTGAATGAATGAGCTTGACCACCAGGCTACATGCAAAATCAACAACAAGACAAATACATCCCCCAGCCTCACAAGCAGGGATTGTACAACCACACACACACCCATCTGTCTCTGTGTCTCTCTGTGTCTCTCTCTCTCTCCTCTCCTTCTCACTTCCCTATACTAAGATCTCTCTCTCTCTCTCTCTCTCTCTCAGACCCTCTCCCTTTATCTCCTTTCCCCTCAACCTACAACTCTCCTATATACAGTGATAGCCAGAGAGTATCCAGGACAGACAGGCCTGTCTGATGCCAGACCATATATCCTGTTCCCTTGGGGAAGGCACACCAGGACCCAACAGGAACCTTTCCTTCCTTCCAGGAGCTGAGAGAGAGTCCAGACGCCTGCCTCCACAGGCCTGAGAACTTCCACGATGCCCTCTAGAAACAGACCTCTTTGGCTGCCTCCAGGAGTAGGCCCAGTCCTTGCTTTCCTACTCTCCCTCTCTGCCACGCCTCACCTAGGCAGTCTCCCTGATGCTGGAAAGGGAGCAAGCTAGCTAGCTACCTGGGGCCAGGCCTGTTCCAAGTTCTCAGAGGTGCCAGGCCTGCCACCCGAGGATGGGTCTTGCCACTTCCCATACCATTGCCAGGCCACCTTTCTGACCTTAGGCCAGGCCCAGTCACAGGCTCGCACAGCCATCCCGGCCTGGATCAGTCCCTATCTCAAACCCACCTGAGCGGCTGATGAGGTATAGGTCCCAGAGGGTCCTACCCTTCAAACTCACCTGTTACTTCCCCCACTGCTCCGAGCTGACCACCATGACTGCCACACACCTGGACTCTATGGCGCTGCCTCTCCACTCCCTGGGGCCTACCTTCCTCTCCAGTGGACTCATCAGGTATAAACACAACAAACACCCACAAGCATGGCCACAAACTCCCAACACAAACACACACAAATACACACACACACTGACAACACCCTCATACAAACAGACTAGGTCTCCTTGGAACCGTCTGTTCACAGAATACAGTCTGTTCACTTTAGAGCGTCATCTAACTAACCGTTCTTCCACCCGAGATCCCTGGACAGGGAAGAGCAGGACAAGGGGCTTGTCCACCCTTCGACCTGGGTGTTAGTTCTCCCTGGCGGTTAGACAAGGTGACCTCGCCATTGAACCCGCAAGTGGGCTGCCCACATAGGTGTTGGGCATCGCAGGGAGGGGTTGGTTAGGGGAGGCAGGGCGCCCTTCAGTCCACACCCCACTCTGGCTGCTTCTACTAAGACTCACCCTGAGCCACACACTAGCCTGCCTTGGGCCCACCAACTACACACACCCAGGTGGCCTCTGTCCTTGCTGTTGCCTCCCAGTCTGCTTCTAAGACTCTGGGCATGTGGCTGTAGGGTAGATACATTTCCTGACAGGGCCTTGTCCTTCAACTTCACCTGCAGTCCTAATCAAACAGAATCCAATGTCCAAAGGACAAAAAAAAAAAACCAAAAAGCAAAAAAGCAATATATAAAAAATAAAGGGGGAGGGGAACAAAAATGAAATGCAAAGAAAAAATTAGGAAGGCAGAGAGAATGTGATGCAGAAGGAGAAGAGAGAGGAGAGGAGGGAATGAGGAAGGTAGGGATGGAGTGAAATGGATGGAGGTTCTCTGGTGACATTGGCTATTTGGCCTTGACAGCCTGAGAACAGCCCTGAAAAGATTCTGAGGTGGTGTTATGGAGGAGGGAGCGAGAGCAGTGTGTGAGTTGTGGGTGCTGCTGGCGAGCCTAAACCAAAAGATAGGGAGGGGGTCCTCCACAGTGGGCTCCTGCCCACTGGCAGACTACTCTAATTCCACAGCCTCAACCCACACACAGCCCCTGACACAAGGTCCCTGGCAGGAAGATCCTCTCATGGGAGTAGACTTGGCTGCCACAGTACCAGGAAGAGGTGCTTCCCTCCTGGAGCAGGCCAAGCCTGGTGGTTCCCTGCTACCTCTGGGGCGGGCTGTGGCCTCCCAGGTCATTGCTCTCCAAGACCCTGTTTTTTCCCACGGCTCTCCTGGGGTGCCAAGTCTGCTGGAGGGAGACGCTCTAGTCCTTCTGCTGCAGCCAAGACCCTGGCGGTGCTAGCTTGCTTGCCTCCATGTCCAGGAGCAGGACAGGGACCTGCCAGTGGGATCAGCATAACCATTCTGTTTGATGGCAGTAGTATACCCAGAAAGCAGACTACCTAGGGATCTGGCTCCACTCCCTAGTCCTACACCTGAACAAAAATCTTTTCAAAAAAAGAAGAAGAGCCATACTCTGGCTCAGTCGTCACTGGACTTCAAAATGGCCACCAATGTTCTGAGCAGGGACTGGTCAGAGATGGGGCACAAACCCTGTACCTGGGGGGATCCTAAACTTGTGTGGAGCATTGCAGGAGGGTGAGGGTCTTCTTGCCCCCGGGGGATGGGATCAGGAAAACAGTTGAGCCTAGGACTTGAGTGTAGCAGACCACAATGGAGAGCTGAGTCCCGGGGTGGGAAGGTTGGGCTCCCCAAATGCAATGCCATGTTACACTCCAAGCCATTCTGGGTGCCAGGGAGTCCCTGAAGGTTCCTGGGGGAGCGATGGTTGGAAGGGGGTGAGTCAGACAAGGGGCTGGGGGGGAGAGGGGGGGGGAAGGTGTGAGGAGGAGGGAGCTGGTGGACTTGGGGGTGTGACCTGTCTAACTGACCCTGAGAGAGGAGGAGGAGAGGGGGGGGTGAGTGGCGCAAGTTGGTGTAAGCAACAGGGGGGGAGGTTAGAGAGAGGGGGAAGGGGGTCCAGAGGAGGCTCAGGGAGAGGAGCAGGGAGTGGCGGAGGTGGACTCAGATGAGGGGAAGGGCGGTGGACACCCTGGTGTCTGGGGGAGTTCTGGTGGTCTTTCAGGACGGTGGGGGGGGCTGCAGGAGTGGGGTACCTCAGTGGTTCCTTGTACACCCGACTTCAGTGGATGCCTATTCCTGGTGTCTGTCCCTGGCACCTCGAGGACGGGTCGGAGTAGTCCTTGACCACGGTGTGTGAGCTTGTTGTGTCTCCGTGGCCAGTGTCTTGCCCCAAATGAGCCAGTTATTGCCATGACTCCTGTGACTGCCCTATTCTGAGATGCCGTCTGGTGACTCTGAATGTGTTCCACGTCCTGCTGAGAGAGTGTCCTTTTCTCTGCGTTACTTGTCTCCTTTGTTCTGTAGATCCCACACAGAGGAGATCCAGCGGGCATCTTAGGAGAACCCCATGGCAATCTGAAACACCAGGGAGCACCTTCTCACAGACACAAACAAGGTGGACTCCAGGACCAGGGGACGAGGGGACCAGGAGCTGGTCTTGATTAGGTGCCCCCAGGCAGGATCCAGCTGCCTTTGTCTGAACTCACTCCATCTGCATGACCAGGAGAGCTGCCTTGCAGGACTTGGGTGTGCTAACTCTGTGGGAGCCTGTCCACAACAGTGTCCCCCGTCAAGGCCACCTGCCAAAGACCCTCCACCCTACCCTACGCCATCCCCTGGCAGCCTGAACCTTGGCCTGGTAGGGCAGCAGGATCCTGGTGTAGCAGAGAGCAGGACACAGGGGAGGGGAGGGCAGATGACTTGTCAGGAGAGAAGACCACACCTCCCGAAGGGGTCCCAGAAAGCCCAGCAAAGGCCTTCCCCCACCTGGCAGAAGGAGGCTCAGCCATGGAAGCAGAGCAGAGAGCTGTGTGCCCTTGGGAGGGCTCCCGTCTCGTGACTTTGATGATGATGGGAGATGAGATGGGCCCCCAAAAACCTCGAGACTTCTTGCCCCATGGATCCAGGAAGGTGCGTTCAGGTGCCCTGTCATCAGGGTTCAGATGGTGGCTGAGGGCAACACCCCCAGCAGGGGTCACCAGGGGCCTGAGACATCCACAACCTCAAAGGCAGAGGCAGGCCACCCAGGAAGGATCCTGATGTGGAGGACAAGGACATATCAAAACCAGAAACATGGCCATCTCATCTGCCACCTTGCCTACCAGGCCCCAGCATGGGACCCCAGGTTTCCTGTCTCCGAGGCATTGCCAGGCAACCATTATGAGCTCTCTCTGAGTCTGTCACAGCCTCAATCCCCCCATTTAGCCCCAACCCCTCAGGCCCCACCCACCCAAACCAGCAGGCACCCCTCAGCATCCTTGGTTCCCTTTCCTGTCTGCAAACACCCAAGTCTATCTCAGGCACATATGTGTCTTTACACCTGCCTGTGGCACACATGCAACTGTGAGCTCTCTGAACACAGTCGAAGAGACCCACGGATACCAAGACACTAGGCACAACACACACTTTCTCACTGGTGCCACCAGGGTGTCCCCCCTCTGTGACCTCCTTGCTTGAAGCTCTCTAAAGGTGCCTTCATCATTTCTCTGCAGGGGCCCATGCCCAAGGCCCAGGGACCAGAGTCCACAGAGCACTCATGTGAATGAATGAGCTTGACCACCAGGCTACATGCAAAAATCAACAACAAGACAAATACATCCCCCAGCCTCACAAGCAGGGATTGTACAACCACACACACACACCCATCTGTCTCTGTGTCTCTCTGTGTCTCTCCTCCTCTCTCCTCCTCCTTCTCACTTCCCTATACTAAGATCTCTCTCTCTCTCTCTCTCAGACCCTCTCCCTTTATCTCCTTTCCCCTCAACCTACAACTCTCCTATATACAGTGATAGCCAGAGAGTATTCCAGGACAGACAGGCCTGTCTGATGCCAGACCATATATCCTGTTCCCTTGGGGAAGGCACACCAGGACCCAACAGGAACCTTTCCTTCCTTCCAGGAGCTGAGAGAGAGTCCAGACGCCTGCCTCCACAGGCCTGAGAACTTCCACGATGCCCTCTAGAAACAGACCTCTTTGGCTGCCTCCAGAGGTAGGCCCAGTCCTTGCTTTCCTACTCTCCCTCTCTGCCACGCCTCACCTAGGCAGTCTCCCTGATGCTGGAAAGGGAGCAAGCTAGCTAGCTACCTGGGGCCAGGCCTGTTCCGAGTTCTCAGAGGTGCCAGGCCTGCCACCCGAGGATGGGTCTTGCCACTTCCCATACCATTGCCAGGCCACCTTTCTGACCTTAGGCCAGGCCCAGTCACAGGCTCTGCACAGCCATCCCGGCCTGGATCAGTCCCTATCTCAAGCCCACCTGAGCGGCTGATGAGGTATAGGTCCCAGAGGGTCCTACCCTTCAAACTCACCTGTTACTTCCCCCACTGCTCCGAGCTGACCACCATGACTGCCACACACCTGGACTCTATGGCGCTGCCTCTCCGCTCCCTGGGGCCTACCTTCCTCTCCAGTGGACTCATCAGGTATAAACACAAACACGCACAAGCACGGCCACAAACTCCCAGGACACACAAACACACACAAATACACACACACACTGACAACACCCTCATACAAACAGACTAGGTCTCCTTGGAACCGTCTGTTCACAGAATACAGTCTGTTCACTTTAGAGCGTCATCTAACTAACCGTTCTTCCACCCGAGATCCCTGGACAGGGAAGAGCAGGACAAGGGGCTTGTCCACCCTTCGACCTGGGTGTTAGTTCTCCCTGGCGGTTAGACAAGGTGACCTCGCCATTGAACCCGCAAGTGGGCTGCCCACATAGGTGTTGGGCATCGCAGGGAGGGGTTGGTTAGGGGAGGCAGGGCGCCCTTCAGTCCACACCCCACTCTGGCTGCTTCTACTAAGACTCACCCTGAGCCACACACTAGCCTGCCTTGGGCCCACCAACTACACACAACCAGGTGGCCTCTGTCCTTGCTGTTGCCTCCCAGTCTGCTTCTAAGACTCTGGGCATGTGGCTGTAGGGTAGATACATTTCCTGACAGGGCCTTGTCCTTCAACTTCACCTGCAGTCCTACTCAAACAGAATCCAATGTCCAAAGGACAAAAAAAAAAAAACCAAAAAGCAAAAAAGCAATATATAAAAAATAAAGGGGGGGGGAACAAAAATGAAATGCAAAGAAAAAATTAGGAAGGCAGAGAGAATGTGATGCAGAAGGAGAAGAGAGAGGGAGAGGAGGGAATGAGGAAGGCAGGGATGGAGTGAAATGGATGGAGGTTCTCTGGTGACATTGGCTATTTGGCCTTGACAGCCTGAGAACAGCCCTGAAAAGATTCTGAGGTGGTGTTATGGAGGAGGGAGCGAGAGCAGTGTGTGAGTTGTGGGTGCTGCTGGCGAGCCTAAACCAAAAGATAGGGAGGGGGTCCTCCACAGTGGGCTCCTGCCCACTGGCAGACTACTCTAATTCCACAGCCTCAACCCACACACAGCCCCTGACACAAGGTCCCTGGCAGGAAGATCCTCTCATGGGAGTAGACTTGGCTGCCACAGTACCAGGAAGAGGTGCTTCCCTCCTGGAGCAGGCCAAGCCTGGTGGTTCCCTGCTACCTCTGGGGCGGGCTGTGGCCTCCCAGGTCATTGCTCTCCAAGACCCTGTTTTTTCCCACGGCTCTCCTGGGGTGCCAAGTCTGCTGGAGGGAGACGCACTAGTCCTTCTGCTGCAGCCAAGACCCTGGCGGTGCTAGCTTGCTTGCCTCCATGTCCAGGAGCAGGACAGGGACCTGCCAGTGGGATCAGCATAACCATTCTGTTTGATGGCAGTAGTATACCCAGAAAGCAGACTACCTAGGGAGTCTGGCTCCACTCCCTAGTCCTATACCTGAGCAAAAATCTTTTCAAAAAAAAAGAAGAGCCATACTCTGGCTCAGCCGTCACTGGACTTCAAAATGGCCACCAATGTTCTGAGCAGGGACTGGTCAGAGATGGGGCACAAACCCTGTACCTGGGGGATCCTAAACTTGTGTGGAGCTTTGCAGGAGGGTGAGGGTCTTCTTGCCCCCGGGGGATGGGTCAGGAAACCAGTTGAGCCTAGGACTTGAGTGTAGCAGACCACAGTGGAGAGCTGAGTCCCGGGGTGGGAAGGTTGGGCTCCCAAATGCAATGCCATGTTACACTCCAAGCCATTCTGGGTGCCAGGGAGTCCCTGAAGGTCCTCTCTGATGAGATCCCAGAGGGAATCTTAGGAGAACCCCATGGCAATCTGAACCACAGGGGAGCACCCTCAGACTCAAACAAGGTGGACTCCAGGACCAGGGGACGAGGGGACCAGGAGCTGGTCTTGATTAGGTGCCCCCAGGCAGGATCCAGCTGCCTTGGACTGAACTCACTCCATCTGCATGACCAGGAGAGCTGCCTTGCAGGACTTGGGTGTGCTAACTCTGTGGGAGCCTGTCCACAACAGTGTCCCAGGTCAAGGCCACCTGCCAAAGACCCTCACCCTACCCTACGCCATCCCCTGGCAGCCTGAACCTTGGCTGGTAGGGCAGCAGGATCCTGGTGTAGCAGAGATCAGGACACAGGGGAGGGAGGGCAGATGACTTGTCAGGAGAGAAGACCACACCTCCCGAAGGGGTCCCAGAAAGCCCAGCAAGGCCTTCCCACCTGGCAGAAGGAGGCTCAGCCATGGAAGCAGAGCAGACAGCTGTGTGCCCTTGGGAGGGCTCCCGTCTCTGACTTTGATTGATGGGAGATGAGAAGGGCCCCCCAAAACCTCGAGACTTCTTGCCCATGGATCCAGGAAGGTGCCTTCAGGTGCCCTGTCATCAGGGTTCAGATGGTGGCTGAGGGCAACACCCCCAGCAGGGGTCACCAGGGGCCTGAGACATCCACAACCTCAAAGGCAGAGGCAGGCCACCCAGGAAGGATCCTGATGTGGAGACAAGGACATATCAAAACCAGAAACATGCCATCTCATCTGCCACCTTGCCTACCAGGCCCCAGCATGGGGCCCCAGGTTTCCTGTCTCCTAGGCATTGCCAGGCAACCATTATGAGCTCTCTCTGAGTCTGTCACAGCCTCATTCCCCCCACTTAGCCCCAACCCCTCAGCCCCCACCCACCCAAACCAGCAGGCACCCCTCAGGATCCTGGGTTCCCTTTCCTGTCTGCAAACACCCAAGTCACTCTCAGGCACATATGTGTCTTTCACCTGCCTGTGGCACACATGCAACTGTGAGCTCTCTGAAGACAGTCGAAGAGACCCACGGATACCAAGACACAAGGCACAACACACTTCTCACTGGTGCCACCAGGGTGGCCCTCCTCTGTGACCTCCTCGCTTGAAGCTCTCTAAAGGTGCCTTCATCTTTTCTCTCCAGGGGCCCATGCCCAAGGCCCAGGGACCAGAGTCCACAGAGCACTCATGTGAATGAATGAGCTTGACCACCAGGCTACATGCAAAATCAACAACAAAGACAAATACATCCCCCAGCCTCACAAGCAGGGATTGTACAACCACACACACACCAATCTGTCATCTGTCTCTCTCTGTGTCTCTCTCTCTCTCTCTCCTTCTCACTTCCCCTATTCTAAGATCTCTCTCTCTCTCTCTCTCTCAGACCCTCTCCCATTATCTCCATTCCCCTCAACTTACAACTCTCCTATATACAGTGCTAGCCAGAGAGTATCCAGGGCAGACAGGCCTGTCTGATGCCAGACCATATACCCTGTTCCCTTGGGGAAGGCACACCAGGACCCAACAGGAACCTTTCCTTCCTTCCAGGAGCTGAGAGAGAGTCCAGAAGCCTGCCTCCACAGGCCTGAGAACTTCCCCGATGCCCTCTAGAAACAGACCTGTGGCTGTCTCCTAGGTTAGCCCCAGACACTGGGCTTGTCCTTTCTACAACCTGGGTGTTAGTTCTCCCTGGATGTTATGCAAGGTGATCTAGCCAATAGAATCCAAGTGTACGCTGCCTGCATGAGGTTTTGGCATCACAGTCATGGGGTTTGTTAGGGGATACATGGTACCCTTTCATCCATCTCAGTCCAACAACCCAGCCCCAACCCACCACCCCCTCACACAGATTATCATTCACCCCTTCTTTCTGTCTTCATCACTATATATTTCTGTGTATCTTTCTTTCTTTTTCTGTCTTTGTCTCTGCTCAATATTTAAAATTCCATTTGTGACTTGCATATTCCATTAAAACCTTTATACTAAATATATGACTATATAAAATTATAAAAGTGATTTTGCTATCCAGTATTTATAAACTTCAAATGTGGTGCTTTTTTTTTGCTTTTTATCAACTGTTTAATATCATATTTCCTTAAGACACTGAATGAAAATATGGGTCTTTTAATGCTTACTTGTAATCACATCCTTCAAGTTCTTGGAACAGAGAATTTTTGTGAGTCCATCTTTAAATTGAATTTGTCTCTTTTTAGACTTTGTATTTTATATTTTTATCTTTCCTTTCCCTTGTTCTTACTTAACTACCTCTTTCACCATTCCCTTCTTCCTCCACTTGCTTCTTCTTCTCTTTCTTAAAACAATATCTTGCCTTGTAGATCTGGCTACCTTTGTTCTCAATATTCAGACCACCATAACCCCAAAATTACAGACATCTCCCGATTTTTGCCTCTTGACAACTGACGTGAATAAAGTGCACTGGTCGCCCTAACAAAAAACATAAAGAAAAAAATCAATCCATATGATTGCATGCATTACTGGTATAATCATTATTACTTAGTATATAAAAGGCCCTTCATTCCATCATTAGCCATTTAGATGAGATTTAACTTTATTCATATATATATTTTTATATATGCACATAAATATTCTATCTACACCCAAAATTCAAAGTAATTTTGAGCCCTATAACATCTCATTACATATAAGAAATATAGAAGCAGGAATGTGCAGAAAAGATAGAACAGAGAATGTATTTGGCTAAACCAGTTGCCATTGTATTACAAAATGTGCACTATAACAGGGCATCCAAGAATTTATCTAGGGTCAGTGAGGTATCTCAGTAGGTAAAAGAACTCACTAAGTGATTCTGAACATCTAATTTTAGATCCTTGGAACCCCCCAAAAATGACAGAAGCTGTAGTGTACATATGTCTCCTTGGTTTTGTACAGGGTGACAGGAAACAAAGAAGAGAGCAGAATGAACACCGAGATTCTAGGCCTGCTATCCTGGTGTATTCACTTCAGAGGTAGAAACAAAGAGACAGTGTCTCAGACAGGATCAAAGATGAGAGCATTCTCCCAAAGTAGTTCTCCGAATAACTTGTACACAGTGTCCCGTGCACAGCACTCACACACACTTCATAAACACACACACACACACACACACACACACACACAACACACCGTCATCATCACCATACACATACACACAAGTTTAAAAAATAAGGCCAGGTGACGGTGGCACACACCTTTGATCTAAGCACTCAGGACACAGCAGCAGTGTGGATCTCTGTTTTTTCGAGGCCAGTCTGGTATACAGACTGAATTCTAGGACAGCTAGTGGTATATCAAAGAAACCCCATCTCGGAATATATATATATATGTGTGTGTGTGTATAAAATATTGTACAGTTCTGGATGTGTTAGCATAGGCCTGTAATCTCAACATTCAGAAGGATACGGCAGGAGGATGTTGGGTACAAGTCTCTTACTTAGGAGGAAAAAAAAGGGAGAAGAGAACCAAAATCTACACTGGAACTAATATCTGATCAATCAGTCTCACAAATCACCTGGAAGTAGATACAACCTTGAGAAATAAGTGTGGCTATTTCAGAAATTTGAAGTTCCATGCCTGGTTCACTGAAATAACGCTTGATAAACTGTGTAGGGATGCAGCAACTAAATGGAAAGTGAACATGTTTTCTTTGATTTTGTATTAGGTCGTCCCTTTATTTTTCTAGAGGAAGCTTGGGATGCCGTGTTTGACTAAAAACACAGCAAAAAAATGTGGCTACATTTGAACATAAAATTAATTGTGGTAAATACAGTAGGAACTATGATATCTACCTCTTCAGCACTTGTAAGTTTTAAATAATGCTGCTTTGGAAATTTTCTGCTTCCTCAGTAACAAGAAATACAAGGTACATCGGGACACACACAAATACAGACTGAACACTACCATCTGTTAATCATTAGCATTTTGACCTATTTTTAAACGCACGATTTGCTCAACTTTGACATATTTTGTGTTACTATACACACGACGGTATCTGAAATTCTTTGTTTAAAAAGTTTCATTATTCCTTTAATATTCCAGAGACCATGTGATTTTTGTGGCAGAGTGGCTTTATTTGCATGAGCCAGGCCCTTGGATCCATAATCAGTGCAGTAAAAATGACCATAATCAGAATTTCACATCTCCCCAAGTTCACAAAACTCTAGACCAATCAAAACGTGAATGACCACCAGGCAGTGGTGGTGCCTTTTAGTCCCAGTACTGGGGAGGCAATGGCAGATGAATCTGAGTTGGAGGCCACCCTGGTGTACAGACTGAGTTCCAGAGTACAGAGTGAAAACTGTCTCAAACGAAAAACAAAACAGGAAAACTATGAACGGCCTTGAAATTTTGTGAGAGCATGCCAATGTACACCCACAAATGTAGCTTTCTGCTGTCTTTTTTTTTTGTTGTTGTTTTTTTTTTTGGTCTGACATTTCCATGAAATGATTCCAAGCAGCAATGCACAAGGCAGCCACCTGCTTCAGCAATTCCTTAGCTGAAAACACCACAGCACCTTCACCTCCGGGCCAAGGGAGGAGGGGAACACTTAGGATGATGGTCACTAAGGTCTCTCCTGCACCACCAGCACCATCAGCATCTTCTGGCCCAGGAAGTGCATCTGGGTCCCCTACGAGGCCCTCCCACGCAGAGTCTCCAGATGGTGCCCAGAGCATGGAACTCAGTGTCCCTAAACTCAAGACCGAGGCAAATCCACACGGTGCCTCCTCACATCGCCCAAGGATTCCCTGTGAGAGCGAACACCCAAGGCTACCAGGCTCAGGGCTGCCCACTCAGGAGGGATGGGAGACCTGCACTAGAGACCTCTAATCACTAGATGACTGGTCTAGAGACACCAAGTCATCCCTCACGATGCCAAGCAAGCAGTAGGGCGTGGGGTGGGGCGAAACTCACCTGGTCCCTGACCCGCTGCCTTGGGGTCGAATCTCAGACAACTGGGGGCTAAGTGCCCCTCCTCGAGTGCTGGCCGCCAAGAGGATGAGCCATCGCTCCTAGCTCTGCCCTAAGAGTCTCAAAGGGGCGGGAGTTTGGGCATGGGAAAGTCAGATAGGAAACAGCTACTCCTTGCTTAGTTGCTGAGAACCTGTTTGGTTCCATTAAGACAAACAAACCCTGACTGAAGGAACCCTGTAACAGGGAATTTGCCATCCAAGAGTCTCCAAAGTATTAACGGTGAAAACATGCTTAAATACACTTTAAAAAGGGAGCAAAGTTGGGTGACACCATATCCCCACGAGAACAGGATTTTAAATTTTTTTTACATTATACATGTCTATGAGTGTTTTGTCTGTGTACTGATTTCATTCCTAGTGCCCACAGAAGCCAGAAGAGGGCCAGAGAAGACATTGGATTGCTTGGAACTAGAGTTACAGAATCAGACAGATGTGAGCTAATTGTACCTGGGTCCTCAGGGGGGCAGTGGTTACACTTAAGTGCTCAGTCATTTCTACAACCCAGCAATAGGGGTGTATCCTCAAGTTCTGGCAGGCAACGAGATCATTGGCCATAACATGTATTGCTAGGACTATCTCTTAGACCATCAAACCACAAAACTCAAAAGGAAATTTTCTACACCTGGGAGAATTCTTTGTTCTAGAATCCTTGCTTCCAGGATAGAGCATTATTCCTCAAGGTGGGGTTTCATCCAATTAAACTATGAGTATGTATGTGTGTATGTGTTTGTGTGTGTGTGTGTGTGCTATAAATAATAGAACAGCCTATAGCTTTTACAAACATCTATAGGATTATTCATTCCTTCACTCTGCTTCTGGCTTTGTGCCCCATATACGTTACCCTCCTACTCCCCTCCCTACTTAAGTCTACCTCCCATTTTCCATTCCCCTCTGCATAGCATTGCTGTCCTAGCACACACACAAGAAAACTAAAACAGATATTCTTTATTTCTGTGATCTGTTCTTTAAGATTGCAAGGAAAATAATGTCTTTAATTATGACATTTTCAGAGATGTGTGTCTTCTTACTTTGTTCATGCCCCTTCTCCCAGTACACCCCCATACCCCTGATTCCCTCTTTCTCCCTTGTTGCTCCCCTTCTCCCACTCAAAAACTCCCTCTCCCATTCGGGTGAAAGCAGGCCATTCTACTAAAAATACATTCTAAGGAAGTTCTTGTTACCATTATTCATATGACCCAAAGTGTGAGACAGGTCACATGTTTATTTCAATTAATTCAATTTGATTGTTTAATTCAAATACTAAGTCTATACCACATTTCCATTTGGTTGTTTCTGAAACAAGGAGTCACAGAGCAACATGAGCTGGCTGAACTTAAAATTCTTCTCGCTCATGCCTGGCCTGGCAAGCCTGTGCTGCCATGTCCTGAAATATGCAAAATATTGACGAGAAATTTTACAATGTAGTTTAACAAGGAGAAAATATTGCAAGCCACAGATCAAGCTTTACAGCTAAGGAAGGACACTGTACAGTTTTTTATGATGCAACTAGAATAAAAGCATCAACTGCAAAGTGTTCTCACTGATACACTAAAGCATGCATCTCACCAACTCCATAATGAGTACAAGAAATTCAATTTTTAATGTGATGTTTTCAGCTGACAAATATGGTGAAATATTGATTGAATAACTTCACAGGACAAAAAAATCAAAACAACCACCCCACTAACACCACCACAACCACCACCAACACGAAAAAACCTGCATCTCATTCCTCAAATGAATGGAAAAACAAACATGAAAGGGGATTCATAGATTGAAAATGGAATAAGAAATATTTGGATCCTTGGGATCCATTAAGCTCAGCTCATTAGACTTGGTGGAAATGCCTTCACCTCTTAAGCTGTCTCACCAGACCTTGGTTATTAACTGTGAAATCTTTATCACTTAGAGAATACGTAAAAGCAGACTTATAACTTGTAAACTAAATGAGGTAACCCTTCCTTGTAATCCTAGCACTCCTGTGCCTGAAGCAGGAGGATTCCCAAGGATAGCTTAGGTTACATGGTAAATTGGAGTTCAGTCTGTGCAACATCGTCTGATCGTGACTCAAAACTAAGTAGACATTTGAATGTACAGCTTGGTATGTTTCATACACGTAATCATAAGATACATGTTGAAATACTGCAGTAAAAGAAACAAAATGACAAAGAAAACATACTTGGTAAAATATTGGGTACTATGCTAGGGATGTAGGTCATTTGTGTGAGTGTTTGTTTCCTGGCATTGCATTCTGGGTTTGATCCTCATTCCCTACATAACCTGGGCTGGATTGCATACACCTGTAATATTAGTGCTCTGAAGATGGAAAGAAGGATGAGAAATTCAAGGTCATCATCAGCTACATAACAAGTTTGAGAAGCACAAGAGATTGTGTCTTTACAAACAAATATCAGACCAAAAGCTGTTAGTTTCTCTTAGGATGGGGATAGCCCATGACTGAGGATTTTCTGAGCCATAGTGAGTATGACAGAAGCCCTGTGCACCATCAACTCCCTACAAGGGGAAACAAAAGTCACTTATTGTTGAAGCCGGTTGGTGGTGCATAGATTTTTCCATTCTTGGTCTGTCTGCATCATTTTAAATACTGCTATATCATCTTTTTTTAACCTATTTTATTTAATTTGAGAAAAGAGTCTCATGTTTAGTTTGTCTGAGTTTTTTTAAACCTATTGGTCTGCTTTGAGACAAGTGTCTGATGTGTCTCAGGCTGGCCTCAGACTCACTGTGTAGTTACAGTTCCTAATCCTCCCATGTTTCTGATCATCCTATCTCCAAGTGCTGGGATTCCAGGCATCATATGCAGTTTTAAAGGTGCTAGGGATTGAACCCAGAACTTCATGGCCTCTAGGCAAGCACTCTACAAACTGAGCTACATTCACAAGATCCCTGGGAGTGGTTGTGAGAGAGCATCTTCCCCTGTAGCTGAAGCTGGCCTGAGATGAACTATGTACCCCATACTGGGATTGAACTCCTGGTGATCTGCTTTCTTCAGCCTCATGAGGGGCTGAGATAGTAGACAGGAACCACCATGTCTAAGTAGATCAATTTTGAAACCTCTAATTAGAAAGATATAAATTCATGCTGCATTGGACCTGTAAGTTTTAGTCAGTGTATTTCAGTTTTCCATAGTCATAGGGACATACTTGCGTGTGGTAATTATTAGATTAGAATAAAGCATATAAAATAAATGAATACATACATTGGTGCTATATGTATTTATACAAGACATGTAATGAATGAATGCATTTTGTGGGTGTTTTAATAGGAGAAACTCGTGAAGAAAGAACCTTTCAAGACTGGATGAACTCGCTTGGTGTTAATCCTCACGTAAACCATGTCTATGCGTAAGCTGCCCTACCTCTGTTATGAAGTTATGAATATCATGAATGGATGTAGCATAAATAATGACAGCTCTAAAATTTTCATTTATACCAGCATTCGTATTAGAAAGCATCAGTAATTTCCATCATCATTTTCCAAATGCACAAAAACCCAAATTCTTTCTTTTCCTGATCATTGGCTATAAGTGATAGGCTGTGTAAATGTTTTGATGGTACCTAAGGGAACTGGTACTTTCAATTTCTTAAACAGTCCGGAATACTTGTATCAGACTACCCCTGATCCCTCTGGCTTCCTTGCTGGACCATATCTCCAGTGAGATATCAACTTTGTCATGTTATCGTATCACCATTTTTGAGTTGTAGCCCATTTGTCTCACGTAGCCCAAGCTCACCTCTAACTTGCTTTGTGGCTTAGGAAGACCACAAACTTCTCATCCCCATACCTTTACCTCCCCTTTCAAATGCTGAGGTTATAGGCATGAATTGGCTGATCAATTCAGTGCTGTAAATGGAACCTGTGGCTTCAGGAATGCTAAGTAAGCAGTCTACCACCTGGGCTCTAACATTAGCCCAGAGGAAGGCAGAAGCCATGAACTGGAATGGAGGTGTACATCAGACAGATTGAAAGGAAGAAAGGAGTCTTATTCTGTGTATGTCACGTGAGTGCAGTGTCTGCAGAGGCCAGAAGAGGGCACTATTCTCCTGGAGCTGTAGGGACAGAGAGTTGTGAAGCCCCCAACATGGGTGCTCAGAATGGAACTGGGTACAATCTTCCAGAAGAGCATGGTGTGCTCCTAACTGCCCAGCCATCTCTTCAGCCTCAGCCTCATACCGCATATTCAACATCTGCTATATGCCTAGCTTTTGTCTCTGAGGAATTTACAATCTAGGGAAGCAAACAAGTAATTAAATGACTTAAGGAATTAGTGAGGGTGGGGGTGGGAAAAGGGAGGGGAGGAATGTTCTCATGAAATTATGATCTCCAAAAAATTGTTTATAAAGAAGAGAGTAATATGATTTTCATGTAGGGCTGCAGATATTCATCCTGTGTAAAGCATTCATCCTTATTAATTTTTTAAGAGAGGGTCTCACTGTGTAGCCCTGACTGACCTGGAACTTGCTATATAGATCAGACTGACCTCTCAGAGAGATCGTCCTGCCTTCCCCTCCCCAGCCTGGGATTAAAGGTATATATACCTTGTCCAGCTGTGCTCTTACTTATAAGTGAACTGAATGATCTTAGCTCTATTTTCAACAGAGACTGATTTAGAAAAATATGAGTAATGATTACTATGATTTTATGTCTTGTTGGATTTGTGTTACTATTTCTAATCACTGATGAAGTTATCTTTTAAATCCTTAGTGACCTGCAGGATGCCCTGGTAATCTTACAGTTATATGAATGAGGTGAAGTTCCTGTGGACTGGAGTAAAGTTAACAAGCCTCCATACCCAAATTTGGGAGCCAACATGAAAAAGGTAGGGAATATTGAATCTACTTGATTTTGTTCTTTTGTTTTACAAACCTCTAGTACAACAATTCTCAACCTGTGGGTCACAATCACTTTTTGGGGAAAGGGTTGACTTTCATAGCGTGACCTCAGACCATCTGCATGTCAGATACTTACATCATGATTTATAATAGTAGCAATTATGAATGAACAACAAAAATAATCTCATTATTGTGGTGGGAGGGGGTCATCACAACATGAGGAACTGTATTAAAGGGTCGTAGCGTTAGGAAGGTTGAGGACCACTGCTCTAGACCCTAAGCTGCTTCTTGAGGATAGAAACTGCATCTTGAATTTTGAACAGATGCATACCATTATACAACATGCATATGCACATGCACATGTACATACACACACACACACACACACACACACACACACACACGTATATATATAGAGAGAGCATGCACATTGAACGAATGGCAATTTTTAACCATTACTTCACTTTTGTGCATTTACAGTTAGAGAACTGCAACTATGCAGTCGAATTAGGGAAGCATCCAGCTAAATTCTCCCTGGATGGCTTTGGAGGACAAGACCTGAAGGATGGCAACTCAACCTTGACATTGGCTTTAGTCTGTCAGCTGACGAGAAGGTATTGTGCACAGTGTGGAACGTTGAAGCTTCAGAGTAATACGGGTCTATGAACTCACCCTTACTATATTTTCACTGATTTAAAATCATTTAGTTCAAGGAACACATTTCCAAGCTCATTGTACATAGAGTAGGAGATGAATTTGCTCTGAGTGTATGTTGAATCTTCAGTGGGAGATACTTACTTCATTGACAGTTGGGGAGAAGGACTGTAGTTATTGTCAGTCTGTCACAGAAGTCTGACAAGTAGACTGAAGCCTGATGCAGTGTCACTGAATAAGGTTATGGATGGTCTAATGTAGCTCACTGACTAAAATTGCCATAGGAGCTAGAGCGCTAGCTCAGTAGGTTAGGTTAACTTATCATACACACAGGCTACCCCCAAAACCCAAAATAAAGTAAAAATTCTCAGAAGCCAAGGATCATGAATCATACTTCTCATCTCAGCACCTAGGAGTCTGAGGCACGGAAATGGCTACTTTGAGTCCAGCCTGGGCTACATAGTGAGTTTCCAGGACATCCTGAACTACAGAGTGAGACCTTGCCTAAGAGGAACAAACCAAAAAAGTGAGAAATATGTTAGAAAGTTAGAAAGTAAAATAGTTGGCAGAAGTGTGAACATGTGCATGTGTCCATTTGAAAACGCAGAACCGAGCCAGCAGGGAGGCTTACTGATTAAACACGATTGTAACAGCCTGACCGTCTCATAGAGGTGGTTCTCTGACTTCCATAGATGAGCCATGGCATACATGTGATCACACATACACATAAATAGCTGTCCTTTTTATAATTCTTTAACAAACTGAAGAGTCCTTTATCCTGATACATTTTTAATAATTCTTTGAGGATTTCATAGTGTAAAGCAATGAGCTTTAATAATACCCAATCCCACTGCTAGCTCTTCCAACTCCTGCTTTCTCCTCCCACTTAAATGGCTTTTTTGTTTTGTATAACCCACTAGGTCTAATTGAATCTGCCCATATGTACACAGTGTGGTTCCATCCTTTTGGAGGATAGGAACCTATTTGGCGCCACACTCTATCATAAAAACTGTAACCTAGTAGCATCAACTGTCAGCACTAGGAGTGAGGCCTCGTGGATCCTTCCTCCATCCTTGCTGGAATTTTGAGTGCTTTGATGTTGTGTGGGTCTTGCTCAGGCAACCAAGGCCTCTGTGAATTCATGAAGGCAAAAGCCCTGTCGTGTCCAGATGTTGCTGTTTCTCAGCACCCCTTTTTGAGCTCTGACCCCTACACTCTTTCTTTCCCCTCAAAAAATGAAAATACCTCTCTTAACGATATCACCAAAAGCATTCATTATGCCTAGGTACCAGTCACTACCACTATGAGAATAATGCAAAATATATTTTTTCATTTAAGCAGAGAGAGAGAGAGAGAGAGAGACACCACGCGTGTGTGTGCAATCTCAGGAACACAATCTACCTCCTTTGAGAGCTGTCCACTCCTCTCAGATAGAGCCTTTCATGGGCACTAAGCCTTAGTTATTTACTTAGGTGGGTTGGCCAGTGAGCCGAGAATCTGTTTCCTCCACCTGCACAGCACTAGAATTCCAAATGCATTCCAACATGACCATTTTTTAGTAGTTCCTTGGGATTGATCTCAAGTCTTCATGTTTGTGTTTGTACCACAAGCACTGTACCAACTGAGCTATTTTTCCCAACCCTTCCTTCATATATATGTACATATATACATACATACATACAAATATAATAGTAAGACTCTATTTGCATGAAGTTACGTTTTATAGTGTGTATGCTAATTTTGTGTAAGTATAATTGATATGGAGATAGTTTGAAGTGTATGTTTGTGAATGAGTATGAAGGTTCTTAGCACTGTCTTGGATGGAGGTCAGAGGATAACTTTTGGGAATCAATTTCCACTATCCACTGTAGGATCTGGAAATAAAATTCAGGTCATCTGACACAGGCATCCAGCTGTTTTACCACTGAGCCATCTTGCCTGCCCCCATGAAATCTTTAGTTGTGACTGAAATGTGCATGAGGCCTCTTTCTGATATTTGCATTTTTCTTGATGGAATAGATTGTGACTTTCTTGTGCTGATTCTCTTAGATATACCCTTAATGTTCTGGAAGATCTTGGAGAGGGTCAGAAAGCAAATGATGACATCATTGTAACCGGGTGAACTGAACATTGAGTGAAGCTGGAAAGTCAACTTCCATTCAGAGTCAGGACAGTGCTGACATCCGGGGAAGACCTCTTTTCTCTTTAAGGCTTTAACTTTACTCCTAATGGCTTTGTTGAGATCCAGTGCACAGACATACAATTGACTCATGGAAATATACAATGTAATGGTTTTGACCACGTTCACAGCTCTATATGACCACCACTACAATCAATTGAAGAGCACTGTTACCAGATGAAACAAAACCTTTCTGAGCATCAGTGCTCACTGACTTCTACTTCCAAGCACCCAGCAAACAAGCCAGCTGCGAGCTCTGTATTTGCCTATTCTTAACTACGTTTTAAACTATTTAACACTAAATATATATCCTTTTCACCAACATCTCCTCTTTGTACCCCTCCACATAACTACCCAAGCCTCCATCCTTCTGTAAGAATAGCTTTGTAGAGCCCACACAGGATAATGACACAAAAATACAAATATAGTGGGATGTTACTTCTGTTAGGGGAAACATCGTTTTATCCTATGTTGTTATTGTCTGTGTAGGAGTGTTTTCCTCACAGGTAGGTTGACACACCTTTTGTGTGTCTGGTACCTGAACAGGCCAGAAGAGTGTGTTGTATCCCCAAAACTGAAAGTACAGATTGTTGTGAGACACCATGTGGGTACTTGAAATTGAACCTGGGTCCACTGGAAGAACAGCCATTGAGTCATCTCTCTACCACATGAGGGAAATATCTTTAAGCCTCAGGTTCATCATCCCACATACATACACACACACACGGGGGTGGGGGAGGTAACTGGTACCTTAAAGGGCTCAAAGGCTTAAATTTGTTGTTAGAAAAATATAGGGACTGGAGAAATGGCTCAGTGGTTAAGAGCACTGGCTACTCTTCCAGAGGACCACAGTTCAGTTCCCAGCACCCATATGGCAGCTCACAAATGTCTGTAACTCCAGTTCCTGGGGTTCTGATACCGACACACCAATGCAAATAAAGTAGAATTAAGTAAATTGTTTTTTTTAAAGAAAGAAAAATTATAATGGTCAGCATGATGGGTCAGCAGGTAAATGCACTTACTGCACTGTTTGATAACCTGAGTTTGATCATGGTACCCAAATGGTGCAAAGTAAGAACTTACTCCTACAAGTTGTTCTCTGACCTCTATGCACACATTGCAGACCTGCAGCCCACACACACAGGCACAAACAAACAAATAAATAAGTAGATCAATCAATAGATAAATAGGATCTTTAAATTTTGAATATATAAAAATGAAATCATGAAACTAGACATTGCAGTACAAGCCTATAAATTCAGCTAGCTACACAGAGGGCTAAGGCAGGAGAAGTGCAAATTCTAGGCCAGTCCACCCAACACAACGAGATTCAATCTCAAAATAGAAAACCATAAAAGAAAGCTGTGGTGCAGCACCATGGTAAAGAGCTTGCAGTGAATGAATGAGGCACTTGGCTCCATCCTTAGCCCTCCCCAATATAAGACGTATGTATTGGGGGCTGGAGAGATGACTAAGTGGTTAAGAGCACTGTCTGCTCTTCTGCTGTCCTGAGTTCAATTCCCAGAAATCACATGGTGGCTCACAACCATCTATAAGGGGATCTGACGCTCTCTTCTGGCATGCAGGTGTACATGGAAATAAAGCACTAATAAGATACCTGAATAAATACATCTTTGGGCTGGAGAAATGACTATGTGCTTAAGAGCACTGGCTGCTCCTCCAAAGGTCCTGTGTTTAATTCCCAGCAACCACATGGTGGCTCACAACCATCTATAGTGAGATCTGATGCCCCCTTCAGGCATGCATGTGTACATTCAGACAGAACACTCATACATACATAAATAAATAAATAAATAAATAAATATTTAAAGAAATCATGGATTCTGGTTGCTGTGGCATACACCAGTAATCTCAGCACTCTAGAATCTGAGCAGGAAAATTATGACTTTAAAAACAGTCAGGGTTACACAGTGTGATGGTGTCAAAAGACAAGTAATAAAAAAAAAGAATTTAGCACTGTGTGTGACCCTCAAGATTTTTAACTGTTATTTTAGTGGATTTTTGAAGCAATTTAATACAAATAAGTACAAACTTCAAACAAGGAAAAGATGACCCTTATAAAGATGGCTGATCATACCTTAGAGCAGTGGTTCTCAACTTATGCTTCGTCATCCCTTTGGTGAGTGACTGATTCTTACACAGGGATCGCCGCAAGATCATCTGCATACCAGATATCTACATTATAATTCCTAACAGTAGCAAAGTTACAGTTATGAATCAGTAACAAAAATAATTCTATTGTTGGGGTTTACCACATGTGGAACCCCTTTAGGGTTGCAACTTTAGGAAATTTGAGAACCACTGGGTACAGACTGTTTGTCTGCATCTCTTTATTATTTAAACACATTATCCAGTTATGCCTCTGTCACATACTACGTATCAAGCACTCTCGCTATATGTGCTTGCTATACCTTAAGAAGCCTGAGCCTTGGAAGTTTCTTGCACCTTGTGTTACTGTGCAAAATGTAGGTCTTTCCCACCATCTCTTTCTTCCCCAAAGACAAGACTATGACCTAGTTTCATGGACAACCAATGATAACTTTTCCAATATCTACTGGTAACGAGTCCACAGCAGTACTTTATAGCAAGGTGAAGATGCCATCCTGCAAACTTAGAAATCAGGCACATCGTATTCTTTCTTCCTTGAAGGGTATTCATAGTGGAAATGATAAACTTTAGTATCTGTGAAGATTCCTGTTGCAATATCCTGTAACTGCTTCCTAGATCAGTTGAGGTGTGTTCTTTCCAATCTTTGAAGCTGTGTAGGTCAGTCTTTCCATCTTACAGTGTGCCTGCCTTTGGCCCAGCAACTCTGTGTAGCACGAAGTCCTTACCTCTACCTCTTGCTTCAATATTCAGAAGTACCTGTTTCATCAACCGAAGCACTTGAGTTTCACACCTGGCACATAAGGGTTGGGAGCTAGTATACACAAGTCTCTCAGTTCCATCCCTAGTACAATACCCACAAAAGAAAAGTATCTGTGTGGGGGTCTGAGTCCAGCTCTTGTTCCCGCGATGGGTTCCTCAGCTTCCATGAAGGAGGATAGACAATCGAAACTATGACACGTGAGCGCAGTATCTCACTATTCTACGGGACCCTTAGTTGGCAAGCTTAAAGCTCTTTTAATAAGACACATAGAATACGTCTTATGGTGATTATGACATGCAGGAGCGTTTCTTTCATACTAAAATAAAGATAAAGAAAAGCAAAGACTAAAATCAAAGGAAATAACAATGTGCACATTAAGGGAATAAAACAAAGTTTCTCTAAGCTAGCAATCCAACTCTCTAGGCCTTGAAATCTATTCTCCTCAGTTAGTTCATTCCTCTCATCTCTCCTGTCTGTCTGTCTCTGTCTCTATGTCCGTTGTCCTCATCCTCATCCTCGTCCTCGCCCTTGTCCATTCTTCTCGTCTCGCTCTCTCGTTCCTCCTCTTGTTCTTCGTTCTTTTCTGACCAAGACTTTTCTGTAGCTTAAGTAGCAATACAGGAATGTTTATCTAAGGGTTGCAGGTGTCAGGCATATCTCAAACAGGAACCAATGGGAAAGGTGGCTCTCCTCTTTACAGCTGCAGGCTTCAAAGTAACTCAGTTATCACCAAAGAGTAAATGATACAATGATTAATTAGTGGATGGTAGGGATGTCACTTCTGATTGCCATTTGCCTTGCACAGATAGTTCAGGGTGCCATGAAGTGGCCAAGGGAGGATTTTATGGTTTTTTAGTTCCTTGGTATGTATTTATTCTTCTGGATCAAAGCTCTAAATTTCTAGTCTTATCAGGTGGCCTGGCTTGGTTGAAGGTATTTTCTTTCTTTAAGTCCTGGGAATGTTTACTTTTAAGTTGGTACAGGCTTGCTCTATTCTTCGTTAGTGAAGGCTAATTGTCTGCTTGGCTTTCCAGGTGCAGTAACTTTCTAACTAAGCTCTCTGGCTTCTATCTATTAAGGCTTATTTCTTCCTGGGAAGATCAGCATTTACTCCAGGAATAGCTTTATGATGCACTTGCAAGAAACCTGGGTTGCTCTCACCATCCAGGACTTGGAAGTCTGGATGTGTTTACAATTTACTTCTGAATAGCATGGCTGTGTTTCATTCCAGACCACAGTGGCCAGTTCAGGGATTAATTTTGATATTACTATTAGGCTATGCAGATCTTACTATTGATGAGAAAATGTATGTCACCGTACTGTAAAGATAAGAAAGGGGCAAAGCAGTTAAGGAATTCCAGTTCCTGACAGCAGGTGCCCAAGAACCTTGTCAAGCTGAAGCTTCCATAGTCTGGGTAACCTGGATCCCAACATATCTGTTATAAGAGAATTTCATAATTGATTGTGCAGTTAACCTGGGTAATTACACATAACACACACACTCACACACAAAATAATTTTTGTTTTTTATATGCAGTCAGTTTTTCAAGCTCTTGTTTCCACTTCACATTTGGAAGAAATGAGTAAATGAAGCCCAAAATAATAGATTGTAAAAATTTAATATAACTTGAGACTGAAGAGAAGGAGGCTCAGCAGTTAAAAGTACTTCCTGCTCCTGAAAAGGACCTGGGTTCAGTTTCCAGCACCCAGCACAGCCTATAACTCTATTTCCAGGGGATCTAATGCTCTCTTCTGACCTCTCTGGTCACCAGGAAAACATGTGGTGCACATACATATGTGCAGGCAAACACTAATATGCATAAAATAAAATAAATCTCATGTTTTGATTTTGTACAAGTTAAAACCTCAGACCAAAACTACAGCAGAAGACAAATGAGAAATTATTAATTTGTACTTTCTGTTTTTTGAGAACAAAGTCTCTCTGTGGCTCTGGCTGCTTTCAAACTCTCAGGGACCCTCCTGCTCATGTCCCTGCCCCTGCCCCTGCCCCTGGCCTGCCCCTGCACTTGCCCCTGCCACAAGAGAGCTAGCATTATAGGATTATAAGCATGTGCCACCATGCCCAGATCACTGATTTGTATTTTCCCCCTCTCATTGGAAATAGATTCTTTTCTCACATAATATATCCCAATAATGGTCTCCCTCACCTTTAACCCTTCCAGTGTCTCCCTACCTCCTCTCATCCCAATCCACTCCTTTTCTGATTTTTCATTAGAAATGAACTGGTTTCTAAGAGATTCTTACTTTCAATACAGAAATTTTGTATTCCAGCCACCACATTATATAAAAGGAGATAAACGTCTTATATGGTGTTCTTGGGACCAGAGAGGTGGCTCGGTTGTTATGAGCATTGGCTGTTCTTCCAGAGGACCTGGGTTCAGGTTCCAGCATTTACAGGGCAGTTCACAACTGTCTGTAACTTCAGTTCCGGGGACCTGACACCTTCACAATAGGCATATACACCAAAGCACAAAAAGTAAAACCAAATAAATCCATTTGTAAAACAATGCAAAGGTTTCCTTGACAAACAAGGCTCTCATCTTGAGTTTTGCTTCCTCAAAACCTAGGTATGCAGTGTCCATGGCTAGAAGAATTGGAGCCAAGTATACACTCTCCCTGAAGACCTTGTCCAAGTGAAACCCAAGATGGTCATGACCGTGTTTGCCTGTTTGATGGGCAGCAGGGTGAAGAGAGTGTAAAATAACTAATAGGAAATAAAACCAACTTTAGTGGCAGGCACATGATTAGCAAGTCAGCTATTCCCAGGTGAAACACTCATGGCTTAAGGAAATCTCAGTCATTTAAAAGACTTTAGTTTTGATTAAGAAGACTAGCTCATCATGACAGCCTGTAGGGAAAGAGTTTTTAGTAATGAGCAACTCCTCTTTCCCATACAGTTGGGTCTATTCAGCACACCTGAACCATGCTTGCACAGCCAACCATTTGCTCTCTCCTCCTAGAATGCAGCCCTTGACTTTTCCCATTCTTATAGATTCTCTCTTTGTGTATCCTTTCCCTCTTAGGATGTGCATCTCTTGAGACTTACTTAGATGGGTAGATAGGAAGACTATCAGCTCTTCAATTTGCTTTCCAAGCTCTACAACTTCTTACTGGAGAACTGTGATCAGATACTATGTGGAGGTGAGTGACCTTTGCTTACTTTGTAGTGCTGAAAATTTGCTGGAGTAACAGGCTGTGCAGAATGCACTACAAGCTTTTCTCATTCTTTTATGCTTAAAATCAGTATCTTTGTACAGTATTCTTTTCACATGATTATTTTTGTACGTTTAAGAATATTTAGGTTACACTCAACAAGTCTGCTGATTTGCTACTTTTTTAAGGGGGTCTTCAAGAAGTTAAAAAAGCATAAACTATAGGTGGAGGAAAATGGACCGTAAGCTTTCATTTTCCCCTCACACCCAGGCTCAAATCAAATGAAATGTTTTCTCTTCAATAAGTCAGTTTAATATATACTTATTATTTTAAAAAACCTTGATCACAAACCTCTGTGTCGATCTAAAATGCTGTTAAATATGACACTTTGGAGGAGAGAGTTCAGAATTTAGATGGAGAATTGAGAAGCAAAGTACGCTGTGTACAATATATTTTTTAATGTTACACCTATAACAAGGAGGTGTGGTCACTAAAATAGGGACAGCCATGTATGTCAGACTTGATGTACTGTTGCTTTGTCAAGCTCTTTGATATAGGTCTCAAGATCATTATGTTAATCTAACTCTGGGAAGTGATATAATC
This sequence comes from Cricetomys ansorgei, assembly GCA_026225945.1. Lineage (NCBI taxonomy): Eukaryota > Metazoa > Chordata > Mammalia > Rodentia > Nesomyidae > Cricetomys > Cricetomys ansorgei. Next base: position 1,027,641 of record JAMJFZ010000070.1, on the reverse strand, counting down.
TGGTTAGCAACATAGTAGTCCAAATAAAGGCATTTGCTAATAATGAGTGTCTTGAATTTTTCTTTGGTTTTGTTTTAAAGGCTTATTTATATTCCTATTTGTGAGTGTTCTGTGTGAATAGTGCCCTGTGTGGGGATAGCCATGGCCAATAGAGAGGGCATTGATTCTCCTGGATCTGGAATTACAGTCAGTTACAGTCTACTTGATGAGGGTGCTGGGTACCTAACTTGGGTCCCCTGAAAGGGCAGCAAGCGCTCTTAACGGCTAAGCCATCTCACCAACTTGTTTTTTGTTTTTAAGATAGATCTCCATGGGTAGCTCAGGATGGTCTTCACCTTGGGTCCTTCCACTTCAGCTTCTCTAGTGCTGGTTGTTCAGGCATGCTTCGCCATGGTTACCCTGAGTCTCCTCTTGGTACTCCTGTCCCAAAGTGGTATGGCAATGTGGACCTGCATTTCTTCCTTTTTCTGTTATATTCTATAAAATCAATTGTATTTGATTTGAGGGCTGAATTGGAGGTGTGGGACTAAGAAGAGTACAAATAAATTTTACACGTAATGATTTCCTCTAATTTACCTGATTTCCTTGGGTACGTAGGAGAAAAATGTAACATTCAAAAGGTGCTGGTTTCGATATCCGTTCCCTGAAAAAAATTTATCTACTCCTTCCTTTTCCCTTCTTCCTTCATCTTTTAATCTTTACATTGTTGTTTAATGCACAGACTCTGACACTGGAGAATCTTTCTGCCCAGGGAGGGGAAATGATTGAGGCTTTCTTAACCTCTTTACAGTTGTCACTGGGGCTGGATAATTCTCTCTGAGAACGTGTAAGATGGGCCATCCTGCACACTGTAGGGGGTATAGAAGCATCACAGCCTCTGACTTCTGGATTTCAATGCCATGCTCCTGGTTGTATCCACCAAGATTATCTCCATCCACGGCCTGTTGCTCCCTGGGATTCCACATGAGCCTTAGCTGACAACCACACAAAACTTGAAAGGCTTTCTGTGATTTTTAACATGAAGTATAGTCCTTCTAGGATCTAGTTACATGACAACATTATAAAATAGTTTGCATAAACATGGTGACTCATACCTGTTGTTACACTTGGGAAGCTGAGGCAGAAGAATGAATACCATTTCTAGGACACATCTCAGGAAGAAAGAGAGAAAGAGAGAAAAAAAGGAAAGGAGGGAGGCATGGAGGGAAGGAGGGAGACTTACTTTATATACACTAAAGCTTGAAAAGGACTTTCTAAATATATCACAATTATTAAAGATAGAGTGTTCAGAATGAATCAAAAATTTGATAAATCTACTTTAGGTGTGACAAGGTTTTTATTATTTATTTTATTTTATTGTTTTTGTTTTTTGAGACAAGGTTTCTCTGTATAGCCCTGGTTTTTCTGGAATGCACTCTATAGACCAGGCTGGCCTTGAACTCAGAGATGCACCTGACTCTGCCTCCTGAGTGCTGGGATTAAAGGCCTGCACCACCGCTGCATGGCTGTCAAAGTTTTGTTTTTTTTTTTTTTAATTTTGTGTGTATGAGATTTTGTCTGAATGTGTGTGCCTGATGCCTGCAGAGGCCAAAAGTGGGTGTTGGATCCCTTAGAACTGGAGTTACAGACAATAACTGCCATGTGGGTGCTAGGAATTGAACCAGAGTCTTCTGAAAGAGCAGTCAGTGCTCTTAACCGCTGAGGCATTTCTACAGCTCTGTTGTTTTTAAATGGGTTCTGAAGAGATCGATAGCTCAGACAGTACCTCAACGAGGAACTGACTAAGAACTCATGCAAAAAGAATGTGAGGTGTGATGGCCTGGGATTCATTCCCAGTGCTGAGGAGGTAGAGACAGCTGAGTCCCTGGGCATGGCTGGGTAGTCAGCTTAGGGTTCCCAGACAAAGAGAGAGAAGGTGGTCAGCACCTGAGGGACAACAGCCAGAGTGACCTCTGGCCTCCGTATGGACATGCATACACATTCTTCTGTGCACACATACACTCAAATAATGTGAAAGTGCCGATGATCATGGGGCAAAGCTCACAGCGGCACATGATGCAAGCCTGTGGACAGAATACAGTTGGTAGAGTGCTTGCCTGGCATGCCGGGAAACCTGTATTCCATCCCTTAGTCCTTCATAAACTTCGCATGGTGGTATACACCTACAATGCAGAATTTGTGTGATGGAAACAGGAGGAACAGAAGTGTGGTTACTGCTGGGTGGTGGTGGCACACACCTTTAATCCCAGCACTTGAGAGGCAGAGGCAGGTGGATCTCTGTGAGTATGAGGCCAGCCTGGTCTATAATTCCAGGACAGCCACAGTAAAACAACACAGGAACTCTGTCTTGAAAAAGCAAAAAAGAGGAAGAAGAAGAGGAGGAGGAGGAGGAAGAGGTTCAGTTATCCTCAGCAGTATAGTGAGGTTGAGGCCAGGGGACTGCAAAAAGACCCTGAAATTTTATTTTTTAAAATGTCCAAAGGGGTCCTGGTTGCTGTATAACACTCCAGGTTCCGGAAGAAGGAAGGATGCAAATTTAAGAAGATCCTGGGGTACATAGCAAGTTCAACATGAGACTGGGCTAGATAGTGAGACCCCATGTCACAAAGAAAGGACAGTAGAATGCATGCCTGGCTTGCTTTCAGCTCTGGGTTTCATCTCCATTACCATATAACCGCATGGGGTCAATGTTTATACTTTCAGCACTGGGAGGCAGGCAAGAGGTCAGAAGTTTAAGATAGGGCTCGGGAGACGGCTCAGGCTATGGAGAGGCTATAATGCTTGTAACAGAAGCATGAGGATCTGAGTTCAATGCTCAGTACTGCCATAAAAAGCTTTTCTCAGTGACACATGTCTGTACTACCAGTGCTGGGGAAATAGGGGCAGTTGCTTTTGTTTTGTTTTGTTTTTGAGACAGGGTCACACTACTGACACAGTGGACGTGTCTTAAACTTACAGAAAACTGAGGAGTTGGAGAGATGGTCCAGCACTTAAGAGCCTTTGCCTCTCTTGTGGAGGACTAAATTTCCCTCACCAGCACACAAGCGACAGCTCCTAAGGGAGGAAACCTCCATTTCCAGGGGATACGATGCCATCTTCTGGCCTCTGCGGAAATTGCATGCCTCTGACGCACTTAACATGCTTGCAGGTAAAACTTTCAAACTCATAAAAGAAAACAAATAGTTTTAAAAACATACAGAAAACTTCAAAAGTTACTACACATTTCCTTTTTTAAACGTATATGGGTGTTTTACTTGCATGTATGTCTGAGTATGCTGTATGTGACTGGTGCTCACAGAGGCCAGAAGACTGTCAGATGCCCTGGGGCTGGAGTTAGACAGCTATGAGCCACAATGGTGGGTGCTGGAAACACAACCTCGCTACTCTGGGTGAGCAGTGAGACCTAAGCCATCTTTCAGACACCGCCTCCCAACACACATTAGTTTTAATTATTATTAAGACAAGGTTTCCTGGCCTTGTCTGGCCTCTAAGGCACTGGGGATCATTTGAAAGTCTGACCCACTTGCTCTCACCAGTTAAGTGCTGGAATTATAAACTTGTGCAACCATGTTTTAGTCGCCTCAGAACTGTGAATCTAACCCAAGACTCTATGCTCATGCACAGTACTAAGTCCACTATATTCTCAATCCTTAGGTTGCATGCTCGCTGTCTTACTTGCCAACCCTACTCTCTCCAAGCACATACACTCTGGCAGGCTCTCTATCTCCCTCTCTACCTCTCTCCCTGTCTTACTCTCTCTCCTTTTAATGAGTAAATGTGTATCTGTGTTTTTGTCTGCATGTATGTCTCTGTACCTGGTACACATAGAGCAGAAAAGGGAATTTGATCCCCTGGAACTGGAGTTATGAATGTGTTGTGTGTCAGCTTGTGAGTGCTAGGGTACTGAACCCATGTCCCGTGGAAGAGCAGTCAGTGCTCTTAACTGCTGAGTCCTCTCTCCAGCTCACCTAAGCATTCTTTTATAGCAAGGAGACGAGCGTGAGCAAAGGACTTGTGCTACAGAGGACCCATACACATGCTTCAGCTTGGCAAAACCGTTTAGGTCTATGTCAGTCCAAGAAATCTGTAAAGGCTTTTGACTTTTGAATGGCCATTACTCCCTAAGGTTAATGAGAAGCGAAATCAGGAAAGGATTTCTTGAAACACCAGGGAAGACCTGTAATCCCAGCTCAGGGGACTCTGTGGGTAAATTTTACCTGGGAGGAGTCCAAAGCTCTCCTGCACTTCCCACTTCCCAAGAGGTGGGACTGTGGCCTGTGGCTTCCCTGCTCCCCAAAGCTGTCCCTCCCTCCAGGGGAAGGCCCTGAGACTTGTAAGATTTGTTGCTGACCTGAAATGCAGATACCTGAAAGAAAAGTGCACAATAGCATGTAACAGGCAGCTAAGGTCTCAGGCAAGACGGTTTATTGGGATTGGGTGAGACACTGAGTATCCGCTGAGTGGAGGGAAGAAGAAAGAGAGGGGAGAGGAGGAGAGACAACATAGGAAGAAGGAGTGAGGGAGGGAGACATAGAGAGAGAGAACCAGAGAGAGGGTTCCAAAGAGGAGAGAAAAGGCCAAAGAGAGAGGAGACAAAAGAGAAGGAAAGAGAAAGTCCAAAGAGGTGGAACCTGAAGCACATTGGGATTACATGACACTGATGACCCAGGACAGGTACCTGTGTGAGGGCAGGTACAGGGGCAGGTACCTGGCCAGAGGGTAACTGGAGGGGGCGGGGTCAGGAGCATTGGGGATGGGCAAGCTGCTCTGGTCAGGACAAAGCACCTCATGGACTCCATTGTTCTCTTGTCCCTCTTCTCTGGTTTTTCTACTTCTGCCTAAACAGGGAACACAAGTGAAGGTACATGAGGTTGTTGAGTCATGGCTTGGACACAGGCTGGGTATAGCAGCTGCCAGGAGGTCATATAAGCGAGCCTCAGCTGGAAAGAATACTGGGGAGTGGGGAGTGTACGGAATGGAGGCAAGAAAGCTCTTCAAGTTTAGTTGGTCTGTAAAAGCCAGTTGCTAAGCTGCAGGTGTGGTTCAGCAGTCAGAGCTCCCATGGCATGTCTGAGGCCTCGGTTTCCATCCCCAGCTCTGGGAAAGAAAAGGCACTTTAAACCATTCCTGCCTTGGGATTTGCCTTTAACCTTTCATTTTCTACCATGAGTCTGGTTTCAAAAAGAGACTCCTCAATGAGACATCAGGAAGGAAAACAAATTAAGCCTGCATTAATCAGGCTTTTCTATCTGTTGTAATTCTGATGGTGTGACCTCATTGGGTTTTGCTGATCCCAGAGATAATGCCTTGCCCAAGGCCTAAAGACAGTAAACAACTGCTTGAGCCTGGGCCTTTCACATGCACTCTAAACTAGTGGTGAACTACCACACACACCCCCACACACATCCCTTGCAGTAGTACTCCACAGCCCTAATCTCTCCAGGGCCAGTTACTTGATATCAGCACTCATCCCTTGAAACCACCCTCCCACCGTGCGCAGGCAAACCACTCATTTTAGCCAATCTTCAACCTCATTACCCAGCCTTGCCCCTTTCTGTAATAATTCTCTAATACGCATGGAGGCGCTGGGGTGAAGTTTAGCTGTGTGGTACGCTGGCGAGTTTTAGCAAAGGTTTATTTTACGGGGAGGGGGGAGGGGGGAAGGGGGAGAGGGGAGGAACACTGAATTTGGAGTAGAACAGGGCCCTGCAGAGGGACAGAAGCTGCACATTGGGGAGAGAAAAAGAGAGTGTGACCAAGAAGATGAAGAGAGGGAGACACCCAGAGGACAGGACAGAGGAGTGACAGACACAGGACAGACAGAGTATGCAGCCCACACACCTGGGTTCGTGGGAAATCGGCACCTGTCCCCTGCTGATGACACAAGGCAGATGACTGGGGGCGGGTCAGCACAGGAGATGAGTCTAGTGCAGGAGGCGGATCTGGCTCAGGAGGCGGGTCTAGCGCAGGAGGCGGATCTGGCCTAGGAGGCGAGCCTAGCGCAGGAGGCAGGTCTAGCGCAGGAGTCGGATCTGGCCTAGGAGGCGAGCCTAGAGCAGGAGGCGGATCTGGCCTAGGAGGCGGGTCTAGCGCAGGAGGCTGGCCTAGCGCAGGAGGCGGGCCTAGCGCAGGAGGCGGATCTGGACTAGGAGGCGGGCCTAGCGCAGGAGGCGGGCCTAGCACAGGAGGCGGGCCTAGCGCAGGAGGCGGGTCTACCGCAGGAGGCGGGTCTACCGCAGGAGGCGGGGCCTAGCGCAGGGAGGCTGTTTTAGACCGCAGGACTCGGGTCTACTGCAGGACGCGGGTCTACCTCAGGAGGCAGGTCTACAACACTTTCTACCTACAGGAATCACAACAAAAGGCTTTTCCCACAACCCTCTAACCCGTCCCTTCTTATGGACCCTGCTATCCCAGTGCTTCCCAGTGTGACCACCTTCTCTCTTAGTTCCTATGAACCACAAAGTTTATTCTCAAAAAACTATTGGTCTCACTGTACACTCCAAAGTAATAGATTTCCTTCAGACAGGATATGTTTGCATGTAATTTCAACAGTTTAGAGAGAGAGGCAGGAAGATCAGGATTTTGAAGTCATCCTAGGCTCCAAAGTGTGTTCCAGCCCAGGATGAACTACAAGAGAACCATTCTTTTGCCCAAATGTGCCAGAAGCGATGGTAATATGGTGATGTCTGGAGTGGATGCTCCATGGATGCTGAGCATTTTTATCTTAGCAGTCTCTTGGCTTTGTGTCTGTTGGTCCCAACACCACCATCTCCCACATAAACTCCAAAACGGCGATGGGTCACAGAAGAGCAGTCAGACATAAGTTAAATTTCAGCCACACACACACAAAAGCCCCTCTCCCAGAAATCCCGCCACAGCCCCCACCTCTGCAGCCTCTTTCCCCAGAAGCTTTTCTTCTCCTCTCCTTTGTTTACATCCCCAGCCAATTGGGGACAGCCACCCGAACCCTTCTTCCAGCACATCTTCCCTTCTTTGATTCCTGAGCTAGTGCCTTTAAAAATGGCAATTCTGCCATGGTACAATTAGGCTGGATCCAGAGACAGTTCTCCTTTCCCTCCAGGGAAACAAATCTCCTTTGTACTGAGAATTTGGTCTTGGTGTGACTTCAGAACTTCCAAGATTTATCTATAAGGACGTTAATTTAGTGTTTAAAGCACCTAGACAACTACTTATCTGACAAACTAACAGAGTAGGAACGTATGGAAAGATGATTCAGATCAGACACCACTGGAGTAACTAAACTAAGGTCTACTTCTGCTAACAACACTGAAGGAGGTCTTCCAAGGGAGGACGCACAGAGGAAAGATGAAACAGCATTCTCCTGGCCAGAGGTAGAATAAGAAGCTCTCATCACTCAGCAAAGGTGTTAATGTAGGCAAGGTGTGGGAACATAATCACAGCTGTGAATATGACATGAGTGAGGGCCATATATCAGACTTTCTAGAAACTAATTGGTCCTTTTATAAATTACGTAGTACAAACTGAATGGTATATGCCAGAAAGACTTGTGTCAAAACAAAGTGCCAGTCCTCAATGTTGCAGTTGCACTAACTCCTATTTTATGACTACAAACTGAAGTTCAAAGCTTTTGGTGAGATGTGCAAACCTACATTAAAGAGTCTATGTAGACTAATCAGCTGGTTAGAATGTCTGGTGGTTGTGGAGAACAGGAATATTATAAGTCCTATACACACACACACACACACACACACACACACACACACAGACAAGTTAAAATGGTAAAATAATTTAAAAAACATAAGGTGGAAAGGGGTCATACACACCTGTAATCCTCAGCACTTGGGAGGTAGAGGCAACAGGACCAGGAGTTCAAAACCAGCCTCAGCTATAAAGAGAGTTTAAGGCCAGCCTGCTCTACATGAAATCGAGTTTTAGGGATTTAGAGTAACTATTTGAATAGTAGAATATGTGGTTTGCCTGTGAGAGGCCCAGTAGTCAGTACCTGGTGTTGAATAAACCTACAAAACTGAGTGAGTTTTTTGTCATTCTTGATTCCTTTTGATTGATGCCATTCCCTAATGAATGTCATGAGAAGAGGAAAGAACCTTCTGGAATGTCCCACTGGAGGATAAACAAGTGTAGAATAGTGTTTCACATAGAAGCAGAGGATAGGAAAAATGAGCATGTTACTGGAAAGAAACCATCAAGCCAGAAATGGCAACTCATGCCTATAATCCCTGCACTGAGAGACTCAGACAAATGAGTTTGAGGCCAATTTTGGACACAAAGTGAGTTCTCAGACATCTGGTGTTAAATATGAGGCCCTGTTTCAACTCACTTCCCCCTCTTAATAAAAAAGAATTGAAAAACATTGTAGACAGAGAAACACAATGGGCTCATGTGGCCTTCATTGATAACTTTAGTACTTTTCAGCTGAATGGGACAATAGACCAATTTAAGCGATAAATGGCTATGGTAGCCACTATACCAAGTTACAACCTGTACTATCTGTATCCTCCCTCAAAATATAAGGTGTCTAGAGGAGAGAACTTAGTCAATTCTAAGGTTTAGATTGCCTAATGGAAAATTGAAGTATGCATGAGTACTTCTTCAAGAATATGTAGGAAGATTTTAGTTTACAGGTTTAGAACACATGTTAGTTGAGATCTACACATATATACAGATCAACAAAAGTCATTTTGATTGTTTTCCTGTGATGATGGGAGCCAGATCCAAGGACTGACCACATGATGTAGTTTCTGTTTGTAAAGAAATAATATGAACTCAATTATCACAATCATAAAAATAATCTCTTCCAAACAGTTTTGCTCATGTGCACAAAACATACACTTTGAGAAACTAATGCCTGGCTCCTTTCCACACATGAAAATAATTTATTGTCCGGGCAGATCAGACACACAGAGTTATTTAAGTGAAAATGTCAAAAATGTCAAAAAGTATGCCCGAGGGTCTGTTTTTTTCCCCTGTGTAACTGATAATTTTATCTCGCAGCACTCAGTGTGACATGATAGAAAATGTGTCCTGCAACATTATCTGAGTTCTGCTCCATGTCTTGTTCACGTTTAGTTTCTTTCTTTTCCACATCTAGGCTTGAGCTAAAGAATGGGCTTTGGATATTTTATTTATGTAAAGCGGATGGAATAGTATTTATAATTAATAATGTAAATTTAATAATGTAGTTTCAGTAAATCCCTAAATAATAGTATATGTGAAGCGAATAAAGCACTCCTTCCTTCTTGAACTCCCAGTCATGACTGTTTTTGTAACAATAAAGCATCTATGTGGATGTAGGGCTAAGTGCTGGAGCTGAACATGGTAGTGATATTGAAAAATGCCCACAAGCAAATACAAACAATCTCGATTTTCACTCCTGATACAGGAAATCAGCATTCAGTCTTCATTTCTGTTTGATATCTAAGGGTGACATCAGATGTAAATCAGTCTCTGAATTTCCTACAATTCCATGATCTGAAAAAAGGTTATTAGTGAATATTTTTGCCATAGTGCAAAACATTTCTCCAATGTTAGAATTGAAAAGTATCAAGTATTTTATTTTTTTTTATTATTTTTATTTGTAGTTGAGGGGGGCGTTGAGCCGGGGGTCTCTCGACGTAGCCATTGCTGTTCTGACTTCAGACTCAGAAATTTGCCTGCCTCTGCCTTCCTAGTGCTGGATTAAAAAGTATTTTTTAATGTTTAAAACAGGAACACAAAACTCTTCTGACCCTTTCATAACCTCAGAAATAATAGGCCTCATTCTGTTTCAGAGATGATCTTGATCTTTTGGAGCTGTGAGTTGGTGACTTCCATATTGTACTGTACCACCCCTTTAGGATTATAGTCAAAGATACTGATGGGATTTTTCTAGTCATTTAAGCCTGTGTCACTGAAGTTAGTGAAAAAAATAGCTGGTTAGCCCCATACTTATGGATATAAGATATCTTTCTCTTCATAAGTAGCTCATTGATACCTCGTGCAAAACAACAGGTTGAATTTTTCTAAGCACCATTATGAGAGTGGTTATAAACAACAGTATGGGGTGTAGCTCAGAGGTAGGGTGCAAGTCTTGTACCTATGAAACCCTTGTTTTCATCTGCAACACCAGAAAAAAAAAGTAGTTATAGTTTTCAGTTTCCCAAGCTGGACTGAGCCTCTTAACTGAGAGGGTATTAGAAGGGAGTGTACAAGTACTCATTCAAAACAAACAAATAAACAAACAAAAAATCGGTCAATTTGACCAAGTGTGGTGGCACACACCTTTAATCCCAGCACTTGGCAGAGGCAGAATCAGAGACAGGGGCCAGGGCAAGGGCAGAGGTAGAGGCAGGTCTCTGTGAACTTGAAGCTTACATAGTGAGCTCTAGAACAACTAGGGCTGCATAGAGATATCTTGTTTAAAAAAATTGAAAAATAAACCAAAACAACCCCCAAATTCCCTTCTCCAAATAAATCCACATTATAGCTGCATAAAGACATAGTATGTTTGTTCAAAGGTCAAAGGTCCCCCCCCAGTGTGTGTGTGTGTGTGTGTGTGTGTGTGTGTGTGTGTGTGTGTGTGTTATGTGTGTTATGTGTGACTACTTCCTTTTACATCCTGAGAGTTGGGATTAGAGGCATGTGCCACCACTGCCTTCTGAATTAGGTTTAAAGGCCTGTGCTAACATTCTTCCTACCCTAGAGCAGGCTTGCTGCTGGATTAAAAGATTAAATATTTCTATACACCACTTTTATGGCCTTTCTACAATCTTTAAAAAAATAAAAGTATCTCCTCTCATATAATTAACCAGCGAATAGCTCTGAATATACCCACCTCTTTTAGTTTTAGTAGTTTCAGCCATTTCTCTCAGCAATGTACTCAAATTACTATATGGGTTCTCTTTTTAAAAAATGATTTATTTTACGTGTATATATGTGTACATTATGGCTTTTGTGTTCACCATGTGCATGCAGATTCCTGATTAAACTAGTTCCCTTAGAACTGGGATTACGACCAGTTGTGGACTGCCCAGTGTGGGTGCTACAAACTGAACCCAGATCCTTTACAAGAGTAGGAAGTGCTCTTATCCTCTGAGCCATCCCTCCAGCCCCTGTTTAGTTGTTCTTATTCACTGTTTATCATGTATACTTTAAAATGAAGCAGACAGACCAAGAACGGAAAATTCCATGCACCACCAACCACCTTCAACAATAATTGAGTTTTGTTTTCCTTGTAGCGGGGAGTTGACGGTGCACAGGGCTTCTGTCATACTCAGTAAGGCTCAGCAAATCCTCAGTGATGGGCTAATCCCCATCCTAAGAGAAACTAACAGCTTCTGGTCTGATATTTTTTTTTGAAGACACAATGTCTTGTGGTTCTCAAACCTGTTATGTAGCTGATGATGACCTTGAATTTCTCATCCTTATTTCCTCCTTCAGAGCCCTGAGATTACAGGTGTACCCAATCCAGCCCAGGTTATGGAGGGAATGAGGATCAAACCCAGAATGCAATGTGCAGGAAACAAACACTCACACAAATGACCTACATCCCTAGCATAGTACCCAATATTTTACCAAGTATGTTTTCTTTGTCATTTTGTTTCTTTTCCTGAAGTATTTCAACATGTATCTTATGATTACGTGTATGAAACATACCAAGCTGTACATTCAAATGTCTACTTAGTTTTGAGTCACGATCAGACGATGTTGCAAAGACTGAATTCCAATTTACCATGTAACCTAAGCTATCCTTGGGAATCCTCCTGCTTCAGGCACAGGAGTGCTAGGATTATAAGGAAGGGTTACCTCATTCAGTTTACAAGTTATAAGTCTGCTTTTACGTATTCTCTAAGTGATAAAGATTTCACAGTAAATAACCAAGATCTGGTGAGATAGCTTAAGAGGTGAAGGCATTTCCAGCCAAGTCTAATGAGCTGAGTTTAATGGATCCCAAGGATCCAAAAGTTTCTGATTCCATTTTCAGGCTATGAGTCCCCTTTCATTTTTCTTTTTCCAGTCATTTGAGGAATATGTTGGGGTTTTTGTTGTTGTTGTTGGTGGTGGTGGTGATGTTAGTGAGGTGGTTGTTTTATTTTATATTTTATCATGTGAAGTTATTCAATCAGTATTTCACCATATCTTCTGCTGAATGCATCCCATTAAAAACTGAATTTCTAGTACTCAGTATGGAGTTGGTGAGATGCAGGCTTTATTGTTTCAGTGAGAACACTTTGCAGTTGATGCTTTTATTCTAATTGCATCATAAAACATTGTACACTATCCTTCCTTTGCTGTAAAGCTTGATCTGTGGCTTGCAATATTCTCTCCTTGTTAAACTACATTGTAAAATTTCACATCAATATTTTGCATATTTCAGGTCATGGCAGCACCAGCTTGCCAGGCCAGGCGTGAGGGAGAGGGATTTTAAGTTCAGCCAGCTCATGTTGCACTGTGACTCCTTGTTTTAGAAACAACCAAATGGAAACATGGCATAGACTTAGCCTTTGAATTAAACATTCATCAGTCGATGGCCATTTGAGCTGTCTCACACTTTGGGTCATATGAATAATGATAACAAGAAATTCCTTGGAAGGAATTTTTAGTAGAATGACCTGCTTTCACCCAAATGGGAGAGGGATTATTTGAGTGGAGGTAGGGGTTCAACAAGGGAGAAAGAGGGAGTCAGGGGTATGGGGGTGTAGTGGGAGAAGGGGCATGAACATAGTTAGATGAAACAGAAATCTGAAAATGTCATAATGGAAGACATTATTTTCTCTGCAAACTTAGAAAAACTAATAAGAACTGAGCAGAGAAATAAAGAATATCTATTTTGGTTTTCTTGTCTGTGTACTAGGACTCCAATGTTATGAAGAGAGGAATGGAAAATTGGGGTAGACTTAATTAGGGAGGAGAATGGGAGGGTAAAGTATATAGGGTAGAAATCCAGAAGGAGAGTGAAGGAATGAATAATACTATAGATGTTTGAAAAAGCTATAGGCTGAGCTATTATTTATAACACACGCACACACATACACACACACACACACACACACACATACACGTGTGCGTTACACACAGTTTAATTGGAATTACCCCACCTTGAGGAATAATGCCCTATCCTGAAAGCAAGGACTCTAGAACAAACAATTCTCCCAGGTGTAGGAAACTTCCTTTTGAGTTTTATGGTTTGATGGTCAAAGAGATGCCCCTAGCAGTACATGTTATGGCCAATGGTCTGGTTGCCTGCCAGAACTTGAGGATACACCCCTATTGCTGGGCAGGAGAAATGACTGAGCACTTAAGTGTAACCACTGCCCCCCCAGAGAACCCAGGTACAATTAGCTCACATCTGTCTGTTTCTGTAACTCTAGTTCCAAGCACTCCAATGTCTTCTCTGGCCCTCTTCTGGCTTCCGTGGGCACCAGGAATGAAATTAGTAAGCAGACAAAACACTCATAGACATGTATAATTGTAAAAAATTTAAAATCCCTTTTCCTGTGGGACGTGGTGTCACCAAACTTGACTTCTTATTAAAGCGTATTAAAGCGTATTTAAGCTTGTTTTCACCGTAAATACTTTGGATAATCTTGGATGGCAAATTTCCTGTTACAGGGTTCCTTCAGTCACGGTTTGTCTCTCTTAATGGAACCAAATAGGTTCTCAGCAACTACGCAAGGAGGGGCTGTTTCCCATGTAACTTTCCCTTGCCCAACCTCCCGCCCCCTTGAGACTCTGGGGCGGAGCTAGGACCCATGGCTCATCCTCTAGACGGCCAGCCCTCGGGGGCCTGGGTCTCTCTTCCCCAGGCGCTTATCCCCCAGTTGTGTGAGATTCGACCCCAAGACAGCCGGGCGGGGACCAGGTGAGTTTCTCCCCACCCCCAAGCCCTAAGGGCTTGCTTGGCCTGGTGAGGGATGACTTGGTGTCTCTAAACCAGTCATCTAGTGACTAGAGGTCTCTAGTGCAGGTCTCCCCTCCCTCCTGAGTGTGCGGCCCTGAGCCTGGAATCCTTGGGTGTTGGCTCGCACAGGGAAACCTCGGACGAGGGGAGGAGGCACCACCTGGATTTAAATGACTTGGTCTTGAGTTTAGGGACACTTGAGTTTCCTGCTCAGGGCACCATCTGGAGACCCTGCGTGGGGGTGCCTCGTGGGGGACCCGGATGCACTTCCCTGGGCCAGAAGTCGCTGATGGTGATGGTGGTGCAGGAGAGACCTCAGTGACCATCATCCTAAGTGTTCCCTCGTCCCTTGGCCAGGAGGTGAAGGTGCTGTGGTGTTTTCAGCTAAGAAATTGCTGAAGCACGTGGCTGCCTTGTGCATTGCTACTTGGAATCATTTCATGGATGTTTCAGACCAAAAAAAAAAAAGACAGCAAAAAGCTGCATTTGTGCCTGTACATTGGCATTCTCTCACAAAATTTCAATGCCGTTCATTTTTTTCTTCGTTTTTTTTGTTTGAGACACGTTTTACTCTGTGTACTATGGAACTTCCTCTGTACACCAGGGTGGCCTCAAGCTCAGATTCAGCTGCCATTGCCTCCCCAGTACTGGGACTAAAAGGCACCACCACTGCCTGGTGGTCATTCACATTTTAATTGGTCTAGAGTTTTATGAACTGGGGAAGATATGAAATTATGGTTCTGGTCATTTTCACTGCAGTGATTATGGATGCCAGGTCCTGGCTCATGCAAATAAAGCCACTCTGTCACAGAATCACATGCTCCCTGGAATATTAAAAGAATAATGAAACTTTTAAAAAAAATTTCAAATACCGAAGTCTATAATAACACAGAGTATGTCAAAGTTGAGCAAATAGTGTGCTTAAAAATAGTTCAAAATGCCAATTAACTGATGGTAGTGTTAAGTCTGTATTTGTGTGTGTTCCGATGTACCTTGTATTTCTTGTTACTGAGAAAGCAGAAAATTTCCAAAGCAGCATTATTTAAAACTTTCAAGTGCTGAAGAGGTAGATACCATAGTTCCTACTGTATTTACCACAATGAATATTATGTTCAAATATAGCCACATTTTTTTTCAGTGTTTTTAGTCAAACAGGACAACCCAAGCTTCCTCTAGAAAAATAAAGGGATGACCTAATACAACAAAACAAATAAAACGTGTTCACTTTCCCTTTAGTTTCTGCATCTGTACACAGTTTATCAGGCATTATTTCAGTGAACCAGGCTTGAATCTTCAAATTTCTGAAAAGCCACACTGATTTCTCAAGGTTGTATCTACTCCCAGCTGATTTGTGAGGCTGATTGACCAGATGTTAGTTCCAGTGTAGATTTTGGTTCCCTTCTCCCTTTGTTTTCCTGCAAACTAAGAGACTTGTATCCAACATTCTCCTACCGTATTCTTCTGCATGTTGAGATTACAAGCTCTTGCTAACACATCCAGACCTGAAGAATAATATATCTATATCTATATCTATATCTATATCTATATCTATATCTATATCTATATCTATATCTATATCTATATCTATACAAACACCCACACACACATATATATATATAAAGATAGGGCTTCTCTGATATAACAGTAGCTGTCCTAGAACTCACTCTGTAGACAAGGCTGGCCTGGAGAACACAGAGATCCACCAGCTGCTGCCTCCAGAGTGCGGGGATCAAAGATGTGTGTCACAATCACCTGGCCTTACTTTTTTAAACTTCTGTGTATGTGTATGGTGATGATGGTGTCTGTGTGTGTTTGTGTGTGTGTATGTGTTTAATGAAGTGTGTGTGTGTTCTGTGCGTGAGACACGGTATACATGTTATTTGGAAGACTACCATTGGGAGCTTGTTCTCATCTTTGACCTTGTGTGAAACACTCTCTCTTGTTTCTACCTCTGCACTGAACACCCCATGGTAGCAGGCCTACAATCTCAGTGTTCATTCTGCTCTCTTCTTATACATATACAAAACCAAGGAGACATGTGTACACTACAGCTTCTGTCTTTTTTGGGGGTTCCTAGGATCTAAAATTAGATGTTTATAACCACACAATGAGTGCTTTTACCAACTGAGATACCTCACTGACCCTATATTAATTCTTGGATGCCCTGTTATATTGCACATTTTGTAATACAATAACTACTGGTTTGGCCAAATACATTCTCTGTTCTATCTTTCCTGCACATTCCTGCTTCTATATTTCTTATGTGTAATGAGATGGTATAGGGTTCACAATTACTTTGAATTTTGGGTGTAGATAGAATATTTATGTCCATATATAAAAATATATATATGAATAAAGTTAAATATCACCTTAATTGCTAATGATGGAATGAAGGGCCCTTTATATACTAAGTAAATGTGATTCTACCAGTAATCCATACAATCATATGGATTGATTTTTTTAAAATGTTTTTTGTTGGGGTGACCTGTGCAATTCATTCACGTCGGCTGTCAAGAGGCAAAAATCGGAAGAGGTCTGTAATTTTGGGATTATGCATCTGAATATTGAGAACAAAGGTAGTAAAAGCTACATGGTAAGATACTGTTTTAAGAAGGAGAAGAAGAAGCAAGTGGAGGAAGAAGGGAGTGGTGAAGGGGGTAGTTAAGTAAGAAGAAGGGAAAGGAAAGATAAAAATATAAACTACAAAGTCTAAAAAAAAAAAAAACTTCAATGTAAACATGGACTCACGAAAATTCTCTGTTCCAAGAACTTGAAGGATGTGATTACAAGTAAGCATTAAAAGACCCAGATTTTCATTCAGTGTCTTAAGGAAGTATGATATTAAACAGTTGATAAAAAGCAAAAAGAAAGCACCACATTTGAAATTTATAAATACTGAATAGCGAAATCACTTTTATAATTTTATATAGGCACATATTCAGTATAAAGGATTTAATAGTATATGCAAGTCACAAATGGAATTTTAAACACTGAGCAGAGACAAAGACAGAAAAAGAGAGAAAGATACACAGAAATATATAGCAATAAAGATAGAAAGAAGGGGTGAATGATAATCTGTGTGAGGGGGTAGTGGGTTGTGGTGGGTTGTTGGACTGAGGTGGATGGACGGGTACCATAACTCCCGTAACAAACCTCATGATGCCAAAACCTCATGCAGGCAGCCTACACTTGTGTTCTGTAGGGCTCCGGCCCACAGAGTTAAGTCGAAGCATGAGCGGTCCTCACCCCCTTGGGCTAGCAGGACACTCAGAGACTCCTTTACTCTTGAAGAAGTTGAAGCTGAAACTCAGTAAACAGATTGGCTGAATGTCTGCCTGCCTCGTGGTGAATCATACACCATTGTCTCTGCAAAAAGCCATGAATATTGTATGGAGGTTGGCCAGGTGGGCCTTTCCCCCTGCCATGCTAATTAAGGCTTCCCCGCTGGAGGGGAGAAGCCACGCCCTTATGGGGAAGTTTATTTATTGGGGTAAGCCCCTTGAATAAATGAGTTCGGGTCCATCAGACACCGTCTCCATCTTGTGTCTCTGTTCTCAGCAAGTGGGATCAGGCAGCACCTCATGATCCAAGGAACCCACGTCCCAAGAGTCCCCGGTGTTTCTCCATGGCTTTCAGCTTGAGCCTCTTGCCCCTGGCCAGCGTGGAGAACAAGCAGCTTTCCAGCCAGCTCCGGGCTGGGATAGGGCTGTGGCGGAACGTGCCGGGGAAAAAAAGAAATAAGAACGACCAGCTGGCGACCAACATGGCTGGATCACGAGTGTACTGCCTCCATCTACACGTGGAGTGAGTGAGAACTCCCCTCTTAACACACACACACACACACACACACACACACACACACACACACACAGGCAAGCACGGGTCCAGAGGGGTAAGGCATTTATCATTTATGTAGCTCCAGATACAAGAGCTACCGCCTACGATCTCCATCAGGGATCCGGCAACTTTCTAAGCCTTTCCAAACTTTTCCCTTCGACTCGTCTGTGACGTGGGTCGTGTATAGTGGAGAAGCAACTGACCTCAGCCAGTCCAGTGCTACCCTCTGGTGGTCGAGTGAAGGCTTCCACACTCACTGCATAGACCCTGACTGCCCATTCTCGGGTGACAGAAAGCCTTCTATCTAGAAATCTCTCTCATCAAAGCAAAAACTGGACACACGACCGTCCAAGTAAAAATTCTTAGAGTGGTCACCAGATCTGAATGTCGTGGCAAGGCTTCTGGCTTTGAGCGTGGGAGAATCCCTTAAGCCCACTCACATGGGATTAAGAAGGTTGTCCCTCATTCGAATCAGTTCTGTTCTTTTTCTATCAATGGGAAACAGCAAATCAGCCCAAACGAATCTCATTTCAAGCTTATGGTGCCACAGTGGTAGGAAAGGGAGACTTAAAAATGAAGCCATGTGGCGGACTTCAGTCTGAGACAAAGACTATGCAACAACTCAGGCTGTAGCCACAGCTTTTACCACGTGGGGAAAGAGTTACATTAGAAAAGTGTGTGCCCGATTTAAACGTGGTGGATCCGACCGTTTGCTTCTTAGCGCAGATTTCTTCCCCAGCCTCCTGCTGTGGATTCCAAACAGCTCCTACCATCACATTCTTACAGAGAATTAGCACAGCGGCCGAGGGTAACAGGGAGCCAGTATACGAGGAATGTCTTCTTCGAGGGTCATATTTACAGCTTAAATGCTCTGCAAGACTGGAGAGAGACATGCTTTTTACTTTTTCTTTAACGATGGTGCAATCTTTAGATGTTCTATCCCTTAAATTTTCTTTCCAATGTGCAGAGGCGTTTGGACACCTTCTAGCACAGCAGCGGTGAAATCGGCAGCCTTGCGACACAGGGTGCCAGGGTACGCCATAGCAAGGCAATCTATACTCCAAAAACTGATGCGCATTCTCACATGTGCTTGGGAGAGATCACGTAGGCGCCTACTCCCAGAGGGTTTGAAAAAGAAGGTCTTTATGTAAATGCCCCAAGAAGGCAGAAGAGGCTTCAAGCCAGGACCGGATGGCCCACCCATCCTAAAAGCTGATTGGATGGTCACAGGTCACCGCCAATCTCTATCACAGATGGGCAACTATGCCCGCCTCCCTCAAATGGTGGTTGGTCAAACCGTTCATGCCCATGGCGTCCACATGGACTCCGCCATGTTAGACCTCAGCAAGTCCTCGTGTCCGCTGAAAGCTGTGAGAATCCAAGCAGCAGATCCCTTCCCCCACGCAAGCTGCCTCCCCCCGCAGAGGCGTTAATTTTAAACAAAAAGCAGTAGGCTACCACCACTGTGCAGACAAAATCCACAGCGCGGGTCGCTGTGCCGGACCTCCAGCTGCGCAGTCCGCTCCAGCAGCGTGGTCCCAGCCGCTGAGGCCACGCCCTGCTACCAGACCCTTTTCTCATAGGAAAAAATCACGCAGGTTTAAAAAACAACCCTGACAACTGTCTTTGAAAGTTGACGGCTCAAATTCACAATTCACCTGGGTAGATTAAAATCAGGTGTTTTAAATTTATCAAAATCATATTGCTACTGAGTTTATTATCAAAATATTCTAACTTGTAACAACATTGATTGGCTTATGCAATATGCTAGGATTTTTTAAGCTTTATTCAGCCTTCTGGCCTATATAGGTACTCAATCCAACTAATATAAAGGAATTAGGTTATAAAAATAATCCAAAGATGGTTGAATTCCAACGGTTAGAGTTTAATTAATATTTGCCTCACTTCAGAGTCTAATGCTGTTTTGTAAACAACAAAACAGTCTCATAAATAATCCGAAAGAACTGAGACCTTCTGATTGAACACCGAGAAGTGTCCCAAATGGCTATTAAAAGCCAGTGTCATGGTTACAAAATAAAAAATCTCCATTGGCCTTCTCCAAGAAATAAACAAAAAGGTTTTCTGTAATATCGAACCAGCTCTATCCACAGACTAAATGCCTTTGGCTCAAAAAGCCTAGGTTTCACAGGTCTTAATCTGATCTGTTCTTAAGCTTCCAGTGCCTCCCCACCTGAGGGATAAGTCAAGAGACAGGTCCAACCAGTGGCAGCACCGTTGGACATTCCATTATTGGAGTCAATAAAAATAATAGAATGAGGAATTCTCCTCCCCAGAGGAAAGGGTTTTCTATCTCCCTACAGAGGTCTGCAATCCTGATGTCACAACAAATCCACGCAGATCCAAGAGAGCAGATGAAGAACCAGACTTCACTTCAAGGCCAGTGATAACTTAAAAAATATTTCTCCACAGGAATTTTATACCCAAAGAGAAACTTCAGCCACGCAGGCTTGATCAGCGAAACTTCAGTCATGCCCATCTGGCTGACTCAAACACCGAATAACCATTTCATTTCCACAGGTTCCAATTCGTGACCACCCAAAAAATAATATTTGGGTCCCAGCAAAAAATGCCAACTGAGGAAGAGGAAAAGATACCCTTTAGAGGAACAACACCTAAGAATTAGTATCCACAAACCCTTCCCCCTTCCTATTCTCACAGGAGTGGCTGGAATATCACTCCAGCCTGGCATCTAACTTTTCGCTCTCTATCAGAGAAGCCAAGACTGGAAAAATGCTCTAATATTAACAAACTTAAGCTTCTTTACAGGAAATCACAAGAAGATGGTCTCAATATCTCCACTCAGAAACACCTGTCTCTCTGAGTCTTACTCAATTCTCAAAACCCTAATACCTATATAAAATCTTCTGATGCTATACCTTGCTTCTCAACTTGCATCTTAAATCTATTCCTAATCAAGTCTTTCTCTTCTCTGGTACCAAAGATCTAAAAATCCCGGTACCAACTTTCTTCTCCTGGATTTCAAAACCCTTCAAAGATCATCTGCAGGTTTCCAATATCCTGAAACAAGAACTACAGACAGCCCTTCCACCCACCCACGGAGACCAGCTGAAGACAGCACCATCCAGAGACCAGCTGAGGACAATGCCATCCAGAGATCAGCTGAAGACAATGCCATCCAGAGATCAGCTGAAAACAGCACCATCCAGAGACCAGCTGAAGACAACGCCATCCAGAGACCAACGGGAGATCAATGGAGCTGCAGCTCTGCAGTTCCACACCTGGACAGAACTTGTGGGGTGAGGCAGATGAATAAAGTGACTCTGGGCTGGGAATTATACGTTAACCTACCCAACTCCAAGAATCTCAATTACACCATTCCCACAGAGGCAGATAGAATGCCCCTAAATTTTTCAAATGAGCTACAATGAACCTTCCTTTTTTAAACAAAAACAAAAGGAGGAGATGTAGGGCTCCGGGCCACAGGGTTAAGTGGAAGCACGAGCGGTCCTCAACCCCTGGAGCTAGCAGGACACTCAGAGACTCCTTTACTCTTGAAGCCCTGGAAGCTGCTAACTCAGTAAACAGATTGTCAGGATGTTTGCCTGCCTCGTGGTGAATCATACACCTTTGTCTCTGCAAAAAACCATGAATATTGTATGGAGGTTGGCCAGGTGGCCCTCTCCCCCTGCCATGCTAATTAAGTCTTACCCACTCGAGAGGAGAAGCCACGACCTTATGGCGAAAGGTTATCTATTGAAAAGAGCCCCTTGAATAAACGAGTTTGGGTCCACCAGACGCCGTCTCCTTCTCTTGTTTTTTTGTTCTCAGTAAGTGGGGTCAGGCGACACCACGTGGCCCGAGGAACCCACTTCCCAAGCGTCCCCGGTGCTTCTCCACAGCTTTCAGCTTCAGCCTCTCGCCCCTGGCCAGGACGGAGAACCAAGCGGTATTCCAGCCAGCTCCAGGCTGGGATAGGATTGTGGCGGAACATGCCGGGAAAGACCGAGAAAAAAGAAAAACAACAGGGTTGTATTGGCTAGGTCACCTTGCATAACATACAAGGAGAACTAACACCCAGATTGGAGGGTGGACAAGCACCGTGTCTGCGGTTAACCTTGGAGGCAGCCAAAGTAGTCTGTTTCTAGGGGGCATCTTGGAAGTGCTTAGGACTGTGGAGATGGCTTCTGGACTCTCAGCATCTAGAAGGAAGGAAAGGTTCCTGTTGGGTGGTGGCGTGAATTTCCCAAGGGAACAGGATGTATGGTCAGGTATCAGACAGGCCTGTCTGCCCTGGATACTCTCTGGCTAGCACTGTATATAGGAGAGAAGTAGGGAGAAGGAAAGGGAGATGTAAGGAGAGGTTCTGAGAAAGAGAGGATGGGGCAGGAATATCTCGGTGTGGGGAAGTGACAAGAAGAGAGATACAAAGAGACACAGAGAGAAACAGGGACAGATGGGGGTGGGGGGTAGCCTGGTGGTCAAGCTCATTCATTCACATGAGTGCTCTGGGCACTCTGGTCCCTGGGCCTTGGGTGTCGGCCCCTATTCAGATACGATGAAGGCACCTTGAGGGAGCTTCCTGAAAAGAGGTCACTGAGGAGGGCCACCCTGGTGGAACGAGTGAGAATTATGTTGTACCTATTGGCTAGGGTCTCCTGGGTCCTCCCAACTGTCTTCAGAGAGCTCTGAGTTGCATGTGTGCCTAGCCCCGGCCACAGGCAGGTGAAAGACACATATGTGGGTGAGAGTGACTTGGGTGTTTGCAGACAGGAAAGGGCACCCAGGATCCTGAGAGCTGCCTGCTGGTTGGTGTGGGATGGGGGTGACAGAGTGGAGGCTGATGGCAGGACTGAGGTCATCACAGACTCAGAGAGAGCTCATAATGGTTGCCTGGCAGTGCCTAGGAGACGGGTGGGGCTAGGGCCCCATGCCAGGGCCTGGTAGGCAATCGGGCAGATGAGATGTCATGTTTCTGGTTTTGATATGTCCTTGTCTCCACATCAGGATCCTTCCTGGGTGGCTTACCTATGCAGGTGAGGTTGTGAATGTCTCAGGCCCCTGGTAACCCCTGCCAGCGGTGATGGTTTTAGTCTCCATCTGAACCCAGTAGGCAGGGCATCTGAGGGCACCTTCCTGGATCCATGGACAAGAAGTCAAGTTTTTGGGGGTCCTTTCTCATCTCCCATCAATAAAAGTCAGAGACTGGAGCCCTCCCAAGTGCACACAGCTGTCTGTTCTGCTTCCATGGGTGAGCCACTTTCTGCCAGGTGGAAAGGCCTTGCTGGGATTTCTAGGACCTTATCGGGAGGGGTGGTCTTCTCTCCTGACCAAGGCATTTGCCCTCCCTCCCCTGTGTCCTAATCTCTGCTACAATAGGATCCTGCTGCCCTACCAGCCAAGTGTCAGGCTGCCAGGGGATGGGGTAGGGTAGGGTGAGGGTCCTTGGCAGATAGCCTTGACCTGGGAGCCTGGTTGTGGCCAGGGTCCCACAGAGTCAGCACACCCAAGTTCTGCAAGGCAGCTCTAGTGGTCATGCAGATGGGGATAGTTCAGTCCAAAGCAGCTGGATCTTGGCTGGGCAGCAAGGGGTCAAGACCGAGCCCATGGTCCCCTGGTCCTCAAGTCCATGTTTTTTGGCTCTGAGGGTGCTCCCATATGGTCCTTATTGCCATGGGGTTCTCCTAGGAGTCCCTCTGGGATATCATCAGGGAGGACCTTCAGGGAATCCCTGGCACGCAGAATGGCAGGGAGTGTAGCATGGCATTACACTTGAGGACCTCCATGTCCCCAGCTTTACCCCCTCCCCACCCCACTCCCCACTGTGGTCTTCTACACTGAGGTCCTAGGCTCAAGACATAATGCGCCCCATCCCCCCAAGGTCGAGAAGCCCCTCACCTTCCTGCATACCCCCTACACGGTTGGTATCCCCCAGGACCTGGATTGGAGCCCCATCTCTGACCAGTCCCTGCTCAGAGCCTTGGTGGCCATCTTGGAGTCCAGTGGTAGCTGTGTCACACTTTGGTTTTTACTTTTTTCTTGAAAAGCTTTTTGCTCACAAAAGGGCGGAGGGAGTGGAACCAGAGACCAAGGTAGTTGGCTTTCTAGGTGCGCTACTGCCATCAAGCTGAATGGTTATGCTGATCCCACCAGCAGGTTCCTGTGCTGCTCATGGACATGATGGCAAGCAGGCTAAGCATCGCCTTGGTCATGGCTGCACAGGAAGGACTAGTGCATCTCCCTCCAGCATACTTGGCAGCCCAGGAGAGCCACGGGAGAAAACAGGGTCTGGGAGACCTGTGGCCTTGGAAGCCACAGCCATCCCCAGAGCTAGCCAGGAACCACAGGGCCTGGCCTGCCCTTAGAGGGAAGCACCTCCTTCCAGGTCCTGTGGCAGCCATATTTGCTTGGATGAGAGGATCTTCCTGCCAGGGACCCTGGGTCAGGGGCTGTGTCTGGGTTGAGACTGTGCAACTAATGGAGCCAGCCAGAGTGCATGAGCCCACTGTGGAGGGCACCCTAGCTTTTGGTTGAGGCTCACCAGCAGCACCCACAGCTTACACCGTGGCCTCCCCCACAGCCCAACAACCCCACCCCATTATCTGTTTAGGGCTGTTCTCAGGCTGTCAGTGCCACACAGCCAATGTCACCAAAGAACCTCCATCTATTTCACTCCATCCCTGCCTTCCTCATTCCCTCCTCTCCTCTCCCTTCTATGTCTGCCTCCAGTTCTCTCTGTCTTCCTGATTTCTTTCTTTGCAATTCATTTTTGTTCCCTATTTTTTCTTAAATGTTTTGTTTTTATGTTCGTTGGTTGGTCTTTTTTTCTTTGGACATTGGGTTCTGTTTGAGTAGGACTGCAGGTGAAGTTGAGGGGCAAGGCCCTGGCAGCAAATGTATATACACTACAGCCACATGCCCAGAGTCTTAGAAGCAGACTGAGAGTCACAGCAAGGACAGAGGCCCCCTGGTGGTGTGTTGTCAGTGGGCCCAAGGCAGGCTTGTGTGTGGTTCAGGGTGAGTCTTCGTAGATGCAGTCAGAGTGGAGTGTGGACTGAAGGGCGACCTGCCTCCCGTAACAGACACCCTCCCTTCGATTCCAACACCTATGCAGGCAGCCCTCTTGTGGGTTCAGCTGACAAGGTCACCTTGCCTAACCCCCAGCAAGAACCAACACCCAGGTCAAAGGGTGGACAAGCCCCTGTAGGGTCGTGGAACCCAAGGGCATAGGGTATATGGTCTATCATCAGACAGGCCTGTCTTTCCTGGATACTCTCTGGCTAGCACTGTATATAGGAGAGAGGGTAGGGAGAGGGAAAGGGGATGTAGGGAGAGGGTCTGAGAGAGAGGAGAGAGGGTGGAGGAATATCTCGGTGTGGGGAAGTGAAAAGAGAAGAGATAGAGACACAGAGACAGAGGGTTGTCAGGGGAGAGAATCCGTGCCTGGGAGGCTGGGTTATGTGTTTGACTCTGTTGATGATTTTGCATGTAGCCTGATGGTCAAGCTCATTCATTCACATGAGTGCTCTGGTGGCTTTGGTCCCTGGGCCTTGGGCATGGGCCCCTGGAGAGAAAAGACGAAGGCATCTTTAGAGAGCTTCCAGTGAGGAGGTCACTGAGGAGGGCCACCCTGGTGGCACCAGTGAGAAGTGTGTTGTGCCTTGTGTGTAGGTGCCCGTGGGACCTTTCGACTGTCTTCTGAGAGGTCTGAGTTGCATGTGTTCCTAGACCCGGCCACAGGCAGGTGAAAGAAACTTATGTGCCTGAGAGTGACTTGGGTGTTTGCAGACAGGAAAGGGAACCCCGGATCCTGAGGGGTGCCTGCTGATTAGGGTGGGTGGGTGCTGAGTTGATGGGGCTAAGTGGGGGGAATGAGGTTGTGACAGACTCAGAGAGAGCTCATAATGGTTGCCTGGCAATGCCTAGGAGACAGGTAACCTGGGGCCCCATGCTGGGGCCTGGTAGGCAAGGGGACATTTGTGATGGCCTGTTTCTGGTTTTAATATGTCCTTGTCTCCACATCAGGATCCTTCCTAGGTGGCCTGCTTTTGCAGGTGAGGTTTTGGATGTCACAGGCCCTGATGTCCCCTGCTGGGGGGTGATGGTCTCAGCCTGCATCTGAATCCTGATGGCATGGTACCAATCACGTTTCCCTGGATCCATCATCATGAAGAGTCGAGTTTTTGGGTGGCCCTTCTCATATCCCATAATGGTCAGGACTCAGAGATAACAATCTGGAGCCCTCCCAAGTGTACACTGCTGGTTCTGCAATTGTATTGCACAGTCTTTGAAATCCCCCTCATCTAGTACAACTAGGAGAACAGTTTTTTTCCAAAGGCAAGGAGCCTTATGGTGCTGAGCAAATCAGCTCCCTAGCGTCTGGCACTATCCAAGAGATTGAGTTACTGAGATAATTCCCTTTGTGGATTTTTAAAGGAAACAGTGGATCTCTTTGAGTGGTCCGAACCTAGGTACAGGATTGGCTGGTTAAATGCTAAGATGTAACAAAAACCTCTGGGAAAGGGAGCACTTGCTATTAAACAGATTCCTGGAATAGGCAGTAATTGACATTGAATGGAGGAGCGGTCAGTGCCTTCACCATTAGGGGCTTTGCACTTTTCATTCCTACCTGGTATTGTATCCTGAGTCAAATATTTTGACTCTATAGATATGGTTTACTGGGATTTAATATCCATCAGGTTCATGTATCAAGTTGAAGATATCAGTGATGTAAGGTCCCACAATAATTAGTGTAAAGAGAAAGTTCAAATGCCTTGTATTGGCTGACATAGAGTTACTACCTAGAGGGAGTCTTCAAATGACAGAGGGACCAATCATTAATTTTATTTCATGCTCCCCTCTTTGTAATGATTTTTCTTTAAGCAAGTTTTCTGTCATATTGCCAACTTAATGAATCTGAGTCTGTGTAATCAATAGGTAACTTTTTGGTATCCCAATAGGTACTGTACATGCCATGTCCTCAGTGCTAGTGAGTTTTCCTTTGAGTAACAGTTCCAGCCTGATGAAATGGGGTGTTGTAATCTCTTAGACTGCTTCCTGCTGAAACTGATCATCGTAGTCAGGGGCCCCCAAAAGGCTGAGGATTTGTTCAAAGCTGGGGGGTTTCGGCAGTGGCGTTCATCTGGTTTACTGATCCAGTTGAGTGAATAGGTGTGGTCACATCAGCTGGACTGGCCATCATCTCTCAGCAAGTCCAGGACTCACAGCACGTGAAGCAGTTTGATTCCTGGATGGTGTCTCTTAGCCAAATGGTAATCTGTTGTAAAAACTAGAGGCAGAAGTTAAAGTTTAAGGAAGCTTACATTTGGAATTGTAAGTATTGAAATTCATATGTAGAAAAAACAGCTACCAGATGTCTGTTAAACAGCCAATAGAAACACCTTAGACTTGAGCCTATGAAGGCTCTTAAAAACATAAGTTTTTTAGGGACTTTACAGTGGACCATAAATTACAGAACACAGAATCCATATGTTAGTCAGTTAATATTTGTTTACAGAGTACAATATCATACAATGTTCTCAAATAACCAAAACCAGGTTAATAAAAATAAAATACAAAAAACATGCTATATACCACATAGACAAAATCTGTCGTTTTTAAATATAGAGAATGGTTCTTGGCTTCCTCTAGCAGCAAGGTATGATTTTATATATTCAGAAGAGAAAGGGGAAGCCAAGCAAGCCTGTAGACCTGGATTAATCCGGATAAAAGCAAAATATGTCAGCTTATCAGATGTATCCAGGATTTTAATGTTATAACTCTGAATTTTTAAAATTTTTAAATCACTCTCTTGCGGGGTCCTGGCGGTCCAGCTTTGGCCCCCGCGGAAATGGGGGTTCTTTCTTCCACGAAGGATGGGTAAACCTCAAAGAAACACAAGACAGTCTTGGTGGCTGCTAAATGCACGAGGCCTTTTTATTAAATGAACTTTGCGCAGTGGCGGCTTGGGACAGGCGCAGCGGCTTGGGGCGGGCACCACGCACAGTTGGGAGACGTGGGCAAGAGGCGAGAGGGCAAGAGAGAGAGAAACCCCCATCCAGGGCTTTTATTGGGGTCCCCGGAGTCCTGGCCTTGGGGTATTTTGATTGGTTCCTCAACCTTGTTGATCAGGTCTGGGGATAGCCACCTGCACCTGAGACGCAATGGTGCCTGGATATTCCGGGGAAGAAAGAATCCCTGTTGATAAATGGTGGGAAGAAGCTGCTAAAACTGTTAACTTAGGGGAATTTTCTGGGTTTTATATTTCTTAAATCTTTGCAATAAACCTGGGTTGCTGTATTGTAATTTACTTTTGGATAGCATGGTTGTGTTTCATTCCTGCCCACAGTAGCCAGCTCAGGGATTGATTTTGTTATTACTGTTGGCTTATACAGATCTTATTATTGATGAGAGAACATATGCCACCTTATAGTGAAGACAAAAAAGAGGCAACGCAGTTAGGGAGTTCCAGTTCCCGGCAGTGAATTCGCTTCAGAAACCTTGTCAAGCTAAAGCATTTCATAGCCTGGGTAACCTGGGCCCCAACACTCTCTTACACCTTTTAACTTTATCTGTATATCTTAAACTACCTTTTCAGACTATTACACAACTTACTTAGGCTTTCACATCCACAGACATTTAAACTTCCACATCTTTTTAAACCTCAAAACATTTTTAAACCCTCATACCTTTTTTTTAAGACCTTCAATCTTTTTTTTTTTAAATCTGACCATTTACCAGAGACAAGAATTGTTATTACTGAGAGCAGTAACTTTAAGGCAAGGTATTTTAAGTGAAGGGACAGTAAAAGTTACATCTAAATCCTGTTTATCCTTTAATATGGAGCCTGTAAGCAAGACAATCTGTAGTCTGAGAGGGAGGCGCTGGTTGTCTGTTGCTGTTAACTAACGGAATTACAGTGAGCCATCAAAGCCACCAGAGATCTGGGAATACTAAATTATAGCAAAAAGTATAGCTCAATTATCCTGTGTCAATTAAAATGACAGAGACTTACCCATACTTGGATGGATGATCCTAGACTTTCCATGTTCGCTGCAACCTTACAGAGAACAGAGGCCTCAAGGCAATGACACTCTTCAATTGCCAGGCCAGTTTTTCAATTGCCAGGCCAGAAGGTACCTTTTTTGTAGAAAAAGACTCATAGGGATCCCTCTCTGCTCTGTCCATCCAAAGCAGGGCGATCAACTCTATAGTGTCCTATTTTGTCCACGGTTTAGGCAGGTAGATGGCAAGTGAGGCATCGGGCAGTTTTGCCCAGTGGTGCACTATCACAATACAGTTGAGGTTGTTCTGTACACATCTGTCTTCTCTGGAGGTGTTGGGGGTCATTGTTAGTATCTGGGGTCTCTGCTTGTTATAACTCAATTAAAAGCCATATTCAGCAGATCTCTGAGGGGTGAGGACCATCTACTATGTATCTCTGTGTTAACCAAACTTGGTCTATTTTTATAGATGCCAGTCTCAGGCCTAACAAAAAAAAGATATACAGGAGACCAAGTAAAGCTTATTTTTGTAAGGAACTAGAATATCTATTAGGTGACTGACCATTAACTTGTATGTTCTAATTATCAATTTATTGTAGTTTATAAGTAGTGGCTTTTTAGCTATCCTTGTTAGATTTCAGCCTTAAAAAAGTAATTTCTGAATTGAAGCTCCTGTTGAAAACAAAACTTTTAACTTCTAACTATAATTTACAGAGAGATTGGGAACTTTCCTGTCCTTTTTGTAGTGTACCATTACAGATTTTTTTAAACACCATTACAGAGCATTATAATTTTTATCCTATTTTAATTATCAAAATAACTAAGGCTTAACAAAGTTAGCAAAGACAAGCAGATAAACATACATCTTTATACATGAATAGACCTTACATAAGCAGAGACATATTTTAAGTCAGTGGTTCTCAAACTTTTTAATGCTGTGACCCCTGTAACTCAGTTTTCATGTTGCAGTGATATCCAGTCATAAAATTACAACTCCACTATGATCTGAAATGTAAACATCTAATATTTAGATGGTCCCAGACCATCCCCACCAGAAAGCGTTGAGAACAGTTGTTTTAAGTTTTTTGTTTTTATTTTGCCGAACTACTTAGGCCATTGTAAACATTTTACAAACTTAAAATGTCCTCTAGGCTTGTAAACTTAAATACCTTAAAAGCTGTTTCTAAAAATATCCAGTTTTAAATTTTAGCTTTTTATAAAATTCCAAACTTCTTAAAGTAGTTTAAAATCTCCCAACTATTGTTGCTTGTAATATCAAAACTACAGCTTCTTTTTTTTTAACTTTTACAATTTAAAAAGCAAAACTAAGTCCCATTGTGTAATGCACATTCCTCTTGTTCTACTGTCAGCCTCATTCTGTCTTTTAGGCCTAAGCCAGCTGCTACGCTATAGCTCAGATATCACATGGCCCCTCAGTCTCTAAAACTGCAGGTTCTTTTACAAACAAACTGTAGTTGTTTCTATTTGTTTTGTTTTAATCCTTTTAGTCTTACACTGAAAAATTTGGCTGCCAGCACAAGGTATATTCCTTATTGAATGCACAGAGGTATAGCTTTAAAATCTTATTAAATACTTAAAAATTGTATCGTTATAAACTTTTTAAAGGTTTTAGGATAGAAAAACACCATATAAAACTATCTTAATCTAGAATATCTTAGATCTGTTTTCTCTTTGATGGGTAACATGTGGCTACCTCCATTAAGACGGTGGTGAAGTCAAGTGTCATTTGTCCTCTTTGACCCTAGTAAAGATACCGCCAGCCAGGTGGCCGCCATCTTCCCCAGGTAGGAAGGCAGCCAAGATGGTTACAAACCATAAGTCAGCAAGTTGCATGTTGTCCACATCCCAAAATGGAGTCATGCCATGCCATACTCAAGATTATTACCAACCATGTTACAAGCTTTAGCTTTAATGTTCTTTTTAGATTTTACAGATTTTTAAATTTGGTAGCTACCCATGTATCCACATTGTGTGCCAGAAAGCGCATCATCACCTATACACACATCGAAAAACTGGCCTGGAAGAACAGAAGGGAGAAACATCAGAACTTCTGCAGAGATGACTTGTTGCCTTTTTTTTTTTACAGTTTGTCTGCTTTTTCTGGAAAGACAAAAGCAAAAATCTGGGACAGTTTTGCGCTGTGCCCTCCAAAGAACCACTGCATGTTGCAGCTGAAGTGGCTGGGGTAGCGGCAGAAGTTACTGCAAGTCTCCCCTTTGCCCCAGATCTGGTCATCCAGCATCCAGGAAAGCGATCTATTATTTAATCATAAAAAGACATTTTTTATATTTAAATGAACACAGAACATACATTTTCATATATTTAGACACCATCCGCCCACAAATAAGACAAGCCTTCATGCATACATAAAACAAATCATGAAACAGAAACCACAGGACCACCTAGACAGTATCATCCAGGGAGAGTGAGATAGCTGGAGGGTCCCCCGCCCCAACTATGGCCACAGCCGCAATTGCCATGGCAACTGTGGCCTGCCCTGAAGTCTCGAAAACCAGGTCCACCTGGAATCAGCTGGGGCTGGGCCCCAGAGGTCTGCTCAGTGCATTACCCACCACTGTGGCTGGATCTCTATGCACACTGTGCATACAGCGAGGCTCGGGCTCCCAGCAGAAGGTCCTGCTGAGGTGCCTGGTGAGCGAGTGGCAGCACTGCCACTCAGCCATAGTTTGTGAGAGGAGCTGACTTGGCCCATGTTAGATCTCACATGCCACACAGAGAGACAGACACACAACACGTAAAGTAGACAGTGGCCACACAGTTTTTTAATAGTCTATCGTTGGTTTTTCTCAATGGTTTTAATTACAAGCCATGTCAGTTCTTAAGGATTTAGTACCTGGGCGACTAGGCAAAGACTTCATTCCATCATCCTCTCCTGCTTCTCTTCCTGCATCTCCTCCCTGCCCCAGCCCTAGGAGCTTTTTCATTCCAAATCCTCCCTGTCTCCACGCATCCCTCCAATATACAAACGAATGGAGCCTAACCTTCATCTGCCTTAAGGTTTAGGAATGTCCTATTCATATGGAGAACTGGGTGTCACTCCATTGCTGACAGGTAGGAAGCGAATCCTTTATGTGCTACAAGGACTATAAAATATCCCCCAACATCTCACCGTTTCTGTTTACAATAAGCAGCAGACTGCTCACACAGTTCAAATGACTTTGATGATTGTGACTGTCCCATAACATCAAGTATCAAGTCCAAAGTTCACCAATTCATAAAAGTTCAATGTTTAGCAAAATGCTCATGCAGTTTAAATGTCTTTGAAGAAAATCAGCTATAGCAGAAGACAATGTGATGATAATCAGCAGGTATCTGCATCTACATCATCACAGTTAAGCACTGTGAAAGCTGCCTCAATTTTCAAAACAGACTGCCTGTCACCTGCAGAGTCATCTCCAAAATGATTTCAGAGGACAAGATGGTTTTATGAAGCCAATAGCTTCCCATATTTCCCTTTTTCAAAAAGAATGTGCCTGGCTTAGGAGAGAAATAATGAACAATGTATCTGACCTGTCTTTGGATTACTGATAGCATGATCACCCTGTTTTAGGAGATTTCATGTCATTATTCTCATTCCCGTCTCTGACTACCAGCCTCTGTATGAAGCCAGGGAATTCAATTCTTTGTAGTCCATGGCCTCTGATCTTTCACAATGCTGAGACCTTTTAAGTAGCACAGGAGCAAGGCAGCTAAGAAGGCCTTCAATGGTTCATTTTTGTGGCAGTATTGAGGTTGAAGGCTGGATAGTAACCCGCACACTCTGATGTCTCTCTTCAGCCCAGTGGTCTCTGGATACTCTTAGTTGAATGTTTCATTTCTGAAAAGCAAAAACACAACTTTTGCCCCAACATGCGGTGGAATCTCCACACTCCAGGCTATTATTATTAGAGCAAAATGCTTAAACATTATCTCAAAATTAATTTTTTTCTTATTTGAGGTTAAAATAGCCAATTATAGATACATCCTGTACTCCTTTTTAAAATTTAAGGTGAAGTTTTATTTACCATGTATAATTTTAAAATCCAATAATTTGTCCCTTTTTTGCTGGACACTCATTTAGCCTGCCAGCCTCTAGAGTTGTAGATATGGCTGATAACAGGAACATCTAGCCACCGCAATGTAACTTTTCCAATATTAGCTACAAACACAATTCCAATCACAGGTAAAATAAATCTTTTTTTACCAGCCAGAAAAAAACCGGACACCAAATCCCTGGAGGATCTGGACCAGTTGGTTGAATTTTTGGTCCAAACTCCTCAACATATCTGGGCTGTTTATTTAACAACCAGAGCCAAGCGGCTACTGAGAGAAAAACTCTTACACAGGCAGTGTAGATTTTGCCCAAGCTCACTGAGTTGCTTTGTGCACCTGTCTATTTTAAAATATTGTCCTTTTATACCATGTATTGAAAGGACCAGCTGGCCTAGTTCCTGTCTAGGGGGGGTCTCTGGGAGAGGGACAATTCCCAAGGAACCAAGAGGATGACTCCAGATTTATGCAAACTGCAAAACGTCCTATGCACCGGGGTTCACCTTCAGCAAGTCTCCACGCAGGGAGCAGGAGAAGGTGAACCCAATCCCTTGTCCCTTGGTATTTTATGGAGTGCAAGGGAGCGGGGATAGGGGGTAGGGCTTGTGTAGCTTTGATTGGCTCAGCACTCCTAAAGTCCTATATCTTTCAAACTAATTGGTCAGGAGTTAGTGTGTGCCGGAACTGGGAGCAGTTGGTCAGTGACCTTTGGACTAGCTGGCCCAGAGACTGGATTGCACTTGGACTGCCTGGAGAGGGGAGACTCCTGCTGATGGATGATAAACTTAGTGGTCAGTCCTCTGAGGGTGGGGGAGGTCCAATAATGTAATTTCTTGAGAAACATCCTCCTGGTGAATGCTAGCACTCGGGTAATGAGGCCTGGGGGAGGTATTGAATTCCTCTGTCTTTTTATATTTCTTAAATGCTTTCACTATGTCTTACAAAACTAATTGGTTAGGACTTTGTGCGTGCTGAAACTGGGAGCAGTTGGTCAGTGACCTTTGGACTAGCTGGCCTGGAGACAGGACGGTGCCTGGGATGCCTGGGGAGAGGAAATTCCTGCAGGTGGATGAAAAACTTAATGGTCATTCTCCTATGGTTGGGAAGGGGGCTGTTAATGGCCATTCTTGAGAAACGTCTTCTTGGTATGTCTGCTAGCACTTGGGCGGTGAGGCTGGGGGAGGTATTGAGTTTCTAGGAGTCCTGGTTCCTGCTTATGACTATTTTGTCAGTTTAGACTTATATTCCTTAAACCCTTTCAGTAGAGGAATGATCAGAAAGCATACAATCAAGCTTTGGGTCTAGGTAATTTACATATGCATTCTGTAATCTGCTTTCTTCCTGAGTTGACTCCTTTTCTGCTGTTGTTAACTTTTTGACTGTTTAAATCTGAATCGCACCAGATATTAATATTCAGTGACTTTTGTACAAAATATTGACACAAGGCTGTACTATCAGAACTCCACCCAGCCCTCCAATATACAAATGAATGGAGCCTAACCTTCATCTGCCTTAAGGTTAATGAATGTCCTCTTCATATGGAGAACTGGTTGGCCACTTAAAAAAAAAAAAGGCCATGTGCTCTTAATGTAACAATCAACAGATGGTTTGGATCGATTGTGAATGCTGTTTCTCTCTTTAAATAAAAGGGTATTTTACTTTTGATATTATAGGAGCACAACTGAGAGATTTTAGAATTTAAGAGTAAATTTTGAAATTAATATTCTTAAAGAAACAACATGTGCTTAATGTAAGAATCAACTAATGGTGGATCTTATTAGATTGTGATTGCTGTTTCTTGCTTCAAGTAAAAGGGGATTTTACTTTTGATATTGCAGGAACACAGCTGAGAGATTTTAGATTTTAGGAGTACATGTTGAAATGAATATTCTTAAAGATTAAGAACTTTTAAATTTATAAAACTATGAGACATTTTAAATCTATAAACTGTTTTAAAATTGTTTTATATTATGATACATTTATTAATCTCTTCTCACTTTTAAGGTCATCCTGAACAATATGTTTATAACCACTTATGTTTTTACTAATTCTGTAATCAAGCTTCCATTAAATTATATGATAAAAAACAGGTATATTTGATAAATAAAGTTTATAGATTCCTATTCAGGTTATAATCTGAATTATAAAAAACTGATATTCTATAATTGTACAGTATATCGTGAAGGGAACGCTTCCAGTTCCTCTATAAAGAGTATTTTTGTATTATATTGGTGATAATAAAATGATATTATTTTCTGTAACACCCTAATTCTGTTCTTCATAAAACTATATGCTATTTTAAGTATAAAGTAAATACTGGATAATTGATACATTACTCATTGTATTATATTGGTTGTCTATCCCATATACATTGTCTATTGTATTATGTGGGTGATAATTAAATTGATATTTTCTATAACATCCTATTTCATGACATCCTAATTCTAATCTTTAGAAGACTATGCTATTTAATATATAATAATTGCTAGATAATTGACACATTATCTGTCACATATATACTTAATGAATCATTGATATAGGGCATTATGTTATTTAATTCGTATTATAATATTGGTTATATAATACTATATGGTAGTTAATTATTATTGATTAATAATTATTACTAATAGTGATTAAAATGGCTATTAGTATCATTTATAAGTGATTATATATACTTATAATCATGCAGAGTGCTAACTAAGATTCATTAATGTGTTCAGACACAGACATGTACCTATAACCATGCAGAGTGCTAAGATTTTTTAATATGTTCAGATACATACTTAAATAATACAGAGTACTGATACAATTAATTCCAAAAACAAGTTTTATTTGGTCTCTTGTAACATATTCTAGTCATGCAGGATACTAATTAATTCCAAAATTAAGCCTCATTTAACTCCATATGTGTTTTCAAATTTAAATCTAAAACAAGTAACTAAAAAACAATATATGATTAATATATGTGTATATATATACGTGTGTGTGTGTGTATCTACATATATCTTTATAGATATACTTAATAGATTACAGATATGCTCAAGAGATAGATTATGGTCCTCAAATCTCCCAGAGATCTGCTGAATATGACATTTAAATGTTTAAGCTTTCCACAATAAACAGTGGCCATTCCTAATGATAACCCTTGAGGTCTCCAAGAAGTTAACAAGGCTCTATAGTGAAGAATCCACCCGGAGTGTGGTAAAACTAACCACTTGGTGAAACTGCCCTATGTCTCACCTGCCACCATGCTCTGCACTAACTGTGGACATATTTGGGTTAGCTGCTTTACTCTGCCTAGCCAGGGTTAGACCCAGTTTCCCCTAGTTCTTCCCATAGGAAAAAAACATTTCACACCTGGGCAGCCAGAGGCCTGCTCCTGCTCCATTCTGTATGACAACTGAAGATGAAATACTGTTCTACTTCTGCACGTCAGATGACATTTGTCCCCAGTGAACTCCAGGACCCCAGGGAACCACTAGGTAGTGGATACACAGACCATCTAGATTACATAATTTATCCTTCCTCAGATCCCTGATGGCTTGATAACTAACTATAGTTTTAAGAGTAAAAAGCATCTACCAGTTCCATGATTAGGTAAGGGTCTGTACAGGTTCTAAAGATCTTAAAGAAGATATACAGCTACAATTTGTAAAGGTATTAGGATACAAATGATTGGGTATTCAAAGGAGTTTGCCTTACAATGCCTATACCTCTCTCATGGTAAATGATTAGACAAAAGCCTATGCAAGTTCTGAGGATCTAAAATACAATTTAAGATCTATAGATACAAGTTGTAAAGGTATTTAGATATATAAATGATTGGTTATATTTGGATATCAAAGGCTTAGAGTTTCAACATTGACAAAACTCTGGATGAATGTTCTTAATGGTTCTGATAAAATGGTACCACTCTTATATGATTTTAAATTCCCTTTGGTTATTTGTCTTCAAAATGTAGACTTGGAGATTCTTCTCACCAGGCTATAATGTTTCTGTCCAATTTGTATACCCCACTCTCTAGATACACAGAATGTTCATGCTTTTGGCCCAGGGTCCTGGCTTTTGATGACTCTAAAGGAATGGATCTGCTCCATTCATAAGTCTGTTCCAACTGTTTTATTAGCTGTTTTCTCTATAATATGTATCTCAGAACATGACTTCAAGATATAGTCTGCAATTCAGTACAGACAAAAATGGTAACCTAAAGTATCTACCTCTTTTTGTAATCTTAAATTTCTTGTGAGCTTCAGGAAGTTGAGTTGGATCCACCTCCCACAGGTCAGACTCCAGACTTAAGTTTTTCTATCTGCTCATTCATGCGAGTATGATTTATCTCTCTCTTCTCTGGATTGAGAACCCTTCCCCTCACCACTGCCAAGACCATGGACCTAAAAGTTCCAAATGTAAGATTTTCCTTTAAGTTTCCTGAACTGTAACCTCTGTTCCAAGCATATGTTTTAACAAATTTCTATTTAGCTGACAGACACTGACTCAAATCAGCTCTGCGCTCAAGTTACAAGCCCTGACCTTGCTGAGAGATGATATAGACCAGACCAGTTCAGCCGATGGCATTCCTGTCACTCAGCTGGATCAGTGAACTGGATGCTTCTGATGAATACCCCATTGCCTGACGCCATCCCCAGGTTTTGACTAAATTACCAGCTTCCTGGGGCTCCTGACTTACAATGCCACAATCTCAACAGGAAGCGGTAAGAGAATACGATGTCCCATTCACCCAGGATGAAATCTTTAGTCAAAAGAAAACTCCTTGATAGTGGGGACATAATAACTTGTGTAATGGCTATTGTCATATCAAAAGGGGTACTTATTTAAAGGCCAAATAGAACTAGGTCTATCGACAGGTAGATCCATCAACTCAGATGGTTCCATCTAATGTCAGCTATCAAAGAGCTTACATCACTATTGCCCTAATTGGATGCAGCAAATTGCCCACTCTTGATTTTTTGGTTCACTCACAGTCCCTGGTCAAGTAAAACAACTTTCCCCAATTTCTACCTTAAGAGGCAGGCTCCTGCTTTCCATTTTAATAACAAAACGGGTTGATGAGGCCCATGAATATCCCTAACGCTGCATGGAGTCTGCATGACAGAGATCCAGACTCTCTGGCTAAGGAATTTATGGCTCTTCAGCTATCTTGCCCCCCTTCTTTGTTGTAATGGTGAGAAAAAGCCTTTCATCAATAATAATGTCTATGTGGCCTACCTGTGCTGGTTGTTGTTGGCTGAGAAAGGGATGCAGCCATTTTACTTGAAAATCTTGAAGGCTTTGTAGTCCTGGCATGTGCAGGAGCTACCTATGTATACTGATAGCATATCATAATAGCCATCCCTGGGGAGGATGTCGGTACTCCCAGGAAGAGATAAATAAGCCTTTAAATGATAGAAGCTAAAAGGAAAATTATCACACCTGGATGAATGAATGAATCCGCACCAAAAGAGCTGAATGTAGCCAACAGGCACATCCAACCATTAATGGGTCATTGTGTCAAATGTTTTTTGAAATAACCGTAGAGCTTGCAGGCTGCAGGAGGAAGGGCACTGTTTCCATCCTAGACTGACTCCTGCATATCAAGATGGCTCCTGATGAGACATGACTGGAATCTGCTTGTGGACTATCATCTACATATCAAACTGGCTACTTCCAAGACTTGACCGACGTCTGCATACCTTAAAAGGTTCTTCGGCCTTTTAAGCTACAGAAAAGATTTTTTTCTGTGGCAGCCCCCTTCGGTGTGACTTTCCCCTTGGCAGTGTGCATTGTCAGTCTCTCTTTTTCCTTTCTCTTCTTAATATGTATACTGTTAATTATTCTATTAAAAATTCTGCGTTTTATTTCTGAAGCATTCTGTATGTGTCATTTTCAAAGCGGGAAAAGTGTGCCGTATTGGGTCCCATAGAAGAATGAACTACTGTGTTCATTTGTCATAATTTTCATTGTTTATCCTCCTTCATGGAGACTGAGGAACCTTCGTGCAGACTAGAGCTGGACTCCATTGCCACAAGGGGAGAATGTTGTGAATTGCCCAGAGCTGCCTAGAGATCCTTGGAGCTCAGCCAGCCCTCACACTCCCAACACTCCCACTCTCTAGCCTAGTACTGCCCCTTGAGTCCTGTACCTGTCCCCAGAAAGGTATCTGTCCTGCATCATCAGTCCCATATAACCTCGTGGACTTTGGGACTTTTGTCTCTTTCTCTTTTGCCTTTCTTTCTTTACCTCTCTTTTTCTCTCCCTCTTTCTCTTTGCCTACAGGGTCCTGCTCTACCCAATTCAGTGTCCTTCCCCTGTAACTAATACACCTTTCCTACAAAACTCACCAGCGTGTATGCATCTAATCCATCCATCACCTTCTGTGTGTATAAAAATTTACAACACCTACCTATAGAAATCACAACAAAGGCATTTTGCTACAACTTCTTAACTCCTTCCTTCTGCATATCAAGCCCCCCTACCTCAGTGCTTCCCACTGTGGCCAACTTCTGTCTTAGAACCTATGAACCATAAACTGTAGTCTCAAGAATTGCCGTCTCCTGAACACATACATTTGTTTTAGTCTGTGATCTTGTT
Organism: Cricetomys ansorgei; assembly: GCA_026225945.1. Classification (NCBI taxonomy): domain Eukaryota; kingdom Metazoa; phylum Chordata; class Mammalia; order Rodentia; family Nesomyidae; genus Cricetomys; species Cricetomys ansorgei. The sequence goes on along the minus strand of JAMJFZ010000070.1, from coordinate 988,284 downwards.
GGGTTCATGCTAATAGCTCCAAGTAGACACTGAGAGATGTGTGTATGTCCATAAAAAGCGATTTATTTTCCACATGTTATATACTGACATCAGAGCTGTTCAATTAAAAAAACATGGCGACCTCGAAAGCTGGCCAGGTAGTGCCTTTTCAACCAAATAGGTGGTACCAATGGGATCCTTCTGATTGGTTGGAATCTGAATACTTGATTAGCTGTCATCTTGGGAGGGAGCCAGGGGCTTCTGGGAAAGTGAGTACTTGACAGTAAGCAAAGAGGCAAGGTCAGTGCGGTCCATGACTAGGCGGTGTGGGTCCTCTCAATCTGTTGCTGTGAGGTGACACCATGCCCAAACAGCTCTTATAAAAGAAATGTAATTGGGGCTTGCTTGGAATTTTAGAAGGTAGTCTGATAGAAATGGGCATGACACCATGCTCTAGGGTCTCAGGCAAGAGCTTTATTGAGGTGGGGCGAGACACAAAGTGTCTGCTTTGGAGTGGGGAAGGAAAGAGACAGTAGGAGTCTGCTAGGTTGTCTTATAAAGGGATGGTGGGTTGTATGAAGCTGGCACATAGGTCTAACACCTGGCCACAGGTGAAAGTGTGGTTCAGCAATGGAAAGGGAATTGGAGGTAGGGTAGGGTGTGGGGAGTGGGTAAAGCCATTGGAGTTGGAATAGTTTGTGGGGTTGTGTGAGTTCCAGGGAACAGGGGTCTTGGAATATGGCCAAGCAAGTTTCTGAAATGTGGTCAGGCAGCTTTGGGTAATTCATAATACTGTTCATCATCTGCATTTCAGGAAGCATGGAGGCACATAGGCAGGCATGGTGCTGGTGGAGAAGTAGAGAGTTCTACATCCAGATACACAGGCTGCAGAAAGATAGAGACTCCCTGTTGACCAAGAATTCTAATCTAAGAGCCTATAAGAGGCATTCTTATTCAAACCACATTCCACTCCCCAGCCCTCGTAGGCTTGTAGTCTTAGAATAATGCACAAATCCATTTAGTACAATTTCAAAAGTCCCCATATTCTATCACAGTCTCAATATGGTTTAAATGTCTAAGGTTCAGAGTCTCTTCTGAGACTCAAGGCAATCTTTTAAGTGCAACCTCTGCAAAAGCAAAATCTAAAAGAATATCACATACTTCCAACATACTATAGCATAGAATATATATTAACATTTCAAAAGGGAGGAAAGGGAGCATAGTGAGGAAATATTGGACCAAAGTAAGATGAAAAACTGTCAGGGCAAACTCCAAACTCTGCTCTCCATATCTGATGTCAAAGCTTTCTTCAGCCCTCCAATTTCTTTCAGCTTTATTGAATGAAACACACTTCTCTCTCTTGGGTTGGTCCCACTGCCTGTAAGTGGCTCCCCTTGGCAAACATCCCACGACAGTGGCATCTCCCACATCTTGGGGACTCCAAAGCAGTCCAGGCTTCACCTTCACTGATTTACACAATAGCCTCTGTGCACATTCATGCAGTAGAAGTCTTGAAAAACACCTGGTCTTGGTGGCTGGTGCCATACCTGGCTTGGAGGTCCTGGCTTCTATAAGAGAGCAGGCTGAACAAAGACATAGAAGCAAACCGGTAAGCAGCACTCCTCCATGCATCAGTCTCTGCCTCCAGGATCCTGCCTGGCTTGAGTTCCTGATCTGACTTTCTTAAATGATGAACAGTGATGTGGAAGTGTAAGTGGAAAAACCCTTTCCTCTCTTAGTTTCTTTGGTTGTGGTGTTCCACAAAGCAATATTAACTCTTACTAAGACATCCATTAATCCAAAAGTCTTCAACTTAGCCTAAGTCAGATTTTTAGCACAAAGGCAAAAAGCAGCCACATTCTTTGACAAAATTTCACAAGAGAGGTCTCTAGGCCCCTTATTACTATTTTCCCCTTTGAAAATTCTTGAGCTGCAACATTATAATCTACATTGCTCTCGGCTTCTCTATCTTCCATTCTCCAATTACTGTGGACCATTAGGCCCCGCTTAAACATTAAACTGCTTTCCTAATCCAAAGTCCCAAAGACCTCATTTAGAAAAGCAGTAGCGTGGTCAGGGCTGTCACAACAATACTACATTTGTAGGTACCAACTTCCGTCCTAGTGACTGTTCTATTGCTGTGAAGAAACACCACGATCAAGGCAGCTATTATAAAAGAAAGCATTTAATTGGGGTTTACTTATGGTTTCAGCAATGTAGTCTATTTTCATCATGGAGGCAGACATGGAGCTAGAGAACTACCTGAGAGTTCTACACCCAGATCTGCAGGCAGCAGGAAGAGAGCTCTGTGCTTAGAATGGGCACCTGAAACTTCAGGGTCTACCCCACTGACACATTTTCTTCTGCAAAGGTATTACTTCCTAATCCTTTCAAATAGTCAGTCCCTGGTGACAAAGTTTTCACATCTATGAGCCCCAAGGGCCAATCTCAGTTAAAGCTCCACACCCATAGACATGAATAACTTTGAATTTTGCTTTTTTGAAGCAGGATTTCTCTGTCGTAACTCTAGTTGTCTTAGAACTCACTCAGTAGACCGGGATGGCCTCAGACTCAGAGATCTGTCTGTCTCTGCTGGGATTCAAGACCTGTACCACCACAGCCCAACATAAATAACTTTTTAAAAGATTTTTTGCTTCTCTCATAACAACTTAGAATAATTCTGGCTCCCTTCCTCACATACCTCCACTCTCCAAGCTGTCCCCATCTCCCCCATCACCACCCACAAACATCCCATTATTTTCCCCCCCACCCCCAGGGTAACAGCACAATCAAGGGCATGGCATAGTGGGATGACAAGAGGCCAAGTACCAATCCTTACATCAAGGGTGGGCCAGGCAACCAAGCAAGAGAAAAAGAGTCTCAAGGGCAGGTATAATACAGACATCCCCAGTCCAGCCTGAAGAAGTTTTTGAGGGACAACAATCCAAACAGCCATGAGATATATTTAGGGGATCCTATGTGTTCTGAGTCTATGGCTTCAGTCTCTGTGGACCCCTAAAAGTGCTACTCAGTTGACAATGTGGGACTTTTCCTTCTTATGTCACCAGCCCATATGGTTTCTGCCATCCCTTCTTACCCTTTTCCATGTGGTTTCCTGATCTCTGCATGATGTTTGGCCCTAGGCCTCTCCACGTGCTCCTCTTAGCTGCAGAGGGGTGCCTCTCTGTTGAGGACTTGGTTAGATACCGATATAGGAGCAGAACATGACATCATTAGAAATTGTCTCCTATTATTCAGTCTCTAGTTCGTGTCCTGGCCCTGCAGTTTCAGGCAGGGGCTCTCTCCTTTTGTATGGGGTTCTGCCTTACTGTTGTCAGTAAGAGTCTTGCAGGGCAGATAGGCCATAAGTTGGAGGTTTTGTGGCTGGCATGGTGTCCCAGTCTTAGCACTGGAAGACTTGCTTGACCACAGGAGATAGCCTATTCAGGCTCTCTATCTCTGATTACTAGGGATCCTTGCTAGAATCTCATAGATTCCTGTCAGTTTCCACTACACTGGTTCTCCTGATTGCCCCTAATCTTCTCCCACTTCCTGTCATCTGTCCATATATTTTCTCCTTTCATTCCTCTCCTCCTCTGGTCCACTCTGCTCCCATTCATTTCCTCCCACACCCTACATGCACCCTCTGTTCAATTTCCACTTTATCAGGGAGAGCCCTGTGTTCCAACTGGATCCCTTCTTGTTGTGTAGTTTTCTATGTCTGGATACTAATACCATTTGCTTAGCAGTTAGTATCCACATATGATTACATACCATGTCTGTCTTTCTGCAACTGGGTTACTTCACTCAGGACCATTTTTTCCTAGTTCCATCTATTTGCCTGCAAAGTTCATGTCATCTCTTTAAATAGCATGAGCTGTCATTTGAGTTATTGATCTTAGCCATTCTGACCACTGTAACAAGTTATCTCAAAGTGGTTTTGATGTACATTTCCTTAATGGCTGAGGATGCCAAACATTTCTTGAGTTGTTTCTCAGCCATTTGAGATTCCTTTTGTGAATTCTTTGTTTAGATCTATTCCCCACTTTATAATTAGTTTGTTTTCTTGATACTTAGTCTCTTGAGGTCTGTAGTACCAGGGTTTGGAATCTTTGTGTTTGCCACTTGTGTGTCCCAGCCACAGGTACCCTGCCTGGAGTCGGCAGCCACCCAGACAGGGCGGCCGTTTATGGGCGGGATGGCCGGCTGATGGCTGTTCCAGGGTTGAGGACGACGTGGCCGGCTGAGAGCTGGTAGGGGTTGAGGGCGGAGCGGCGGGCTGAAAGCTAGTTGGTATTGAGGGCAGGGCGACGTGTAGCTGACTGAGGGCTAGGCCTCCAGATCTGAGCTGGGAGACAGGCTGTGGGCGGGTAGGCCGCTCTAAGCGGGTCCTCCAGCTGAGGAAAGGGCTGTCGGCTGAGGGTCGGCCTGCTGCCTGTGTGCGGGGCTGTTGGCTGTGGGCGGGACTACCTGCTGAGGTCTGGTGGGCTGGCTTGGGAAGTGGCGACAGGCTGTGGGCGGGGCTGCTAGGTGTGGGCGGACCTGCTGGCTATGTACCTGGCTGCCGACTGAGGGCTGGGCGACTGGCTGAGGGCGGGGAGGCCGGCTGAGGGCGGGGCGCCCGGCTGAGGGCTGATCGGAGCTGTGGGTGGGGCGAAAGGCTGAGGGCTGGTCCGGGTTAAGGGCGGGACGCAAGCTAGGGATGGGGCGGCAGACTAGGGCGGGGCGTCCTGACTGAGGAGGTGGAGGCACAGGTCGCGGGCTTACATGTCACACTAGCGGTGCCCGCGGAGGGGCGGAGACCGAGGAGCTGTTCTGCCAGAGCGGGAAAGCAACCCGCCTCAGCGTTGTGTCTCCGCTGAAGAGACGGGCCTTTGCTGTCCCCTCAGGTTCCCCTCAGAACGAATCTTCCCATCAGAAAGAGGGAGACGATGGCGGCCATAGCGATGGGGCGAGGTCAGCAAGCAGGTCCTCTCTGTCAGGCAGGAGCTGCGGACCGGTGAGGGATCCGCCCTCTGCCGGCCGGGTCAGCCACAGGGGCGCCTGAGTGAACACATGGGCACCCGCAGGCCAAGGGGGCAATGGTTGGGAGGGGTGTCCCAGGCCGTGCTGCGTGGGCACGGGGCAAACCTGGGAGATAAAATTCCCAGTTCCTTTGAGCAGACCTTCAAATGTCTGTTGTTTCCTCTGGGTGGAAACTCCTGGATTGTTCCAGTTGTTCCCCTCGCCCTGCTGTCTCTCTTTCTAGCAAAGCCGCACACAATGAGCATTTAGTGAATGGCTTGCTTGAATAAAGGATTGGATGAACGTATTGAGGGATAAATGTAGTCTAGTGGAGTGTTGATGAAATCCATGCCAGTTTTCACAGCCCATAAAATACATAGGTAGCTCGGGTGTCAGCTATTTTGTCAGTAGAAGACTAATTTACTTTTAAAATGTGAGGGTCTGTTGAACAAAATCCATATGGTTTTCTGTCAGTGTGAATAGTGTTTTCTCATCTATGTCGTAAATGTGAATTTTATTACCACTATTTTTTTTAAGTAGAGGCATAAAATTGGTTGCAAAAATAGTTCTATTGAGTAAAATAGATTTCTTCCAGTAATTCCTCACTCCTGGTGCAAGAATGTCTTACTTTCACCGGTTAGGCTGGCTTCTCTGGATTCCTAGCAGATTTTACTTCTTGTTAATTTTTTTAGAGAAATTACTAATTTGAAGATATAAAAAAAAGTTTCTTCAAACCAACAGTGATGCTAAAGTTAATTTATATATTTTTGGTGTGTTCTTTAAGTTTCACAAGGGTATAGAAGGTTCTTTAAACAAGACTGTAAAATGTAAACTCAGTTAAACATTTTAACAAATTTATTGTTTGTTTGTTACAGACCATATTATTTTTATTACTAGGGCAGATATAAACAAATGGTATTTACTAATTGCATCTTGGATCATTGATCTCTGCCTGATACAGACTTTTTTTTTTCTTTTTAGGAAGAAGTACTTTACAGGTACTTCTTGAGGGGGGAAAAACAGAGATAGTCTTTATGAATTCATCCAATGATGTTAACTTTATATTTGCAAATAGTATTTAGTATGAGCTATAAACATGTGTATTGATGAAATTCTGATTTAAATTTACCTACCAAAGGTAAATTTTCACTTGCTTGATTAATAAGATACACTAAGAACCAGCCCTGGCCTAAATCCATTGGGAAGAAGATTTGAGGTTTAGGGGGCCTTTCTCAATTCCCATTAGACACAGGGCTCAGACCTGAGAACCTGGAGCCTTCACAGGTACACACAGCTGCTTTGAATTTTGGCCTCTGTTCATTAGGTAAAATGAAGGGTGCTTCTTGGTTTAGTTGGGTCTGGGTAATCGCCTGGGGAGAGGAAAGAGTTTGTTACAGATGTGGTGATAGCTCATAATGGTTTCCTAGCAATGCCTAGGAGACTGATAGGGTGGGAATGCTAGCTCACAGCATGGTAGGCAAAGTATCAGGAGACATGTAATGTTTCTCCTTTAGAACTGTCCTCCCCACAACAGGATCCTAGGCAGCCTGTCTCTTCAGCTGAAATTGGGTCCTTAGTCCTTATAGCCCCTGTTGTGGATAAAGTGTGGCAGAATTCACCTGACCCAGACAGGATGGTACATAAAGGAACCAGTATGGATCCATGGGCAAGTAGATTTGAAGTTTTTGGCTGTCTTCGTCAACTTCCATCAGAATCAGGGCTCAGACCTGAGAAACTGGAGACCTCACAGGTACACCTGGTAGCCTTGAACTTTGCCCTTTCTCCATTGCAAGGCTTCTGCCAGGTGGGAAAGCAGTTCTGGGTCTAGAGCCCCATTGAGATGGGAGGTTGCCTTTGGTGTGGTATCTGCTCAACTTCCCATGTGACCAGATTTCTGTGACACCACCACCCAGCTTCCCTACAGACCAGCTTTAGCCTGAGGCTGTCTTGGCAGGCCTCTTTGATCTCAAAGCTTGGATATCAGCAGGTTCACTGAGTGGTCAGCACACCCAATTCTTGCCTGACAGTCTTAGTGGTTTTCCAGGTGGGCAGAGTCAAGTAGAATTCACCAGGATCTCTGGGGAGGTCTCAAGTCAAAATGTGCTGATGTACCACAAAAGGGCAATGTCCAGTCCTTAGTCCCCAGATTCTTTTTTTGTTTGTTTCTGAGAATGCTACTCTGTGGTACAGATTGCCATGGGTTTTCCGCAGCATTTCTTAGGACCTATAAAACAACTTCTGTGTCCTCAGATTCCCTGAAATGAATGGACTATCTCAGGGGTAGAGAAATTGAGAAGGCTCCTTGTTCTGTGACCCACAGGTCCTGATCTTATCACGCATTACCACCTGTTCCTGCACCCCTGCCCTGAGTTCTCTAACCTACTGGCATGACCTTACGACCCTTCTGGAATCCCCTGTAGTGGAGTGCAATTAGATAGTCATCTCTCTCCATGCCTGGCCTGTAAGGTAAGCTGCCAACTTGGATTCTGTAGTCATTTTTAAGTTTTCTGCTTTTGTTTTTTTGTTTTGTTTTGTTTTGTGTTTTGTTCAGGAAATGCCATACAGAGTGGTCCCAGGGCCCAAGGTACTTGACTTTCTTGGTGCACTACTGTCATCAAGTGAAATTGTTTTGCAGGTCTGTCAGCTGGACCCTGTCTTTCATGGACAGCACCCTAAGCAGCATCTCTGGTCCTTGCTAGACAGGACTATCTCAGATATCCTGCAAACCTGTTGGCCCAGGAGAGCTGTAGGGAAAAGCAGGATCCAGGTGGGTCTACCACACAGTAGGCCGAGCACAACATGGTTTCGCTTGCTCCAAGCAGGAAGCATAGCCTCCCATGTCTTGAGGTTGCCACATCAGGATTGTGAGTATTTCTTTGCAAGGGACTCTGCATCTGTGGTTGTATCTGGGTTGAAAAAGCAGAACTTATCACACATGCCATTGTTCACTAGGCCACCCACAATCACACTAGCTTTTGGATGATGCTTACCAGTAGCCCAAAAACCTCACACCCAGGAACCACACAAGCTGAATATCATCACTTCAAGTCTGTGCCCAGTTTGCCAGGGCAACACAGCATTTATGGTCATATGTGTTTTATCCATGTTACTCCCTCCTACTATCCTCATTCCCTCCTTGCTCATCATTGTCTGTCTCCTGTTCTCTGTGACTTTTTCTTCTTTGTCTTCATTTCATTAATGTTTTGTCAGAAATTGGGATCTCTTTGAGCTTGGCTGTAGGTGGAGTTCAGGGACCCTGACTTGAGAGAAAATATTTCTGCTCCAGAGCTATATCCCTGTCACCCATCAAAGAATTGTACTGACATGGAGACATGCATCCTCGTTTGGATACACAGAGGGAAAGTAACCCATGTTATTCTTGTGTCTCAGGATGAATCTTAGTAGAAGCAGTCATATAGGGTGTACTGAAGAGTGCCCAAAAGTGGCCAGGCAGGCACTGAACTGGAGGGAGGTTAGGCTCCCTGTTCCTCCCTTTAAAATGCCTCCTGTGGTCATTCCTAACACCCATGCAGGAAGCATACTTGTTAATTCTCCTGATTTGGTCACCTTGCCTATTACCAAGGGAAAACACCCAGGGTTAAGTGTTAAAAAGCACCTTTTTCCTGTTCTGCCCTGTTCAGTGATATCTTGTGGAATAATAATTAATTAGATGAGGCTCCAAAATTGACAGTTAGTAGAATCAGGAGAATCCACATGTATGCTTCCTGCATAGGTGTTGGGAATCACAACAGGGGGCATTGTTAAGGGAGAGCCAGGGAGCCTAAATGTTCCTGTGGGTCACTGAACAAGGGGTCTCCTCAATTGCACAGCCCTGAGACAGTACATTCATTTCAGGGCAGCTAGGAGCCGCAGAAGTTGTTGGAAATGTCCTAAGGAATGCTCTAGAAAACCCATGCCAATCTATACCACAGACTAGCATCATGAGAAATAAACAAAAAAGGATTTGGGGATCAGGGACTGGACATTGCGCTTTTGTGGCACATCAGCACATTTTGACTTGGACCTCCACAGAGATCCCCTTGAATTCTACTTGACTGAGTTCATCTACCATCCCTACCCCTTCCTCTGCCCCTGCCCCTGCCCCTACCCCACCCTCCACCTAGAACGCCCTCCCCCATGTTCAAGCCCACATATCGTTTCTGGTGTCCCCAGTAGCTAACTGTACCTAGAGAGTCATCCCAGGTGGATAAGGATGTAGAAAATTAAATGTTCTCAGCTGTTTGAGATTCCTCTTTTGTGAATTGTTTGTTTACATCTGCACCCCATTTTCAGTTGTGTTATTTGTTTTGTTGACATCTAGTTTCTTGCATTCTTTATGAATTTTGGATATTAGTTCTTTATTGGAAATGAATGAATGTTTCTCCAAAACAAACAAAACCTTATCAAACCCCATAAACAAACAGAGAAACAGATATAGGAATGATTAACATATTTGAATAATATAAGGTACTTCTAGACACAACTGAGGTTGGAGTAAATTAACTAAGGTATGGGAACATATGTATGGTGTATGATCACAGTAGACAAATATCTCAGAGCTTCATGCTGTGAGGCACATGCAGACACAACTTCTTACATGGCTGAGACAGAAAGCTCATTTCAAGCTAGAAGTTCATGATCAGCCTGGATTGCATAGAGACCTTATCAGTGAAAAAATAAATTAATACTGTCACTAAATTTTATAGCTTTAAGCAGGGTAAAGTATCTCAGCCTCAGTTTTCTTTATGTTCTTTTTTTTAAATATTGTACTATTTAATTTATTATTTATTTATTCCTCTCTATATTCCTTAATTTATTTGTTTATTTATTTATTTCTGACATTGTTTCTCTTTTTACCCCGGTAGTCTTGGAACTAAATATGTAGGCAAGGTTGGCCTGGAATTCTCAAGAGATCCAACTGCTTCTGCCTCCTGAGTGCTGAGATTAAAGTAGCATCTCAACAAGCCCAGCAAGCTTCAGTTTTTTCTCAACAAGATGGTATTACCCACCAGCTTTACTTAACTGTGGAGAGTATTCCATAAATCATAGCCATTATTTCATGGAGGAATGAAGCATAAAACTATTTGAAAATAGTAAACAGAGCAATGTATCTTACACAATGCCTTTGAGGAATCTGTTGGCATATTTTAAAAGTTTGAATTCAGTGCTCTTTACATTTTCTTTTAAAAAATGTGGAGCACTTCACGATTTTGCATACCATCTTGCACAGGGGACATGCTCACCATCTCTGTATCATTTCAGTTTAGATATATGTGCTTCTAAATCACGCACTCTTTATTTACTTTTAAAATTCCCTTCGTGAAGGGTCAAATTGAGCAGCTGGCTATTGACTATTCTATGGAATGAGATGGGTTTATTTTTCTAAATGATCGAGGGTCCACCAACAGCCTAACATTGACTTTGTCCCTGCCCCCACAGAGTAACATAGCAGCTGGAAATGCTACTGTGCAGCCACAGAAATCTATTTAGTTCATTCCCGCTCCCCACCCCCCCATACTTAGCACCAGTGTTACTGGTGGCTTGACACAGGTACAGCAAAGATCTGGATGGTGTCAGGACATTCGATGCAAGGCACTGTTACCTCACAGTGTCTTCTGAGTTAGGGAAGAATGCATCCCTTTGCCTCATTATCCCTTGTTCAGACCACACAGTATGACCTCCTTAGAGGCCAGTCCTGGCAACAGCAACAATTATCTGGTCTTTGTGCCACCAGGTCACTGGTTCTGACGACTGAGCTGTTTTGTCTTCTGACTATCTGGAATTAGTACTATGAGGGAACTGGAAGTACCTCTCTGAGGGGTTCTTAATGTTCGGGAAGCTTGTGGTGTCTTAAGTCCACGAGGTTGGGCTGAGGAAATCCTAACTGTCTTCAGGACTGGGAGTAAATTATATTCTCTGGCATGGGTGGAGGAGGTTGCAGATACCTAAGGTGAAACTATGTCTGGGGTTTGGGTATTTCTGGGTCTTATGGTGCCCAGAAACTGGGACTGAGGGTGTGGCATCCCTTCAGCCTTAGGCTTCGGCCTTGATTGTGCAGTTCAGGGCTTCCACAGAATGTATAATACATATTCTATATTGTGGTCAAATGAGTATTATCCATTTAATTCCTTCCCTATGATCCACATTCTCTCCTGACTCTCTTAATCTTACTTCCTTTTGTCTCTGACTCATTTCTTGTACTTCCTTTCATGTTTTATTTTCCTTTTCTGTCAGAAGATGGGTCATCTTTGAGCTTGAATGCAGGTGGAGTACAGAGACACAGGCCTGTTGGAAGAGGTTTCTACTCCAGAGCCATATCCCTAGAACCCAAAAGGGTTCTGGAGTGACTGCCATGGTCATATTCATCCTGATTTTGTGTACAGGAAGAGTAAGTAGCCAAACTCAATCTTCTGAAATCTTAATAGATACATTAAAATCTTAATAGAACTGCCCAAAAGTGACCAGGCATGTACTGAACCATGGAGGCAGGGTTTGACTCCCCTGCGCCCCCACTAACAAGCTCCACCAACATTGTAATTCCAAACACATGTGCAGCAGGCCTAATAATGGATTCTCCTGACTTGGTTACCTTGCTTCTTACCCAGGGAGTACACTCATTGTCAAGGGTCAAAAAACACTTTTTCCTGCTCTGCCCTGTCCAGTGCTATCAGTTGGAAGAATAATTAGAGAGAGGCTCTAAAATTTACAGATGGCAGAGTCTGGGGTCAAAGATGATTGTCTGTGTGTTTTTGTGTATGTGTGTTTGTGTCTATGTGTGAGTTTGTGCAGTCATTCCTTTTGAGTCTACTAGACAAGAATCTACTCCTCAGAGAGCCCGTAAGTGTGGCAGCATCCACCTGAACACAGATCAGAGGGTACATTTGGGCCCTGGCCTGGATCTATTGGAAAGAGTTGAGGTTTAGGTGGCTTTTCTCCATTCTCTTGAGACGCATGGCTCAGACCTGAGAAGCTGGCGCCCTTACAGGTACACACAGCTGCCTTGAAAATTGCCCTATGTCCAATAGGAAGGCTGAATGATGCTTGGTTTGGTTGGGTCTGGGTGGTATACTTTCATGAGGAGAAGGAAGAGGTTGTGACAGACCTGATGATAGCTCATAATGGTTTCCTGGCAATGCCTAGGAGACTGATAGTTTGGAGATGCAAGCGTACTCCTGGTAGGCAAGGTGGCAGGAGTTGTGTAATGTTTCTCTTTTGGATCTGTTCTTCTCCTCACAACAGAGACATGGGCAGCCTGACTCTGCAAGTGAAAGTTGTCCCTGGATCCTTATAGGCCCTGTTGTGGAAGAAATTTGGCAGAATTCAAATGAACAAAGATGGAAAGGTATCTGAAGGAACCAGCCTGGATACATGAGCACATTTCAGGATTTTGCTGAATTTCTCAACTTCCATCAGCCTCAGAGCTCAGACCTGAAAAACTGGAGCCCTCACAGGTACACAAATCGGACTTGTGCTTTGCCCTTTTTCCATTGCAAGGCTTCTTCTGCCAAGAGGGGTAGCAGTTCAGTGTCTAGAGCCCCATTGAAATGAGTGGTGATCTTTGGTGAGGTATCTGCCCAACTTCTTATGTGACCATAATTCTGTGACACCACAACACAGCTTCCCTACATCCCAGGTTTCACCTGAGGCATTCTTGGCAGGCCTCCTTGTCCTGGAAGTTTGGATTTCAGCTGGTTTACCAAGTATCAGCACACCCAGTTCTTGCCTGACAGCCATAGTGATCTCTGAGATGGGCAGAGTCAAGGAGAATTCAGCAGGATCTCCAGGGAGGCCCAAGTCAAAATGTCCCAACTGAGCCACAGGAGGGCAGTTTCGAGTCCCCAATCTCCAAGTCTGTTTTTTGTTTGTTCTGTGGAGATCTGTAGCATGGGTTTTCTGGAGCATTCCTTAGGACCTATACATCAACTTCTCAGCTTCCCAGGTGCCCTGAATTGAATGGAATTTCCCAGGGATTGCAATTGAGGAGCTCCTTGTTCTGTGTCCCATGGTCCTGAATCTGCCACCCACTCCCAACCACACCTTCACCCCTGCCAAGAATCTCCTTACCTACCTGCATGCCCACAACTTTCCTAGCCTGTAAGTAATGCTGCCAACTTGGAACCTGTAATTGTTTTTTTTACTCAATAAAGGTCATACAGAGTTGTCCCAGGGCCTAAGTTACTTTGCATTCTTGGTGCACTACTGTCATCAAGTAGAATTACTTTGCAGATTCTGCCAGCACATCCCTGTCTTTCAGTGGACATAGCCAGCATGCTAAGCAGCACTTCTGGATCTTGATAGACAAGGCTGACTCTGGTCTACTGCAGTCCTGTTGGCCCTTGTGTGTTGTGGGGAAAAAACAGAGTCCAGTTGATCCTTGTCCCACAAGGCTAAGTCCTGCCACAGTGCAGGCCCAGCACCACAGAATTTGGTTTGCTCTAAGGTGGAATCACAGCCCCCAGGTCTTGAGGTTGCCATATCTGTCAGGATTGTGAGGATCACCTTGCAAGTGACTATATATCTGTGATTAAATCAGCATTGAGGAAGGGAAACTTATTCCACATTCCAGTGTGCACAAGGCCACCAACAATCTCCATAGCTTTTGGATGATGCTGACCAGTAGGTCACACACCTCACTGTCCAGGAATCACACATGCTACAAAGAACCCTTTCATGACTGTGCACAAATTGTCAGGGCAACACAGCCATGATTGTCATATGTGTTTTATCCATTTTACTCCCTCCCTACAGTCCTCATTCCCTCCTTGCTCATCTTTGTCTACCTCCTATTCTTTCTGACTTTCTTTATCTTCTGTTCTTTAAATTTTTTCAACAGAAAATTAGGTTCTCTTTTAGCTTGGCTACAGATGGAGTTCAGGATTGCTGACCTGAAAGAAAGCATTTCTGCTCCAGAACCACATCCCTAGAACCCTAAAATTTGTCTGAGTTGCACCACCATGGACATATGCATCCTCTTTTTTGGGTACACAGGGCAAGTAGCCTAAGACATTCATTTGGCTCACTACACCCTATATGACTGCGTAGTAGCAGGTTGTGCTGAGCAGTGCCAAAAGTGGCCTGGCATGCACTGTACCAAGTAGTCAGGGTTAGACTCTCCATGCCTCCCTTAAAATGCCTTCTGCTGTGATTCTCAACACCCATGCATGAAGCATACTTGTTGATTCTCCTGATTTGTTCACCTTACATCTTACAAAGGGAGAACACCCAGTTGGAAAGGTCAAAATGCACCTTTATCTTGCTCTTGCCTGTCCAGTGATATCTTGTGGAAGAGTAATTAATTAGAAGAGGCTCAAAAATTAACAGGTGGCAGAATCTGGGGTCCAAGAAGACTGTGTGTGTCTGTGTGTGTGTGTTCATTCTTCTAGAGTTCACTGTTGAGGAATCTATGCCCCAGAAATCCCTGATAGTGCCAGAAATGTTGCTGTGGGTAGCAGTCATAATGGTCATGTCAGAGTTGTCTGGGAATGTCAGGTTGTTTTGTGTAGGAGAGGACCTTTAGGGCTCCACCCCTCAGCACAAGCTCAAGTGGTCATAATATCTGGATGTGACCATGTACTGCTGTGACCAGTTATGGCTCAGATGATGAGACTAATTCCATGGCAACAGTATGAAAGGTGGAAAGAACAGTCCTGAGGAGTGGTTTCCAATGCACTTCTGAGAACTCAGAGAAGTTGCAGCCTGAGGAAGCTCCCTTTGCAGCATCAGAGAGGTTGACTCCAGGAGGAGATAGAAAGCAATGCTGGGAATACCTTCATGAGGCAGGAAAAATCGTCTTTTAATATGGGCCTACATGGACAGTCTCATCCTCATGGAGTTGGGTCTCTAGGGATTCTCAGCTGATGGTAGGAATGGTACTTCTGGGGTAGTGAAAATCATTTCCTAAGTGAACCTGGTATATCATGTGATTTCGAGACAGGCCTTCCTTCCCTGGATGAACAAGATTATGACTGTACATATGAGAGAGGAATATAGATGGAGAGAGCAATGGAAAGAAAGAGAGGAGACTGAGACAGAGAGGGGGAGAGAGAGGGGGGGGAGGAAGGAAGGGAGGGAGAATATGAATATGGGATGGTGGTCAAAACCATTCTCACATGACAGCCACTTATTCCTGTTCCTTGGTTGTAGGCCACAGGAGAGAAAGGATGAAGGTGCCTTGAGAGGTTCCTATGATGCAGGGTTGCAGATTGCTTCATGCTTTCTGGTGGGACCCGTCCAGAATGTATGTTCTCCCTAGTATGTATTAGCCCAGTGCTTCTACTTGAATCTTATCAGAGAGCTCTGAGTTTGATGTGTTCCTTGCCTTGGCAATAGGTAGGTGGATGTCCACAGAAGACACAGAATAATACAAATCTGAGATTGACTTGAGGATTTAGAGAAAGAAAAGAAAAGCAATTATCCTGAGGGGTTCCTGTTGTTGGGGGTGAAGTGGGGTGTTGTTAGGCTCGGAAGAGGAGATAGGTTGGGACTGACTTGGAGATACCTCATAATAGCTACCTGGCAATGCCTTAGTTGAAGAACCAAACCCATGGCCTGGTAGGCAAGGCAGCAAGTGGGATGTAGTGTTTCTCCTTTAGACACATTCTAGTCACCATAACAGGGTCCTGGACAACCTGTGTCTACAGGAAAAATGAGCCAACATCTACCTGATCCCATATGGCAGGATACCTAAAGGAACCAGCCTGGATTAATTGTCAAGAAGATTTGAGGTTTTTGGTAGCCTTTCTCATCACCCATCAGACTCAGTGCTTAGACATGTGCAACTGGATTCTCACAGGTACACACAAATGCCTCTGGTTTTGTCCTTTGTCCATTACTGAAGCTTCTGCTATGTGGAAAGGCAATTCTGAGCCTAAGTCCTGATTAACACAAGTAGTTGTCTTTGTTGTGCCTTCTGCCTCTCTTCCTATGTATGTGGAGTTTTGTGATACCACCACCTTACTGACTTACTACCCAGGGACTGCTAAAAGGGCCTTCTTGGCAGGCTGCCTTGACCTGGAAGATTGGTTGTGGCAGGGTCACAAAGTGTCAACACACCCAAATCTGGAGTGGCAGCTTTAGTGATCAGTCAGGTAGGTGGAGTCAAGGAGAATACAATAGGTTTTCTGGGCAGACACAAGTTGGGATGTCCTGGTTAGGATACAAGAGGGCTATGTCCAGCCCTTGTTTCCCACGGCCATGTTTTTGTGTCTGAGGCTACTCTCTTGTGTTGCAGATTGGCATGGATATTCTGGAGAATTCCCTTGGAGGTCTAGGCAGCACCTTCTGGACCTCCCCAGCACCCACAACTGAGTACAATAGCTCAGGGCATTGCAGTTATGGAGCCCCTGTGTCCTAGGTTCTGTGACTGACCCACAATTCCTGAATCTACCAACCATCCTCTTCTCCATTGCACCCCCATCTGGAACCCCCTCACCTACCTGCATGCCCATATAACCTGCTAGGATCCCCTGTGGTGGACTGCATCTAGAGAGCCATCTCTTAGCCCATCCTAGTCAATAAGGTTAGCTGCTTCTTGGAATCTAGAGGCAGGTGGTTGCTGTTGTATTTTTACACATAAAAGGACAGAGGGAGTGGTCTCACAGCATGAATTATTTGGCATTTTGGTCCACTACTGTCATTAAGTGGAATGGTTTTTCTGATCCTGCCAGCAGGTATCTGTGCATCTCTGTACAGTGCCAGCACCCTAAGCAGCATCTCTGGTCCTGGCTAGACAGGACTGGCTTGGGTCTCCTTCAGCCTTGTTGGCCCAAATGAGGTGTGGGAAAAAGCAGGGTCCAGGTGATCCTTGACCCTGGAGACTGAGTCCTGCCCCAGTGCAGGCCAGGTGCCATAGTGTTTGTCATACTGCAAGCAGGAAGTACAGCCTCCCAGGTCTTGAGGTAGCTGTGTCTGTTGGGATTGTGAGGATCTCTCTTCAAGTGGACTCTGCATCTGACGCTTCATCTGGGTGTAGGCAGGGAAACTTATCCTGCATGCCACGATTCATAATGTCACCCACAGGCTCCTAAATTTCAGGTGAGGGTCAACAATAGCAAACAGACCTCACTTCTTGGTCCCCCACATACTGCCAGCATCTCTTCTAAGCTGTGGGCAGAATGACAGGGCCACATACCCATTGTGGTCCTGTGAGTTTTATCCATTTCACTCCCTCCATTCCATGCTCATTCCCCCTCTCACCTCTCTTTCTGCCACCTGTTCTCTCTTTTTTCTCTTTTTTCTTTTGTGTTCTATTCTGAGCTTGTCTGCAAGTACTGTTCAGTGACCCAGAACTATCAGTGTCACTTCAGAGTTGTCTGGGAAGGACAGGTTTTTTTTTTGTAGTGGAGACCCTTTGCGGACCCAACCTTAAGCACAAGCTCATTTGGGCATAATGTGTGGACTCATCCTTGGATTGCTGTGACTTCTTGTGGCTCAGTCAATTAGACCTAATGTCACAGGACCACTCCTTGGAAGTGGCTGGATTGGCACCACTGAGAACTCAAATCAGGTCCACCCTGAGGGACCTCCATTTTCTGCATCAGAGAGGCTGCCTCAAGGAAATTGTGAGAGAGGAAGAGGTGGAAATCAATGTCAGGAATGTCTCCAGGAGGCAGGGTATGTGTTGTGTCTTAGGGGCTATCATCCCTATGTAGCTGGGCCTCTGGAGACTCTCAGCTCATGGAAAAAATGGTTCCTGTGGGATAGTGCAAAGCATTTCCCAAATGAATATGGTATTATCATATGGTATCCAGACAGACTTATCTGTCCTGGATGCTCTGGCTATGAATGTATATATGAGAGAGGGAAATAGAGGGAGAGGTCAAAGGAAGAAAGAGAGGAGACAGAAAGTAATAGATGGATAGATAGGTAGATAGATAGATAGATAGATAGATAGATAGATAGATAGATAGATAGATAGATAGATGATAGATAAAGATACAGAGATGGAGAAATAGAGAAATAGAATGAGAGGAAAATCACTTTGAAATTGTAGGTATATTTGCCTGGAGCTTGGTGATCAAACCCATTCTTTCATACGGCAGCTCTTTGGCCTCTCACTCCCATTCCTTGGTTCTAGTCCAATGGGGAGAACAGATGAAGGAACAATGACTGTTTCCTCTAAGGATGCCTTACTTTGGTATGAAGTCAGTGATTAGGGCAGGGGTGCGGACAAGCTGCAGACATCCTGTTGAGATCAGTCAGGCATGTGTATTCTTCCTAGTGTCTAGGTGACCATAGATCTGACTTACATGTGTGCCTAGCCCTGGACACATAAAGAGGTATGTGTCTACAGAGTACTCAAAATGACCCATATTTGAGAGCACTGTGTGGACTTTAGAGAAATAAAAAGGAGCCAAGTATCCTTAGTGGTGCTCACTGGTTTGGGTTGGATGGAGGTGGTTTATTGGGCTGCTGAGAGGAGATGGGTTATCAGCATAGCTCTAAATAGTTGCAAAGCAATCCCTAGGAGACAGTTATGGTTGGGGATAAGCCCACTACCTGATAGGCCATGGGCTAAGTGGGATAAAATGTCTCTTTTTAGAAATATCCTTTCCCCACAACAGGGTCTTGCATGCCTGCCTCTTCAGGTGAATTTGTATGTGGATGCTCCTGGCTTCTGTTGGCTCCTGCTGTGGATAAAGTTTGGCAGCATCCACATGAACCAGATGGCAGGGTTCCTGATGTCATCAGCATTGATCCATGTGCAAGAAGATGAAAGTGTTGGGGTAGCCTTTCTCATGACCCATCTGACTCAGGGGTCAGAGCTGAGCAACTGGATTATCACAGGTACACACAGATGCCATTATGCTTTGTCATGTGTTGATCAAGGGAGTCTTCTTTTGCAATATTGGAAGGCAGTTCTATGCCTAGGACCCAAATGAGGTGGGAGCCTCTTCCTGAGGCTTCTGCCACCTTCCCATGTATACACAGCTATGTGACAACACTGCCCCACTGCTGTATGTGCCCAGCATTAGCCTAGAAGGGCCTTCTTGTCAGAGAGCCTTGACCTAGAAGCTTGGGTGTGGCCATGGTCAACCAGTGTCATCATACCGAAGTCTGGCCTGGAAGCTTTAGTGGTCTCTTTGGTGTGTGGAGTAAAGTAGAATGCAACAGGATTTCTGGGCAGGCCCAAGTCAGACTGTCCTTGCTTGGCCACAAAGGAGGAGATTCCCGTCCCTGGCCCATAAGTCTATTTTGTGTCTGAATTCTCTCTTCCATGCAACAGATTGTCATGGGTTTTTGGAGCATTCCCTTAGATCTTGGAAGCATTTTCAAACCCTCCTAGCACCCAGGATGGAGGAAAGTGTCTCAGTGCAGTGCCATTGAGGACCCCATGATCTGTACTCCACAGGCCTGAGCCTACCAAGCATCCCTAAACCTGTACCTGCCCTAACCTCCATCTTGTACCCCCTCAACCACCTACAGGCCCCACCCATACAAACTTTCTTGTATCTCCAGTAGATGATTGCCCTTAGAGAGCAATCCCAGATGCCTAAAGATGTTGAACATTTCTTTAAGTGTTTCTCAGCCATTTGAGATTCCTCTTTTGTGAATTCTTTGTTTAGATATGCACCCCATTTTTAAGTGGGTTATTTGTTTTGTTGACATGTAGATTCTTGCATTTTTTTATATATTTTGGATGTTAAATTCTCTATTGGAAGTGGAATTGGTCAATATCTTCCCATTCTGTAGGCTTCAGATTTGCCCTGCTGACAATGTCATTTTCCTTACAGAAGCTTTTCAGTTTTATGAGGTCCTCTTATCAATCTTTGATCTTTGTTCCTGACCTTTCAGTGTTCTGTTAAAAAAGTTGTCTCCTGTGCCACTGCTCTCAAGGCTATTGCTTACTTTTCTTCAATCAGTTTCAGTATATCTGGTTTTATACTGTGATCTTAGATTCATTTGGACTTGAGGTTTTTACTCAGTAATAGATATGGATCTTTTTGCATTCTTCTACCTCAGACATCCAATGAGACCAGCACCATTTGTTAAAGCTGCTTCCTTTTTGTCATTGTATTTTTCTGGCTTCTTTATAAATGATCAGGTATCCATAGGTGTGTGGATATATATCTGTATCCTTTATTGCATTCCATTGGTCATCAAGTCTGTTTTTGTGCCAATACCATGCAGTTTTTATTACTATGGCTCTGTAGTACAGATTAAGATCAGGGATCTTGATACCTCTAGAAGTTCTTTTATTTTTCAGGATTTTTTTAGCTATCCTAAGTATTTTTGTTTTTACATATGAAGTAGTGTAATGCCCTTTTAATGTCTCTAAAGAAGTATATTGGGATTTTGATAGGGATTGCATTGAGTCCTTAGATTATTTTTAGTACAGTGGCCATTTTTACTATGTTAATCTTACCAACTCAGAGCATGGGATATCTTTCCATCTTTTGAAATCTTCAAATTTCCTCTTCAAGGACATAAAGATTTTGTCATTCAAGTCTTTCACTTGCTTGGGTAGAGTCGCCAAAGATACCTTATGTTATTTGTATCTATTGTGAAGAGTATTATTTCTCTTACTTCTTTCTGTCTCTATTTGTCATTTGTATATAGGAGGGCTACAGATTTTTTTAGTTTATCTTGTAGCCAGCCATTTCACTGAAGTTGTTTACCAGTTATAGGAGTTCCGTGATCCAGTTTTTGAGGTCATTTATATATAATATCTCATCTGCAAATAAGGATACTTTGACTGTTTCCTTGTGAATTTATATTCCCTTAATCTCCTTCTCTTGTCTCATTGTTCTTGCTAGAACTTTAAGTACTGTATTCAATATTTATAAATGGAGGAAGCAGCCTGGTCTTGCTTCTGATTTTAGTGTAATTGCTTTGAGTTTCCCTCTATTTAATTTGATGTTGTCAGTAGGATTGCTGTTACTTACCTTTACTATGTTTCAGTATGGCCTTTTTATCCTCAATCGCTCCATTAGATTTATTTTGAAGGGTTGTTTGATATTATCACAAGCTTTCTCACATTGTAGTAAGATGATCATGTAGTTTTTTTCTATTAATTTGTTTATGCAGTGGATTACATTCACTCATTTTCTTCAATTGAACCATCCATTCCTCTCTGGGATCAAGGCTATTCAATCATCGTGAATAATCTTTTTAATGTGTTCTTGGATGTGCTTTGTGAGTATTTTGTTGAGTTCATTTGCATCTATATTGAAGAGTGAAATGGGCATATAATTCTATTTCTTTTTGAATCTTTGTGATGTTTGGGTCTTTGCATGACTCCAAAATATCCTGTAACAACTTCTATTTCTGCATTTTTGCATTGGTGGATTTCTGCATTTCTACGTTGGTGATGATGTTTCCAATAAAACTATGACACAAGTCCTGGATGCTAAATTGTACCTCTCACTAGAACCCAAGGCAAGGTTCACTGATAACATAGGCTGTAGTCTGTGGATATCTTCTCATGCAAGGTTTTCAACTTTGTATAGAAAGCTGAAGGCCTCTGAGGTATCGAGGACAAGATGAGTTTGACATTGTGTACTAGTTCTCACAAGCTGTAGTTATTTCATAGAATGGTTTCTGGGTGATGAAGTAGGTGTTTTCATTACTATAGCCTCTTTGAACTTCTAATATTTGATGTTTTCTGGGTGCCTGGGTTCACTGTGTCATTACCACCAGGGAAGACTGACTGCTTTGTATGTCAAAATTAAATATGGCCAAGAGCACAGCTTCGAGTACTGCACCCTCTACAATTCAGGAGTTGTTATTCCACGGTGGGGCATCTCAGCTCTGACTTTGGCCCAGTGTCACTGACATTATACCTCAGGATTCTGTATCCTCATCCACCTAAAAATGGATTTCCACTCAGTTTTCTTAATGTGTAAGAAATTCGGATTGACATGCCATTTTACTAGACAGTATATCTGATCCTTGAAAATGAGATTCTTTTCAATCTTCATCCCTAAGACCATTTATCAAGATGGGAAAATCATCACTTGGCAGAATTGCCTAAATTAGTGAGGGGTTTGCCAGCTGGGATTCTTATGGTAAGCAGTTATGCAGAGGTCCCAGTAAGTGGACCTATGTTATAAGCAGCATGTCTTATGACATTCCAGGTGAAATACTACCCCAAATCAGAATTGTCATGGTAATGCAAACACTACTTTACTTTGGATTCAATGGAAAGTTTGCTTCCTCCAGAACACCCCAGCTGCTCATTCTGCCCAAGGTCTGGTTACCCTGGTGAAAAGTGCAGTTTCTTGAGGTAAGTGGTGTTCTAGAATTCTTGACCTCATAGAGACAAAAAAGCTTAGCAGGGATGCAAAACAGTATTCAGAGAACAGTCTAACTTTTGGGGCTTGGGAAAGGGGGAGAGTTGATGAGCTCCATTCCTGACTTCCTAGCAGAAAACATAGATACCTAAAATTTACACAGCCCCAGTCATTTTCCCAAGGTGCTTTCTTGGCTCTCCACAGGCACCCATAACTCATTTATGGAACACTACATGTTCTGCTCATTTTGGCCCAAGCTCATCCAGGTGGGAACATACAGTTCTTCCCTTCAATGTTTGCTTTTGTTTTTGTTTTTTCATTTTAAGATAATCATATTTTCCACTACTATTTGTTCTCTCCAAAACTTCCCACGTACCCCAATTCTTCTATCCACTCTAACAAAAGTTGACATTAATGACAGCCTAAACCGGAGTTCGAAAATCCTAACAATAGATAGGCAAAATGAAACAGCAGAAGACCACAGTCCTAAACAAAGATATACAGAAAGGAAGAAATGTTGTAGTGGAAGAAATAGCCTTCCCTAGATAAAAAAATTGTAATTACTCAATATCATTTTTGAGAATATACTATTATTAGAGTAAACCACCCTTTTTTGATCTTAACACAACACTTGCATTCACTTCATTGCTCATTCATTTCTTCTTTTCTCATTATTTATTTTCACCTAAAGTTAACTCTATAGAGGAGAATACTCACCACTAACTACATAAGTAAAACCTTCCCAATTACCTGTCCTTCTTGCCATTCAGCCTGTTTTCTTTCCTACATTGTTGACTATCTACTTCCCATCATTTATCCTTTGTTCTTTTCTTATTCATGTTCCTTTCTGCCTCTGTTTAGTTTCTTTTTGCTTCTTTCTTTCTTCACTGCTTTTTTTCCTCTTTGCTTTCTTTGTTTTTATTTTTTTAAATGTCCTCTATGAGGATAGCTGCATCATGTACCAATTATGTGTCAGATAATGTTGAGGCAAGAAACCAGAACTAATACAAGTTTTTGTGAGCACTGTGCCTTGGATTGTAGATTAGGCATCTGCCATAGCTAGCTTTAGTAAGGAGACATTTAAGACTTTCTTCATGGTGAAAATGATGAGAAGCAGAGATCTCTATGAAGGTATACAATGGAGCTTAAATTCAGTGAATGAGAAGAGTTTCTTGTGTCCACTTACACTGCTTATGTGGCTTATCTAGGAAAAATGCTTCTTTGGCTAGCTGACCCATTTTTAATCTGGGGTCACTTCACTCTACCTTGGTCTAGATGCCCAGGAGGAATGAAGTGCTCACAGTTGAGAAAGCCTTCCAGGTATCTTTTTTTCCTCCTTGGTATGTTATGCTTCCCTCCTTGCCAAGCTACTCCCTATTTGTAGGTATAAGAATGAGTAGTATGGGACCTAATATTAATCAGTTAAAGGTGTATGGATATCCTTTGAAATCCCTTGACAGTTAAACATGGGGCCATGATGACAGCTGAGGGTCCTATACGATGTACAAATCAGGATTTTGCCATTTCATTCTGGGATGTCTTTGTCTTTTGTTCCAGTGTCAATGATTTGTTCTTCAGACTTCTTCAGGCTCATCCAGCTAATAATGGAATTCAAGTTATCTTTTCAAATGTGTTCTCTCATTGAGGTGGAGCCATTTTACCAGACAATGTCTATATTCCTTGGAAATGAGAATCCTGTACAATCTTCAACCCTAAGTCCATTCCACTTACTCAACATGGGGATAATATCATTTTCCAGCATTGCCTAAAAAAGTAGGTGGGTTGACACATAGGAGTCTTTGAATAGGCAGAAAATTGGGAAAATTGTCTCCTCAGAGGGCATATTAAATGGACCTAGGTTAAATGCATATGATATTGCAGATTAAATACTGCCCTGAATCAGAATCATATTGGTGATACACACACTGCTTTCTCTCCTTTGGATTTCTTTTCAGGCCTTGCAGTGAGTGTCGTCTACTTCCTTCATAACATGGCACTGGTCCATCATAGCCTCTGGAATTTGAAGTATTGTGACTCTGGTGACCAGTGCAATCTCTTGAGGCATGCAGAAGTCTAGATTTCTTTTCTAGCAGAGATTAAAAACACAGTTCCAGGTGCCCATTGTGGCAATATTTAGCAGGGATGCATAACAGTAGTCACCCAGGAGTGCATATGGGGCTTGGCAAAGGGGAACTTGCTGGGCCCTTTCTTGTTTTCCTAGCAGAAATAATGAGAGATCCAAATTTAACACAACCCCAATCACTGTCCCAAGAATCCTTCTCTGTTCTCTATACACATTCATAGCACATTTCTTGGCATATACCCCAC
The DNA here is from genome assembly GCA_026225945.1 of Cricetomys ansorgei. NCBI lineage: Eukaryota > Metazoa > Chordata > Mammalia > Rodentia > Nesomyidae > Cricetomys > Cricetomys ansorgei. The sequence goes on along the minus strand of JAMJFZ010000070.1, from coordinate 963,742 downwards.
TATCTACATAATACAACATTCCTAATCATCTGTCCTACTTTCAACTCATCGATTCATCCTCAATTCTTCTTTTCTACATCCATGCCTCCTTATCATGTTCTATTTTTACCTTTATTATGTTATTATTATTTTCATATTTTATATATTTTTTATTTTTTATTACTTATATTTATATTTTATATATTCATTTATTTTATACATTTATTTATTTAATAAGTAAATATTATTTATTATATTTATATGTTCTTTATTATTATTTTATTATTTTATCTTTATTATTCATTCCTAGTTAGATTTACTTCTTCATCTATCATTTTGTTTTATTCTTCTCTTCTTATTTTTCTTTTTCATTTTAAATGTCTTCCATTAGAAGAGCTGTATGGTTACTTTTAGTCCATCTACCTGTCAGACAATATTTTTGAAAGAAAAACTTCAAATCCATTATTATTAAAAGGAGTTGGGAGTACTGTAGCTTGATTTAAAGACTAGGAATCTTTTACAACTAAAAGATTTGTATCATCAAAAAGCTGAATGTTGTGTGATTATTCATGGTGAAAATTATAGAACCGGAACCCTTCATATAGGGATCAAAGGATATTACAAATCAATGAAATAGAAAGAGTTTGCTTTTTTCTGGTTTCATTGCTTGTGTGGCTTATGTAGAAAACATGACTCTTGGAATAGTTGAATCACTTTAAATCTGGTGTTACTTAACTTCACCTAGGTCAAGTTCCCCAGGATGAATACTAGGTTCCAGGTTGAGAAATGCTTTGATCTATAATGTTTTGGTGTCATGTGTTCATTCTTTTTGGCAAGTTGCTCCCTGATTACAGTAGAAGAATGGGTATCATAGGACTTTATTGTAATTCATGGAAGTGCCTGGGGCTCAAAAAACTGGAAAATTAGCCTAGGATCACTCATACTGTGTTCTTCCCTGATTGGAATGCAAGCCTTGGATTGTTCAGAGGTCAGGGAGAATATTTTGTCTGTTGTAGATGAAATTCAGCTACTCTCCTTCTTGCCACCTTAAAGCTTAAAAAAGAAAGATTGTTCTATGGTGGAATCTCCAGGCAATCACAATTCTGAAGAGGAGCCCATGTTGACACTGGTTGTACAATGTTCAGAAGCCTGTATTCTCATTAGTATAATTTCCCATCCTTGTGACTGAGCATGTAAAATCATTGGCTAATTGTAATCATTGGTAGGGGATATATGTTATAATTCCCATGAAGTAGTGAGTAAGCTTACATACTGTGTCCTTTTCCTAGAAAGGAAGCCAAGCCTCAAAATGTACAGAAAACCTGGTAAATGGTGTCAGGTATGTAATTTATTAGGATAGCACATTTATTACTTGTCCCCTCCTTTTTTAAAAAAAAGGAACAATAATCGATTTTTGGTGTGTGCCCCATGCAATCACAACCATCAACAGAAGCTCAGAATGATACAGATTATAATGAGTGGATCAGACAGCTAAATGTTTTTTATAGTTGGAACAATGGTCTATTCTTGTGTCTAGCATATTGATTGAAATAGACTGACAACTCTGTGAACAGCAGCTGATCAGTCAATTGAATTACACAGCCTGCTCCTGGTGAGAATTCATAGCAGGCCAAAATGCATACAATTCAGTGTTCAGCAGTACAATAGATCCTGGATTCTGGTTGTACAGGAGAGGGCGGTGGTGGGCAGAATTTCTAGAAGGAACTAAGAGTGTTGTCTTTTTCTCTGGTCATTCCCAAAGATATCAATAGTAAGGAGGCAGCTTTTGCAGTTTATTCCTTAGATTGTTGAAGACTTTGTGTTTGCATATGAAAATCTTGTCAGCATGTATGCCATCTTAGGTATCTTGTGTGTGTGTGTGTGTGTGTGTGTGTGTGTGTGTGTGTGTGTGTGTGTGTGTGTGTCTCAGTGTTGGTGTGTTTGTTCAGGAAGAGATATTTGTAACCCTATTAGCTCCACTGCTTTGCATCTTTCCACTGGGTTTTGGTTCTGCTATTCAAAAGAGCATGTTATAGAGAATATGTGTCCTTTTGAGTGGGAAGTATCTGAAGGCAGAACACAGATTGGTGTTCATCTCCAGTCTAATGATATGCAATCACGAATATCTGAAATATGTCTATGAATCTGTGAATCTACTAGACTGGCAATGAAATACCATCATTCACTTGAGTGCTTTACAGAGCCCATTTTTATCTAAATTGTTGGTAAGAGAAGTAAAAAGGAGTTAGAACTCAAAGATAGACTTGTGATTTTTGAAAAAGTTAATAAGTTTATAGTGAAGTGTCATGAGGAAGTGGGGACTGTGTGATACTAAAAAGTTTATTATCTTGTTACTGTGTATGAGATCACAATGATTTCCTCATGACACCAATGAGATTCTCATTATCCCCTGTAATACAGCCAGCAGGAATGTATAACCTTAGATGCTGTTGCCCTTGGTTTTGTTTTTGTTTTGTTTAACTCTACATCAGTATCTGCTACAACCTCTCATTTCAGCATATGTTGGTTTAAATAAAGCCATTGCTCAAGTCATGAAAGTTTGATTTCACATCTGCCATTAGAAGTAAAGGTAGTAATGCCAGCTGGCACAGGTTACAGTTGTGTATAAGTTGATAAAATAATTTTGGTGGAGAAATTCTTGTTTCCTATGAATTGTCACTATGGAATGGAAACCTTGGTCTTCAGAAGTATCCACAATGGGTAAGTTCTCCACTGGGTATGTATTCACCAGATTTTGAACTCATTTCTTAAACTAGGCCTTTTGGATGAGGTAGGTGCTTTTCTCTAATGTGGCACCTTCTCAGCATTTTTGTTTGTTTATTGTATTCCTCTTTCATGCAATAATACATCATGACATCAGTTTTTTTTTCCTTCTACCTATCCATGTCCTCTCCCCTCAGAGTTGTGCTGGTCTTCTATTTCCCATTAGAAAAGAACAGGTCTCACAAGGATATCAACAGAATACAGTATAAAAATATGCAATAAGACTAGGCACAAACACTGAAATCAAGGTTGGATGTGTAAAACAAGTGGAGGTAAAATATCTCAAAAGCAGGTAAAAGAATCAGAGACACCCTAACACCGCGGTTAAATTGTGACTGTCTTTGAGATCACAATGGTATCGTGACGACCCCAGAAAAATTCTCATGATTTCTTGTCAAGCAGCCAACAGGCAGGGAGCAATTGAGATGCTGTAGGTTTGTCGTTTTGTTGTTGTTGTTTTCTTTGTATATTTTATACTCAAGTATATTTTATATTCCTCCATAGTTGTGGAGGTTTATTTTTAGTTATGTTTACAATAATTTTGTGCAATGTTGGGTGAGGGGCAGCCTAGGTCTTGGTGTCTTGTAATGTCTGCAAGTGTTGGATTTATGTGGGGGATGTTTGTTTGGTCATACTCTGCATGTACAATCAATAGAACACTTGAGGAATTCTATATCAGTAAAAACACCTGAGCAGTGACAGTCAGGTTTCCTCTGTTCAGCATGGTGCTTGCCATGACAGTGGTTCCCTCAGCTAAAGTCTGGCAGGGATTTCATCAATCATTATGCCACTTTGTTGTTCTAGGTGAGCTCACATATCAACATACCACTACACTCTATATTTCACCATATGTTGGTTCTTATGTCCTTGGGAATTGAACATCTTGACCCATTGTTGATCACTGCAGTCTTCTGTGACATCAACAATGTAAATATGTGATACAATTTTGATGATGTGACACTGACAACCTAGGCCTGCGTCATTACAATTAGAAGAAAAATGTGATTGAATGAAGGATAGAGCGTCTTAATGTGGGCAACATGACATCATCATCAATGTAAAATATATGTCATCAAAATTAGAAAAAACTGGCATAATAATTGTGATGGAGTGAGGGCAAAAAATGTAAATACACATCCCAATTTATAGATGACATCATAATTGGGAGAAGTTTACATAATATTTGGGATGGTATGACACTGTCAATGCAAGAATATGATATCAAAATTTGAAGACAATGATTTGAGAATTGGAAGAATATGATATCACAATTTGGGTTATATGACATCACCAGTGCTAAAAAATGACATCTTATTGGGAAGAAACTGACAGCATAGCAACAATGTGACATCATCCACGTGAGCATGTGATAACATAATGAAAAGAAACTGACATCATAAATAGAGGGATGTGTTAACATCAATTTAAGAATATGCGATACTCATTGTATGAAATGGACACCATAATCGTGATGACATGAGGTCGATGATGTAAATATATGTCACCATAATAAAAAATACAAGAAAGCATGATTGGACAGAATAGACAATATAATTTGGATGATGTGACAAACTTATTGCCAGAAAAGGTCATCATTATTGGAACAAATTATCTGATCATTGTAAGACTGATATCATAATGTGGATTTTAGGACATCATGAATGTAAACATTTGTCATCACAATTGTAAGAAAATGACATCACAACTGTGATGGGACTTCAACATTATAAAGAAAGGAAATCAAAATAAGGGAAATATTTCTGCAAAAATGGAAGGAAATTACACCATCAACCATCACCTTGAGGATGTGACATGTTTTCATAACTGGAAGGAAATGATGTGATAATTGCAAAGAAATGACTTCTTAATGTGGATTCTGTGACATCAGCATTTTAATAAGAAGGGTATGGCATTATATGCAGAAGAAACTGCCATCGTCATCCTAATGGTGTCAGATCAACATTGTAAGTATATGCTATCATAATCACAACTGCTGAGGTCCAGCCTTGGTGAGGGCAGAGCTTAAAGGGGATGGATGAAAGAGTGGTGAGGGAAGAATTAGATGCAGGACACCATTCAGTTTTGTTTTATAAGAGACTGACAGAGAGGAAGCACATCTCGGTATGGCTTGACATATTCTGACAATTTGTGACTGTCAAAGGCTTTATTTTTACACAAAATCATTTAAGACATTGATGATAGATTACATACCCTCAGGAAGTCATTTTTGTAAAGTCTTCCCTGATTATATAAGTATATGAAAATCAACAAATCAGGCAAATAGCAAAATTGGCAAAACTAAAAGCTAACATTATGATAAAATCAGTTTTCTTTAACTCAACATCTTCCTCCTTAAAATTGGTGTCATAAAACCTTTTGGTTAAAGAAATCCTAGAGAGGATGATGCTATTTGAGTTTGACTCTGTTTAAGTTGAACATAGACTTAATGGATTATAATGCCTGTTACATCAAACATATCTTTTTAACAACAGTCACTTTTGACCCTTGTTAAATTCTTCTTTCCTTTCTCTGTTCTGTTTAACATAAGACCACCATCCTTTTCTTTGATTCTAAAAAGCAAAAGCAGTCTGCTGTTTGTCTTTCCATGCTATCAGAAAAGTCCTGAAAGTTCTGATTTGACATGTTTGCTCAGGAGAACAGGCAATTCATTGAACTAAAATGTCCTTTTCTGTGACTCTGTCATGAACTCTTGTTTCAATACAATCCGTATCTTTATTGCAGTCCTGTAAATGTTAAAAGGATATTAGGATTCCTAGAACTGTTTAATTTCAGGAACATACCAAGCTTATCATTAAGTACATGATCTCTCTCCCTGCCTATATTTATTCTTTATTTCTGAAGCTGGACCTGAAAACCTGATGATCCAGCTTCAGCTCATCAGCTTCTAGAATTTCTCTAGTTTGTTTCTTCTTTAATAATTCTTCTTCCACCTCCTGTCTTATGCTTACTAATTTCATTTATTTATAATCTAAATGTATGTCTCAGTCCTACACTCTAAGGAAGACTCAAATTTCTGCATATTTGTATTTCCCAAGGTACTGCCATTAGTTTCATTTTTATTAACACCAGCATTTGTTACATCATTCCAACTCTATCTTTTGGTGAGTGGCCTTTGACAGTAAAGCATATACGTGGAAGGTGTTAGTGAACTTCTGTCAAGGGCAGTGAAGGGTCAATCAAGGTCATCCTAGCACTGGAACTTTGTGAAACTGAGCCCTCACTACACTTGGCATCACCACAGAAGGATACAACAGCGTAAATGAATGGAACTGACATCATGAGTTTGTTCCTGTGATACAAATCAATGTCTGGATTTGTCATCATGATTGGAATGAAATCACCTGATGATTGGAAGTATATGACATCATAATGTGTATTATGTGACATCATTATTAATGTAAGTATATGCCATTATAATTAGAAGAAATGACATCATAATTGTGATGATGTGACATCATCAATGTAAATAAATGATATCCTAGTAAGAAGGTTATCACAGCATGAATAGAAGGAACTGACATCATAGTAGGGGTGATGTGTAACCATAAACCTGAAGAAGTGACATCATAATTGAAAGGAAATATGAAAATTGGAAGGATGTGACTTAATTTGGGTTATGTACCATCTGCAATGTTCATCATAATCAGAAGAAACTGACATCATAAATGATACTGTGACATAAACAATGTAAATACATGACATCATATTTGAAAATAACTAACCTCGAAATCAGGTGCATGGGAGATTATCAGTGTCAATAAATGACATCACAATTTGAAGAAACTAACATCTGATGATATGTTAATAATGAAAATATATGATATCATAAGCACATGACAAAATAATTGGATGAAACTGACATCATAATTGAAATGGCATAACAGCATCAATATAAGTAATAAAACAATTGCAAGAAAAATACATGATCATAAGGATTTCACATCATATTCGAATTATGTGGCATGAATGTAAATATATGACATCACAAGAAAGACATGCTATATTTGTAAGGTATTGACATTATGATTAAGATGATTTGATATCATCAGTGTAAATACACATCATTATAATTCAAAGAAGCACACATAATTGTGATGATGTGACATCAAAATTGTAAATATATGACATATATATTAAGGATATGGAATGAACTGACATCATAATTGAGATGAATTGCCACAATCAATGTAAGGATGTGAGAGCATAATCGGGATAATATGACACTATTAAATTATGTATGTGATATCCTAGTTAGAAAGAAAAAATGTGATAATTGGAGAGACATGCCAACATAATTAGTATTATATGACACCATCATAATATGACGTGCAATAAATAACATAAATACATGACAAAATAATAAGAATAATATGCCATATTTGGAAGGAACTGACAGCTCAGTTGGGATGTTATACCACCATATCAATGTAAGAATGTGACATCAAAATTGGAAACAAGTCACCTGATAATTGGAGGGACATGGCATCATAATGTGGATTATGTAACATCATCAGAGTAAAAATATCTCATCATAAATGAAAGGAACTGACATAATTGCAAATTTGTAATATCAACAAGGTAAATATAAAATAATAATAAACAGGGTATCACAGGATATTTGCAAGGAACTTATACCATAATTGATATGATATTCCACCATCAATGTGACATAATAATAAAAAGTGACAAAAATACGGCATAAAAAACCTATATGTCTGAACATAAGAATGTCATTGAATTTTGAAGGTACTGACATAATTGGAAATATGTGGAATTATCAATGTCAATATATGACCTCATCATTTGAGGAAACTGTCATCACAATCATGATGATTTGACATCAACTACATAACTATATGTCATGAAAAAATTAAGGAATGGCATATTAGGAAGGACTGACATCATAATTATGATGCTGTAACATCAATGGTATAAATAGATGACACCAAAATAGGAAAGTGAAAGCATAATTGGAAGAAGTGAACATCATAATCATGATATTCCTTCAACAGTATAAATATATGACCTCAGATAATGAAGAATGTGAAAGCATAATCAGCATATGACATAAACAATGTAATTTTATGACATCATAGTAAGAATGAGAGAACTTTCATCATAATTCTGATGACATGACATTATCAAAGTTGATCTTAGACATCACAATTAGAAGAACATGACATGATAATTGGAGGATAGGACAACATAATGTGGATTATGTTACATCGTCAATGACATTAAAAGATATCACGATTGGTAGAAACTGACAACAATTTTGACATGAATGTTGTAAATATATGACATTATAATTGGAAGATATTGACATCATAAAAGTCACATCATGATGTGACTACAGCCATGTAAATATAAGTCCATAATATGAGCTGTATGACAAAATTATAAGGAAAAAACATAATTGTAATGACAAGCAACAGTGTATATGTATTATATAATATGAATGATTTGACAGCAAAATTGGGAAGAACTTAAATCATAATTTGAATGATGTGACACCATCAATATGACATGGTGACATCACAATTGGAAGGAAATGATGTGATTTTGTAAGGATAAAGCATCTTCATATGGATTATAATAGTATAATTATTGTACATATGTCACCATAATTGGATGAAACTGACATCATAATCATGATATGACATCAACCATGTAAATATAGGACACCTTATTAGAAGAAAGCACATCACAGTCAATATGATGTTATGCAAACAATATAAATATATGGTATTATAATAAGAAATGACAGCATTTATGAAACTGCTGTCAACATAATTATGTGACAACATCAATGCAAGTATGTGACTTCTCAATTGTTAGGAAATGATTTGATAATTGGAGGATATGAAATGATAATTGGAATTATGTATCATTGGCAGTGTAACTATATGACACCGTAATTGGGAGAACCTGACACCATAATAGTGATAAGGTTACATCAACAATGTAAATATATGACATCCCAATAAGGATGTGACATCAAATTTGGAAGGAATTTACATCAAACTGGCATGATGTGACACCTTCAATATCAATATATGGCAACATAATCGGAATAAACTAATACCATAATTAAGATGATGTGATGTCAACAATGTAAATATATGACATCATAATAAAGTATATGACAACATAAATGGAAAGAACTGCCATCATTATTGAGATGTGACACTATCATTGTTAAGGATGTTCGACAACAATTGGAAGGAAAATGATGTGATAATTGGCAGAATAATATGGATCATGTACCATCATCACTGTCAATATGTGACACCATAATTGAAAGACACCAACATCTTAATTGCAATGATATCATCAATGTAAACATATGAAATAATAAAAGAAGGGTATGGCAGCATAATTGGAAGGAATTGATTTCATAATTGGGAGGATGTGACATTATTAATGTAAGTGTGTTATATCACAATTGGAAGGAAATGATGTGCTATTTAGAAAGATGCGACAACATAATTTGGGTTATGTGACATCATCTATGTCAGTATGTAATATAATGTGAAGAAACTACCATCATAATTGTGATAATGTGACATCAACAGTGAAAATATATAATAACATAATGAACAGAAAGTTACATGCATGAGGTGATGTGATAAAATCATATCAATGAAAATATAGGCCATAGTAAAGGGCAGAAAATGTATGACATAATAACATGAAGTATGTATCAGCATAATTTGAAATAACAGGCATCATAATTGTGACAATGTAATCCATCAACCTAAATATCCGACAAAACTGAAAGGAAAGGATGTGCTTATTGGAAGGATATGACATTATAATCAGGATTATGGGGCAAAATAGTGTAAATAAATGACAGCATAATTTATGGAAAACAACCACATAATCATGATGATGTGACAGCGAGGTAAATAAGTGACATCATATTATGACAGGTTACTTGAATATTGGAAGGACATTACAGCATAGTTGAGATAATGTGATATCATCAATGTATATATAGAACAGCAAAATTAAAAAAAACTGACATTATAATTGTTTTGATGTGATATCAACAATGTAAATATATGACATCATAACAAGAAGTATATGACAGGATATTTGGAAGGACATCTTAATCATGAAGATGTGATACCTTCAACATAATTTGTGACCACACAAGTAAAAGGGAGCTTAGGAAGCAAGTGACATATCACAATAGGAAGCATGTGACACCATAATTGGGATTATGTGTCACCATCAATAGAAGTGGAACAAAGTAACACCAAAACGTGGTGGATGTGAAACCAATAATAAGAGTATATGACATCATAATTGGAATGAAATGACAACATAATTGGAAGGGCATGAAATCATAATTTCTATGATGTGACATCAAAATATCAATATGATATCAAAGTGTGAAAAAAATTACATCATTATTATGATGATGTAACAACCACAATGTAATGTGTAAATGTATGAGATCATCAAAACAAGGATGTGACATTAGTTTTGGTTGACCAATTATAAGGATGTGATGCTATAATTGCCAGGAACAGATGTCATAGTTGATATTAAGTAAAAATATCAATGTAAAATATGATATCCTAATCATAATAAACTGATATTATAAATAAGTTGATGTGACACCATCAATGCCAATGTATGACATCATAGCTGGAAGGAACAGACATCCCTTGAAAGTGTATGTGTCAAATGTTAGCCTAGGAGAGCCTTCTTGTCAGGAATCCTTTACCTAGATGCTTGGATGTGGCCATGGTCACTCAATGTTATGACAACCAGGTCTGTCGTGGCAGCTTTAGTGATCACCTTGGTGTGTGGAGTAGAGTAGACTGCAGCAGGATTTCTGGGCAGGTACAAATCAGAATCTCCTTGCTTGGTCACAAAGGGACAGATTCCAGTCCCTGGCCCAAAAATCAATATTTTGTTTCTGAGTCCTCTCTGCTGTGTTACAGATTGTCATGTGTTTCTGGAGCATTCCTTTGGAATGAGGAAGCATTTTCTAAACCTCCTAGCACACAGAATGGAGGAAAGTGTCTCATTGCAGTGTAATTGAGGACCCCATGGTCTATGCTTCACAAGTCCTGAGCCTAACAAGCATCCCTATCCCTGTCCCTACTCTAACCTTGAACCCCTTCAACCACCTACAAGCCACACCCACACAAACTGTCTGATAGACTCAGTAGCTGATTGCCCCTAGAGAGCCATCCCAGATACTTAAAGATGTTGAACATTTCTTTATATGTTTCTCAGCCATTTGAGGTTCCTATTTTGTGAATTCTTTGTTTAGACATGCATCCCCATTTGTAATTGGGTTATTTGTTTTGTTGACATGTAGATTCTTGCATTTTTTATTTATTTTGTATGTTAACTCTCTATTGGAAGTCAAAATCTTCCCATTCTGTAGGCTTCTGTTTTGCCCTGTTGACAATGTCATTTTCCTTACAGAAGCTTTTCAGTTTCATGAGGTCCTCTTATTAATCTTTGATCTTTGTTCCTGACCTTTCAGTGTTCTATTAAAAAGTTGCCTCCTGTGCCACTGCTCTCAAGGCTATTCCCTACTATCTCTTCAATCAGATTCAGTATATCTGTTTTTATATTCAGAACTTAGATCCATTTGGACTTGAGGTTTGTACTCAGTAATAGATATGGATCTATTTGCATTCTTGTATCTTAGACATCCAATTAGACAAACACCATTTGTTAAAGCTGCTTCCTTTTTGTCATTGTATTTTTCTAGCATCTTCATAAACGATCAGGTATCCATAGGTTTGTGGATATATATCTGTATCCTTTATTCCGTTCCATTGGTCATCATGTCTGTTTTTGTGCCAATACCATGAAGTTTTTATTACTATGGCTCTGTAGTACAGATTAAGATCAGGGATCTTGATACCTCTAGAAGTTCTTTTATTTTTCAGGATTTTTTAGGTATCCAAAGTTTTTATTTCTACATATGAAGTAGTGTATTGCCCTTTTAATGTCTCTAAAGAAGTATATTGGGATTTTGATAGGGATTGCATTGAGTCCTTAGATTATTTTTAGTACAGTGGCCATTTTTACTATGTTAATCTTACCAACTCAGGAGCATGCGATTTCTTTCCATCTTTTGAGATCTTCAAATTCCCTCTTCAAGGACATAAAGATTTTGTCATTCAAGTCTTTCACTTGCTTGGTTAGAGTTGCCAAAGATACCTTATGTTATTTCTATCTATTGTGAAGAGTATTATTTCTCTTATTTCTTTTCCTCTCTATTTGTCATTTGTATATAGGAGGGCTACAGATTTTTTTTTAGTTTATCTTGTAGCCAGACATTTCACAGAAGTTGTTTACCAGCTATAGGAGTTCCCTGATCCAGTTTTTGAGGTCATTTACATATAATATCTCATCTGCAAATAAGGATACTTTGACTGTTTCCTTGTGAATTCATATGCCCTTAATCTCCTTCTCGTGTCTCATTGTTCTTGCTAGTACTTTAAGTAGTGTATTCAATATTTATAAATGGAGGGAACAGCCTGATCATCCTTCTGATTTTAGTGAAATTGCTTTGAATTTTCCTCTATTTAATTTGATGTTGTCAGTAGGATTGCTGTTACTTACCTTTATTATGTTTCGGTATGGCCTTTTTATCCTCAATCTCTCCATAAGGTTTTTTTGAAGGGTTGTTTGATATTATCAAAAGCTTTTCCACATTGTAGTGAGATGATCATGTAGTTTTTTTCTATTAATTTGTTTATGCAGTGGATTACATTGACTTATTTTCTTATATTGAACGATCCCTTCTTCTCTGGGATCAAGGCTATTCAATCATGGTGAATAATCTTTTTAATGTGTTATTGGATGTGCTTTGTGAGTATTTTTTGAGTTCATTTGCTTATGTTGAAGAATGAAATTGGCATATAATTCTATTACTTTTTGAATCTTTGTGATGTTTGGGTATTAGCATGCCTCCAAAATATCCTGTAACAACTTTTATTTCTACATTTTTGCATTGGTGAATTTCTGCATTTCTACTTTGGTGATGATGTTTCCAATAAAACTATGACACAAGTCCTGGATGCTAAATTGTACCTCTCACTAGTACCCAAGGCAAGGTTCACTGGTAACATAGGCTGTAGTCTGTGGATATCTTCTCATGCAAGGTTTTCAACTTTGTATAGAAAGCTGAAGGCCTCTGAGGTATCGAGGACAAGATGAGTTTGACATTGTGTACTAGTTCTCACAAGCTATAGTTATTTCATAGAATGGTTTCTGGGGGATGAGGTAGGTGTTTTCACTACTATAGCCTCTTTGAACTTCTAATATTTATGTTTTCTGGGTGCCTGGGTTCACTGTGTCATTACCACCAGGGAAGACTGACTGCTTTGTATGTCAAAATTAAATAGGGCCAAGACCACAGCTTCGAGTACTGCACCCTGTACAATTCAGGAGTTGTTATTCCACGCTGGGGGCATCTCAGCTCTGACTTTGGCCCAGTGTCAATGACATTATACCTCAGGATTCTGTATCCTCATCCACCTAAGAATGGATTTCCATTCAGTTTTCATAATGTGTAAGAAATTAGGATTGACATGCCATTTTACTAGACAGTATATCTGATCCTTGAAAATGAGATTCTGTTCAATCTTCATCCCTAAGACCATTTACCAAGATGGGAAAAACATCACTTGGCAGAATTGCCTAAAATAGTGAGTGGTTTGCCATCTGGGACTCTTATGGTAAGCAGTTATGCAGAGGTCCCAGTAAGTGGACCTATGTTATAAGCAGCATGTCTTATTTCATTCCAGGTGAAATGCTACCCCAAATCAGAATTGTCATGGTAATGCAAACACTACTTTACTTTGGATTCAAGGGAAGTTTGCTTCCTCCAGGACACCCCAACTGCTCATTCTGCCCAAGGTCTGGTTACCCTGGTGAAAAGTGCAGTTTCTTGAGGTAAGTGGTGTTCTAGAATTCTTGACCTCATAGAGACAAAAAAGCTTAGCAGGGATGCAAAACAATATTCACACAACAGTCTAACTTTTGGGGCTTGGGAAAGGGGGAGAGTTGATGGGCTCCATTCCTGACTTCCTAGCAGAAAACATAGATATCTCAAATTCACACAGCCCCATTCATTGTCCCAAGGTGCTTTCTCTGCTCTCCACAGGCACCCATAACTCATTTATGGAACACTACATGTTCTGCTAATTTTGGCCCAAGCTCATCCAGGTGGGAACATACAGTTCTTCCCTTCAATGTTTGTTTTTGCTTTTATTTTTTGATTTTAAGATAATCATATTTTCCACTTCTATTTGTTCTCTCCAAAACTTCCCACATACCCTGATTCTTCTATCCACTCTAACAAAAGTTGACATGAATGACAGCCTAAACCGAAGTTAGAAAATCCTAACAATAGATAGGCAAAATGAAACAGCAGAAGACCACAGTCCTAAACAAAGATCTACAGAAAGGAAGAAATGTTGGAGTGGAAGAAATAGCCTTCCCTAGGTAAGAAAAATAGTAATTACTCAATATCATTTTTGAGAATATACTATTATTAGAGTAAACCACCCTTTTTTGATCTTAACACAACACTTGTATTCACTTCATTTCTCATTCATTTCTTCTTTTCTCATTATTTCTTTTCACCTAAAGTTAACTCTATAGAGGAGAATATTCACCACTAACTACATAAGTAAAACCTTCCCAATTACCTGTCCTTCTTGCCATTCACCCTGTTTTCTTTCCTACATAGATGACTATCTACTTCCCATCATTTATCCTTTGTTCTTTTCTTATTCATGTTCCTTTCTGCCTCTGTTTTAGTTTCTTTTTGCTTCTTTCTTTCTTCATTGCTTTTTTTCCTCTTTGCTTTCTTTGTTTTTATTTGTTTTAAATGTCCTCTCTTAGGATAGCTGTATCATGGACCAATTATGTGTCAGATAATGTTTAGGCAAGAAACCAGAACTAATACAAGGTTTTGTGAGCACTGTGCCTTGGTCTGTAGATTAGGCATTTGCCACAGCTAGCTTTAGTAAGCAGACATTTAAGACTTTCTTCATGGTGAAAATGAGGAGAAGCAGAGATCTCTATGAAGGTATACAATGGAGGTTAAATTTAGTGAATCAGAAGAGTTTCTTGTGTCCACTTACACTGCTTATGTGGCTTATCTAGGAAAAATGTTCTTGGGCTAGCTGACCCATTTTTAATCTGGGGTCACTTCACTCCACCTTGGTCTAGATTCCCAGGAGGAATGAAGTGATCACAGTTGAGAAAGCCTTCCAGGCGTCTTTTTTCCTCCTTGGTATGTCATGCTTGCCTCCTTGGCAAGCTACTCCATATTTGCAGGTTGAAGAATGAGTAGCATGGGACCTAATATTAATCAGTTAAAGGTGTATGGAAATCCCTTGAAATCCCTTGACAGTTAAACATGGGGCCATGATGACAGCTGAGGGTCCTAAACCATGTACAAATCAGGATTTTGCAATTTCATTCTGGGATGTGTTTGTCTTTGGTTCCAGTGTCAATGATTTGTTCTTCAGACTTTTTCAGGCTCATCCAGCTAATAATGGAATTAAAGTTATCTTTTCAACTGTGTTCTCTCATTGAGGTGGAGCCATTTTACCAGACAATGTCTATATTCCTTGGAGAAAAGTATCGTGCACAATCTTCAACCCTAAGTCCATTCCACTTACTCAACATGGGGTTAATATCATTTTCCAGCATTGCCTAAAAAAATGAGTGGGTTGCCACATAGGAGACTTTGAATAGGCAGAAAATTGGGAAAATTGTGTCTACAGAGGGCACATTAAATGGACCTTGGTTAAAATCATATGATATTGCAGATGAAATACTGCCCTGAATCAGAATCATATTGGTGATACACACACTGCTTTCTTTCCTTTTGATTTCTTTTCAGACCTTGCAGTGAGGGTAGTCTCTCTTCCTTCAGAAAATGTCACTGGTCCCTTATAGCCTTTGGAATTTGAAATATTGTTATTCTGGTGACCAGTGCAATCTCCTGAGGCATGCAGAGGTCTGGATTTCTTTTCTAGCAGAGATAAAAACACAGTTCCAGGTTCCCATTGTGGCCATATTTAGCAGGGATGCATAACAGTAGTCACCCACGAGTGCATATGGGGCTTGGCAAAGGGGAATTTGCTGGGCCCTTTCTTGTTTTCCTAGCAGAAATAGAGATATCCAAATTTAACATAAGCCCAATCACTGTCCCAAGCTTCCTTCTCTGTTCTCTTTACTACGATCCAGGTTGAGAAATGCTTTGAGTTATAATATTTTCATGTCATGTGTTCATTCTTTTTGGCAAGTTGCTCCCTGATTACAGTAGAAGAATGGGTATCATAGGACTTTATTGTAATCCATGGTAGGGCCTGGGACTCAAAAAATTCACAAATTAGCCTAGGATCACTCATAATGTGTTCTTCCCCTGATTGTAATGCAAGCCTTGGATTGTTCAGAGGTCAGGGAGAATATTCTGTCTATTGTAGATGAATTTCAGCTCCTCTGCTTCTTGCCACCTTAAAGCTTAAAAGAGAAAGATTGTTCTATGATGGAATCCCCATGCAATCACAACTCTGAGGAGGAGCCCACTGGTTGACACTGATTGTACAATCTTCAGAAGCATGTATTCTCATTAGTATCATTGCCCATACTTGTGACTGAGCATATAAAATCATTGGCTAATTGTAATCATTGGTAGGGGATAGATGTTATAATTCCCATGAAGTAGTGAGTAAAATACATACTGTGTACTCTCCCTAGAAAGGAAGCCAAGCCTCAAAATGTACAGAAAACCTGGTAAATGGTGTCATGTATGTAATTTATTAGGATAGCACATTTATTAATTGTCCCCTCCTTTTTTAAAAAAAGGAACAATGATCAATCTTTGGTGTGTGCCCCATGCAATCACAACCATCAACAGAAGCTCAGAATGATACAGGTGATAATGAATGGGATCAGAGATATAAGTATTTTTTATAGAGAGTACAATGGTCTATTCTTGTGTCTAGCATATTGACTGAAGTAGACTGGCATCTGTGTGAACAGCAGCTTATCAGTCAATTGAATTACATGGCCTACTCCTGGTGAGAATTCATAGCAGGCCAAAATGCATACAATTCAGTGTTCAGCAGTAAAATAGGTCCTGGATTCTGGTTGTACAGAAGAGGGTGGTGGTGGGAAGAATGTCTAGAAATAACCAAGAGTGTTGTCTTTTTCTCTGGTCATTCCCAAAGATATCAATAGTGAGGAAGCAGCTTTTGCAGTTTATTCCTTAGATTGTCAAAGACTTTGGGATTGCATTTGAAAAGCTTTTCCCAAGGTAAAATGGCAATTTCCCAGGAATCCACAAATAAGTATTTGTTCTTGGTACCTGTGCTAGTGAATCAATAGAAGCGTGGATATTTGTCAGCATGTATGCCATCTTAGGTATCTCATGTGTGTGTGTGTGTGTGTGTGTGTATCTCAGTTTTCGTGTGTTTGTTCAGGAAGAGATATTTGTAACCCTATATCCTCTAGTGCTTTGCATCTTTCCACGTGGGTTTTGTTTCTGCTATTCAAAAGATCATGTTAAAGAGAACATGTGTCCTTTTGAGTGGGAAGTATCTGAAGGCAGAACACAGATTGCTGTTCATCTCCAGTCTAGTGATATGAAAGCACGAATATCTGAAATATGTCTAAGAATCTGTCAATCTACTAGACTGGCAATGTAATACCTTCATTCACTTGAGTTATTTACAGAGCCCATTTTTACCTAAATTGTTGGTAAGAGAAGTAAAAATGAGTTAGAACTCAAAGATAGACTTGTGATTTTGGAAAAAGTAAATAAGTTTATAGTGAAGTGTCATGAGTGAGTGGGAACTGTGTGACACTAGAAAATTTATTAACTTGTTACTGTGTATGAGATCACAATGGTTTCCTCATGACACCAATGAGATTCTCATTATCCCCTGTCAAAGAGCCAACAGGAATGTAGAAGCTTAGATGCTGTTGCTCTTGGTTTTGTTTTTGTTTTGTTTAACTCAACATCAGTATCTGCTACGACCTATCATTTCAGCATAGGTTTAAATAAAGCCATTGCTCAAGTCTTGAAAGCTTGATTTCACATCTGACATTAGAAGTAAAGGTAGTAATGCCAGCTGGCACAGGTTACAGTTGTGTATAAGTTGATCAAAAATTTTGGTTGAGAAATTCTTGTTTCCTATGAATTGTCACTATGGAATGGAAACCTTGGTCTTCAGAAGTGTCCACAATGGGTAAGTTCTCCACTGGGTATGTCTTCACCAGATTTTGAACTCATTTCTTAGACTAGAGCCTTAGTTGATGAGGTAGGTGCTTTTCTCTAATGTGGCATCTTCTTAGCATTTTTGTTTGTTTATTGTATTCTTCTCTCATACAATAATACATCATGAAATCAGTTTTTTTTTCTTTCTACCTATCCATGCCCTCTTCCCTCACAGATGCACTGGTCTTCTATTTCCCATCAGAAAAGAACAGGTCTCACAAGGATATCAACAGAATACAGCATAAAAGTATACAATAAGACTAGGCACAAACAGTCAAATCAAGGTTGGATGAGTCAAACCAGTAGGAGTCAAAATATCTCAAGTGTAGGTAAAAGAATCAGAGACACCCAAACACCGCAATTAAATTGTGACTGTGAGATCATAAAAGTGTCCTGATGACCACAGGAAAATTCTTATGATTCCCTCTCATGCAACCAACAGGCAGCGAGCAGTTGAGATGCTGTAGGTTTGTAGTTTTGTTGTTGTTGTTGTTTTGTTTGTATATTTTATACTCAAGTATATTTAATATTCCTCTATAATTGTGGAAGTTTATTTTTAGTTATGTTTAAAATAATTTTGCGCACTGTTGGGTGAGGGGCAGCCTAGGTCTTGGTGTTTTGTAGTGTCTGCAAGTGTTGGATTTATGTGGGGGATGTTTGTTTGGTCATGCTCTGCATGTGCAATCAGTAGAACACCTGAGGAATTCTATATCAATAAAAACACCTGAGCAGTAACAGTCTAGTTTCCTCTGTTCAGCATGGTGCTTGCATGACAGTGGTTCCCTCAGCTAAAGTCTGGCAGGGATTTCATCTATCATTATGCCACTTTGTTGTCCTAGGTGAACTCACATATCAACATACCGCTACACTCTATATTTCACCATATGTTGGTTCTTATGTCCTTGGGGATTGAAGATCTTGAGCCATTGTTGATCACTGCAGTCTTCTGTGACATCAACAATGTAAATATGTGATACAATTTTGATGATGTGACACTGATAATTGAGGCCTGCGTCATCACAATTAGAAGAAAAATGTGACTGAATGAAGGATAGAGCATCTTAATGTGGACAACATGACATCATCATCAATGTAAAATATATATCATCAAAATTCGCAAAAACTGGCATAATAATTGTGATGGGGTGAGATCAAAAAATGTAGATACACATCACAATTTATAGATGACATCATAATTGGGAGAATTTTACATAATATATGGGATGGTATGACACTATCAATGCAAGTATGTGATATCAAAATTTGAAGACAATGATTTGAGAATTGGAAGAATATGATATCATAATTTGTGTTGTATGACATCACCAGTGTTAAAAAATGACATCTTATTGGTAAGAAACTGACAGCATAGCAACAATGTGACATTGCTCCACGTGAATACGTGATATCATAATGAAAAAGAACTGACGTCATAAATAGAGGGATGTGTTAACATCAATTTAAGAATATGCAATACTTATTGGATGAAATGGACACCATAATCATGATGACCTGAGGTCGATGATGTAAATATAGGGCACCATAATAAAAATACAAAAAAGCATGATTGGACAGAACAGACATCATAATTTGGATGATGTGACAAAGTTAATGCCAGAAAAGGTCATCATTATTGGAACAAATTATCTGATCATTGTAAGACTGGTATCATAATGTGGATTTCATGACATCATGAATGTAAACATTTTTCATCACAATTGTAAGAAAATGACATCACAACTGTGATGGGACTTCAACACTATAAAGAAGGGAATAAAAATAAGGAAAATATTTCTGCAAAAATGGAAGGAAATTACACCATCAACCATCACCTTGAGGATGTGACATATTTTCATAATTGGAAGGAAATGATGTGATAATTGCAAAGAAATGACTTCTTAATGTGGATTCTGTGACATCAGCATTGTAATAAGAAGGGTATGGTGTTATATTCAGAAGAAACTGCCATCATCATCATAATGGTGTCAGATCAACATTGTAAGTATATGCTATCATAATCACAAATGCTGAGGTCCAGCCTTGGTGAGGGCAGAGCTTAAAGGGGATGGATGAAAGAGCTGTGAGGGAAGAATCAGATGCAGGACACCATTCAGTTTTGTTTCATAAGAGACTGACAGAGAGGAAGCACATCTCAGTATGGCTTGACATATTCTGACAATTTGTGACGGTCAAAGGTTTTATTTATGCACAAAATCATTTAATACTTTGATAATTGATTACATACCCTCTGGAAGTCATTTTTGTAAAGTCTTCCTTGATTACATAAGTATATTAAAATCAACAAAGCAGGCAAATAGCAAATTTTGTCAAAACTAAAAGCTAACATTATGATAAAATCAGTTTTCTTTAACTCAACATCTTTCTCCTTAAAATTGGTGTCATAAAGCCTTTTGGTTAAAGAAATTGTAGAGAGGATGATGCTATTTGAGTTTGACTCTGTTTAAGTTGAACATAGAGTTAATGGATTATAATGCCTGTTACATCAAACATATCTTTTTAACAACAGTCAATTTGACCCTTGTTAAATTCTTCTTTCCTTTCTCTGTTCTGTTTAACATAAGACTACCTTCCTTTCCTTTGATTCTCAAAAAGCAAAAGCAGTCTGCTGTTTGTCTTTCCATGCTATCAGAAAAGTCCTGAAATCCTGATTTGACATGTTTGCTCAGGAGGACAGGCAATTCATTGAGCTAAAATGTCCTTTTCTGTGACTCTGTCATGAGCTCTTGTTTTAATACAATCCCTATCTTTATTGCAGTCCTGTAAAGGATAAAAGGACATTAGGACTCCTAGAACTGTTTACTTTATCTTCAGGAACATACCAAGCTTATCATCAAGTACATGATCTCTCTCCCTGCCCATATTAATTATTTCTGAAACTGGACATGAAAACCTGATGATCCAACTACAGCTCATCAGCTTCTAGAATTTCTCTAGTTTGTTTCTTCCTTAATAATTCTTCTCCCTCCTCCAGTCTTATGCTTACTAATATCATTTATTAGTACTCTAAATGTACATCTCAGTCCTAGACTCTATGGAAGACTCAAATTTCTGCATATTTGTATTTCCCAAGGTCCTGCCATTAGTTTCATTTTTATTAACACTGGCATTTGTTACATTATTCCAACTCTTTCTTTTGGTGAGTGGCCTTTGACAGTAAAAAATATAAGTGAAACTTGTTAGTGAATTTCTTTCAAGGGCAGGGAAGGGTCAATCAAGGTCATCCTAGCACTGGAACTTTGTGAAACAGAGCCCTCACTACACTTGGCATCACCACAGAAGAATACGACAGCATAATTGAATGGAACTGACATCATGAGTATGTTGCAGTGATACAATCAATATCAGGATTTGTCATCATAATTGGAATGAAATCACCTGATGATTGGAAGTATAAGACATCATAATTGTATTATTTGACATCATCATTAATGTAAGTATATACCATCATAATTAGAAGAAATGACATCATAATTGTGATGATGTGACATCAACAATGTAAATAAATGATATCATAGAAAGAAGGTTATCACAGCATGAATGCACGGAACTGACATCATGATAGAGGTGAAGTGAAACAATAAACCTGAGGATGTGACATCATAATTGAAAGGAAATATAATTGGAAGAGTGTGACTTAATTTGGGTTATGTACCATCAGCAATGTTCATCATAATCAGAAGAAACTGACATCATAAATGATACTGTGACATAAACAATGTAAATGTATGACATCATATTTGAAAATAACTGACATCAAAATCAGGTTTATGGGAGATTATCAGTGTCAATAAATGACATCACAATTTGAAGAAACTGACATCTGATGATATGTTAATAATGTAAATATATGATATCATAAGCACATGACAAAATAATTGGATGAAACTGACATAATTGAGATGGCATAACAGCATCAATATAAGTATGTAACATCACAATTGCAAGAAAAGTACATGATCATAAGAAGGATTTCACATCGTATGTGAATTATGTGGCATGAATGTAAATGTATGACATCACAAGAAGGACATGCTATATTTGTAAGGTATTGACATCATAATTAAGGTGATTTGATATCATCAGTGTAAATACACATCATTATAATTCAAAGAAGCAGACATAATTGAGAAAATGTGCCAAAATTAATGTAAGGATGTGAGAGCATAATTGAGATAATTTGACAATAGTAAATTATGTATGTTACATCATAGAAAGAAATAATGTGATAATTGGAGAGACATGCCAACATAATTAGTATTATGTGACACCATCATAATATGACGTGCAATAAATAACATAAATATACGAAAAAATAATGGGAATGATATGACATATTTGGAAGGAACTGACAGCTTAATTGGGATATTATACCACCGTATCTATATAAGAATGTGACATCATAATTGGAAACAAGTCATTTGATAATTGGAGGGACATGGCATCATAATGTGGATTATGTAACATCATCAAAGTAAATATATCTCATCATAAATGAAAGGAATTGACGTAATTGCAAATTTGTAATATCAACAAGGTAAATATAAAATAATAATAAAAAGGGTATCACAGGATATTTGCCAGGAACTTATACCATAATTGATATAATATTCCACCATCAATGTGAAATAATAATTAGAAGAAAGTGACAAAAATATGGCATAAAAAATCTATATATGTCTGAACATAAGAATGTCATTTAATTTTGAAGGTACTGACATAATTGGAAATATGTGGAATTATCAATGTCAATATATGACCTCATAATTTGAGGAAACTATGATCAAAATCATGATGATTTGACATCAACTACATAACTATATGTCATCAAAAATTAAGGCATGGCATAATAGGAAGGACTGACATCATAATTATGATTATGTGACTTCAATGATATAAATAGATGACACCAAAATAGGAAAGTGAAAGTATAATTGGAAGAAGCGAACATCATAATCACGATATGACTTCAACAGTATAAATATATGACCTCAGATAATGAAGAATGTGAAAGCATAATCAGCATATGACATCAACAATGTAAATTTATGACATCATAATAAGAATGAAGGAACTGTCATCATAATTGTGATGACACGACACTGTCAAAGTTGATCTGAGACATCACAATTTGAAGAATATGACATGATAATTGGAGGATAGGACAAATATAATGCAGATTATGTTACATCGTCAATGACATTAAAAGATATCACAATTGATAGAAACTGACAACAATTTTGACATGAATGTTGTAAATATATGACATCATAATTGGAAGGTATTGACATCATAATTGGGATGATGTGACAACAGCCATGTAAATATAAGTCATCATAATATGAGCTGTATGACAAAATTATAAGGAAACAACATCATAATTGTAATGACAAACAACAATGTATATGTATGATATAATATGAATGATTTGACAGCAAAATTGGGAAGAACAGACATCATAATTTGAATGATGTGACACCATCAATATGATGTGGTGACATCACAATTGGAAGGAAATGATGTGATATTGTAAGGATAAAAAATATGGATTATAATAATATAATCAGTGTAAATATATCATCATAATTGGATGAAACTGACATCATAATTGTAATATGACATCAACCATGTAAATATAGGACACCTTATTATAGGAAATCACATCACAATCAATATGATGTTATGCAAACAATATAAATATATGGTATCATAATAAGAAATGACAGCATAATATGAGGGAACTGACAAGATAATTATGTGACACAATCAATGCAAGTTTGTGACATCTCACTTAGTAGGAAATGATGTGAAAATTGGAGGATATGAAATGATAATTGGAATTATGTGTCATTGACAGTGCAACTATATGACACCGTAATTGGAAGAAACTGACATCATAATTGTGATAAGTTTACGTCAACAATGTAAATATATGACATCCCAATAAGGATGTGACATCAAATTTGGAAGGAATTTACATCAAATTGGTATGATGTGACATCTTCAATATCAATATATGACAACATAATTGGAATAAACTGATACCATAATTAAGAGGATGTGATGTCAACAATGTAAATATATGACATCATAATAAAATATATGACAGCATAACTGGAAAGAACTGCCATTATTGAGAGGTGACACCATCATTCTCAAGGATGTTTGACCATAATTGGAAGGAAAATAATGTGATAATTGGCAGAAAAATATGGATTATGTACCATCATCA
This sequence comes from Cricetomys ansorgei, assembly GCA_026225945.1. NCBI lineage: Eukaryota > Metazoa > Chordata > Mammalia > Rodentia > Nesomyidae > Cricetomys > Cricetomys ansorgei. The sequence goes on along the minus strand of JAMJFZ010000070.1, from coordinate 939,428 downwards.
CTGTCAATATATGACACCATAATTGAAAGAAGCTAACATCACAATTGCAATGATATCATCAATGTAAACATGTGAAATAATAAAAGAAGGGTATGGCAGCATAATTGGAAGGAACTGATTTCATAATTGGGAGGATATGACATTATTAAGGTAAGTGTGTTATATCACAATTGGAATTAAATGATGTGATATTTAGAAAGATATGACAACATAATTTAGGTTATGTGACATCATATATGTCAGTATGTAATATAATGTGAAGAAACTAGCATCATAATTGTGATAATGTGACATCAACAGTGAAAATATATAACTTAACGAACAGAAAGTTATATACATGGGGTGATGTGATAAAATCATATCAATGAAAATATAGGCCATAGAAAAGGGAATGAAATGTATGACATAATAACATGAAGTATGTAACAGCATAATTTGAAATAACTGGCATCATAATTGTGACGATATAACACTATTAACCAAAATGACTGACATAACTGAAAGGAAAAGATGTGCTTATTGGAAGGATATGACATTATAATCAGTATTATATAGCAAAATAATGTAAAAAATTCCATCATAATTTATGGAAAGCAAACACATAATCATGATGGTGTGACAGAGAGGTAAATATATGACTTCATATTATGACAGAATACATGAATATTGGTAGGATATGACAGCATAGTTGGGATAATGAAATATCATCATTGTACATATAGGACAGCAAAATTGGAAAAAAACTGACATCATAATTGTTTTGATGTTATATCAACAATGTAAATATATGACATCATAACAAGTAGTATATGACAGGATATTTGGAAGGACATCATAATCGTGAAGATGTGATACCTTCAACATTATTTGTGACCACACAATTGAAAGGGAGCAAAGGAAGCATGTGACATGTCACAATAGGAAGCATGTGACACCATAATTGGGATTATGTGGCACCATCAATAGAAATTTATGACTTCATAAGTGGAACAAATTAACACCAAAACCTGGTGGATGTGAAACCAATAATATGAGTATATGACATCATAATTGGAATGACATGACAACATACTTGGAAGGGCATGAAATCATAATTTGCATGATATGACATCAAAATATCAATATGGTATCAAATTGGGAAGAAAATTACATCATTATTATGATGATGTAACAACCACAATGTAATGTGTAAATGTATGAGATCATCAAAAGAAGGATGTGATATCAGTTTTGGTTGGCCAATTAGAGGGATGTGATGCTATATTTGCCAGGAACAGATGTCATAGTTGATATTAAGTAAAAATATCAATGTAAACTATGATATCTTAATCAAAATAAACTGATATCATAAATAAGTTGATGTGACACCATCAATGCCAATGTATGACATCATAGCTTGAAGGAACAGACATCCCTTGAAATGTATGTGTCAAATGTTAGCCTAGGAGAGCCTTCTTGTCAGGAATCCTTTACCTAAATGCTTGGTTGTGGCCATGGTTACTCAGTGTCATGACACTCAGGTCTGTGTGGCAGCTTTAGTAATCACCTTTGTGTGTGGAGTAGACTGCAGCAGGATTTCTGGGAAGGTCCAAGTCAGAATGTCCTTGCTTGGTCACAAAGGGACAGATTCCAGTCCCTGGCCCAAAAATCTATACTTTGTTTCTGAGTCCTTTCTGCTGTGTTACAGATTGTCATGTGTTTCTGGAGCATTCCTTTGGAATGAGGAAGCATTTTCTAAACCTCCTAGCACACAGAATGGAGGAAAGTGTCTCATTGCAGTGTCATTGAAGACCCCATGGTCTATGCTTCACAAGTCCTGAGCCTAACAAGCATCCCTAACCCTTTCCCTATTCTAACCTCCACCTTGAACCCCTTCAACCACCTACAAGCCACACCCACACAAACTGTCTGATATACTCAGTAGCTGATTGCCCCTAGAGAGCCATCCCAGATACATAAAGATGTTGAACATTTCTTTAAGTGTTTCTCAGCCATTTGAGGTTCCTCTTTTGTGAATTCTTTGTTTAGATATGCACCCCATTTTTAATTGGGTTATTTGTTTTGTTGACATGTAGATTCTTGCAATTTTTATTTATTTTGTATGTTAACTCTTTATTGGAAGTGGAGTTGGTCAATATCTTCCCATTCTGTAGGCTTCTGTTTTGCCCTGTTGACAATGTCATTTTCTTTACAGAAGCTTTTCAGTTTCATGAGGTCCTCTTATTAATCTTTGATCTTTGTTCCTGACCTTTCAGTGTTCTATTAAAAAAGTTGCCTCCTGTGCCACTGCTCTCAAGGCTATTCTCTACTATCTCTTCAATCAGATTCAGTATATCTGGTTTTATATTGAGAACTTAGATCCATTTGGACTTGAGGTTTGTACTCAGTAATAGATATGGATCTATTTGCATTCTTCTATCTGAGACATCCAATTAGACAAACACCATTTGTTAAAGCTGCTTCCTTTTTGTCATTGTATTTTTCTAGCTACTTTATAAACAATCAGGTATCCATAGGTGTGTGGATATATATCTGTATCCTTTATTCCGTTCCATTGGTCATCATGTCTGTTTTTGTGCCAATACCATGCAGTTATTATTACTATGGCTCTGTAGTACAGATTAAGATCAGGGATCTTGATACCTCTAGAAGTTCTTTTATTTTTCAGGATTTTTTAGGTATCCAAAGTTTTTTATTTCTACATATGAAGTAGTGTATTGCCTTTTAATGTCTTTAAAGAAGTATATTGGGATTTGATAGGGATTGCATTGAGTCCTTAGATTATTTTTAGTACAGTGGCAATTTTTAGTATGTTAATTTTACCAACTCAGTAGCATGTGATTTCTTTCCATCTTTTGAGATCTTCAAATTCCCTCTTCAAGGACATAAAGATTTTGTCATTCAAGTCTTTCACTTGCTTGGTTAGAGTTGCCAAAGATACCTTATGTTATTTCTGTCTATTGTGAAGAGTATTTTTTCTCTTATTCCTTTTCTCTATTTGTCATTTGTATATAGGAGGGCTACAGATTTTTTTTTAGTTTATCTTGTAGCCAGCCATTTCACTGAAGTTGTTGACCAGCTATAAGAGTTCAGAGATCCAGTTTTTGAGGTCATTTATATATAATGTCTCATCTGCAAATAAGGATACTTTAACTGTTTTCTTGTGAATTCATATTCCCTTAATCTCCTTCTCTTGTCTCATTGTTCTTGCTAGTACTTTAAGTACTGTATTCAATATTTATAAATGGAGGGAACAGCCCCATATTCTTTCTGATTTTAGTGAAATAGCTTTGAATTTTCCTCTATTTAATTTGATGTTGTCAGTAGGATTGCTGTTATTTACCTTTATTATGTTTCGGTATGGCCTTTTTATCCTCAATCTCTCCATAAGGTTTATTTTGAAGGGTTGTTTGATATTATCCAAAGCTTTCTCACATTGAAGTGAGATGATCATGTAGTTTTTTTCTATTAATTTGTTTATGCCATGGATTACATTGACTTATTTTCTTATATTGAATGATCCCTTCTTCTCTGGGATAAAGGCTACTCAATCATGGTGAATAATCTTTTTATTGTGTTCTTGGATGTGCTTTGTAAGTATTTTTTTAAGTTCATTTGCAACTATGTTGAAGAATGAAATGGGGCTATAATTCTATTACTTTTTCAATCTTTGTGATGTTTGGGTATTAGCATGACTCCAAAATATCCTGTAACAACTTTTATTTCTACATTTTTGCTTTGGTGAATCTCTGCATTACTTCGTTCAGTGATGATGTTTCCAATAAAACTATGACACAAGTCCTGGATGCTAAATTGTACCTCTCATTAGTACCCAAGGCAAGGTTCACTGGTAATATAGGCTATAGTCTGTGGATATCTTCTCATGCAAGGTTTTCAACTTTGTATAAAAAGCTGAAGGCATCTGAGGTATCAAGGACAAGATGAGTTTGACATTGTGTACTAGTTCTCACAAGCTATAGTTATTTCATAGAATGGTTTCTTGGGGATGAGGTAGGTTTTTTCACTACTATAGCTTCTTTGAACTTCTAATATTTATGATTTCTTGGTGCCTGGGTTCACTGTGTCTTTACCCAGGGAAGACTGACTGCTTTGTATGTCAAAATTAAATAGGGCCAAGACCACAGCTTCGAGTACTGCACCCTGTATAATTTAGGATTTGTTATTCCACGCTGAGGGCATCTCAGCTCTGACTTTGGCCCAGTGTCAGTGATATTATACCTCAGGATCCTGTATCCTCATGCATCTAAGAAATGGGTTTCCATTCACTTTCCATAATGTGTAATAAATTATGATTGACATGCCATTTTACTACACAGTATATCTGATCCTTGAAAATAAGATCCTGCTCAATCTTCATCCCTAAAACCATTTACCAAGATGGGGAAAACTTCACATGGCAGAATTGCCTAAAATTAGTGAGTGGTTTGCCATCTGGGACTCTTATATTAAGCAGTTATGCAGAGGTCCCAGTAAGTGGACCTATGTTATAAGCAGCATGCTTATTTCATTCCAGGTGAAATACTACCCAAAATCAGAATTGTCATGGTAATGCAAACACTACTTTACTTTGGATTCAAGGGAAGTTTGCTTCCTCCAGAACACCCCAGCTGCTCATTCTGCCCAAGGTCTGGTTACCCTGGTGAAAAGTGCAGTTTCTTGAGGTACGTGGTGTTCTAGAATCTTGACCTCATAGATACAAAAAAGCTTAGCAGGATTGCAAAACAATATTCACACAACAGTCTAACTTTTGGGGCTTGGGAAAGGGGAAGAGTTGATGGGCTCCATTCCTGACTTCCTAGCAGAAAACATAGATATCTCAAATTCACACAGCCCCATTCATTGTCCCAAGGTGCTTTCTCTGCTCTCCACAGGCACCCATAACTCATTTATGGAACACTACATGTTCTGTAAATTTTGGCCCAAGCTCATCCAGGTGGGAACATAACAGTTCTTCCCTTCAAGGTTTGTTTTTTCTTTTATTTTCTGACTTTAAGATAATCATATTTTCCTCTTCTATTTGTTCTCTCCAAAACTTCCCACGTACACTGATTCTTCTATCCACTCTAAGAAATGTTGACATGAATGACAGCCTAAACCGAAGTTAGAAAATCCTAACAATAGATAGGCAAAATGAAACAACAGAAGACCACAGTCCTAAACAAAGATCTACAGAAAGGAAGAAATGTTGTAGTGGAAGAAATAGCCTTCCCTAGGTACGAGAAATAGTAATTACTTAATATCATTTTTGAGAATGTACTATTATTAGAGTAAACCTCCCTTTTTTGATCTTAACACAACACTTGTATTCACTTCATTTCCCATACATTTCTTCTTTTCTCATTATTTCTTTTCACCTAAAGTTAACTCTATAGAGGAGAATATCCACCACTAACTACACAAGTAAAACCTTCCCAATTTCCTGTCCTTCTTGCCATTCTTCCTGTTTTCTTTCCTACATAGATGACTATCTACTTCCCATCATTTATCCTTTGTTCTTTTCTTACTCATGTTCCTTTCTGCCTCTGTTTAGTTTCTTCTTGGTTCTTTCTTTCTTCATTGCTTTTTTTCTCTTTGCTTTCTTTGTTTTTATTTGTTTTAAATGTCCTCTCTTAGGATAGCTGTATCATGGACCAATTACGTGTCAGATAATGTTTAGGCAAGAAACCAGAACTAATACAAGGTTTTGTGAGCACTGTGCCTTGGTCTGTAGATTAGGCATCTTCCACAGCTAGCTTTAGTAAGCAGAAATTTAAGACTTTCTTCATGGTGAAAATGAGGAGAAGCAGAGATCTCTACGAAAGTATACAATGGAGCTTAAATTTAGTGAATCATAAGATTTTCTTGTGTCCACTTACACTGCTTATGAGGCTTATCTAGGAAAAAAGTTTCTTGGACTAGCTGACCCATTTTTTATCTGGGGTTACTTCACTCCACCTTGGTCTAGATTCCCAGGAGGAATGAAGTGATCACAGTTGAGAAAGCCTTCCAGGTGTCTTTTTTTCTCCGTGGTATGTCATGCTTCCCTCCTTGGCAGGTACTCCCTATTTGCAGGTAGTAGAATGAGTAGCATGGGACCTAATATTAATCAGTTAAAGGTGTATGGAAATTCCCTTGAAATCCCATGACAGTTAAATATGGGGACATGATGACAGCTGAGGGTTCTATACCATGTACAAATCAGGATTTGCAATTTCATTCTGGGATGTCTTCTCTGTCTTTGCTTCTGGTGTCAATGGTCTTTTTCTTCAGACTTCTATAGGCTCATCCACCTAATAATGAAATTCAACATATCTTTTAAATTGTGTTCTCTCATTGAGGTGGAGCCCTTTTACCAGACAATGTCTATATTCCTTGGAAATGAGAATCGTGTACAATCTTCAACCCTAAGTCCATTCCACTTACTCATCATGGGAATAATATCATTTTCCAGCATTGCCTGAAAAAGTGAGTGGGTTGCCACATAGGAGTCTTTGAATAGGCAGAAAATAGGGAAAATTGTCTCTACAGAGGGCACATTAAATGGGCCTAGGTTAAAAGCATATGATATTGCAGATGAAACACTGCCCTGAATCAGAATTGTCTTGGTGATACACACACTGCTTTCTTTCCTTTGGGTTTCTTTTCAGGCCTTGCAGTGAGGGTGGTCTGCTTCCTTCAGAACATGGCACTTGTCCCTTATAACCTTTGGAATTTCAGGTATTGTGACTCTGATGACGAGTGCAGTCTCCTGAGGCATGCAGAGTTCTAGATTTCTTGTTCTAGCAGAGATAAAAACACAGTTCCAGGTGCCCATTGTGGCCATATTTAGCAAGGATGCATAACAGTAGTCACCCAGGAGTGCATATGGGGCTTGGCAAAGAGGAACTTACAAGGCACTTTATTGTTTTCCTAGCAGAAAAAATGAGAGATCCAAATTTAACACAACCACAATCACTGTCCAAGCTTCCTTCTCTGTTCTCTATACACACTCATAGCACATTTCTTGGCATATACCCCACTATCTACATAATACAACATTCCTAATCATCTGTCCTACTTTCAACTCATCCATTAATCCTCAATTCTTCTTTTCTACATCCATGTCTCCTTATCATGTCTGATTTTTACCTTTATTATGTTATTATTATTTTCATATTTTATATTTTTTATTTTTTATTACTTATATTTATATGTCATATATTGATTTATTTTATACATATATTAATTTAATAAGTAAATATTATTTATTATATTTATATTTTATATATTATTATTTTATTATTTTATCTTTATTATTCACTCCTAATTAGATTTATTTCTTCATCTTTCATTTTGTTTTATTCTTTCCTTCTTATTTTTCTTTCTCATTTTAAATGTCTTCCATTAAAAGAGCTGTATGGTTACTCTTAGTCCAAGTACCTGTCAGACAATATTTTTGAAAGAAAAACTTCAAATCCATTGTTATTATAAGGAGTTGGGAGTACTGTAGATTGATTTGCAGACTAGGAATCTTTTACAGCTAAAAGATTTGTATCATCCAAAAGCTGAATGTTGTGTGATTATTCATGGTGAAAATTACAGAACTGGAAACCTTCATGCAGGAATCAAAGGATATTAGAAATCAAGGAAATAGAAAGAATTTGCTTTTTTCAGGTTTCATTGCTTGTGTGGCTTATGTACAAAACATGACTACTGAAATAGTTGAATCAGTTTAAATCTGGTGTTACTTAACTCCACCTAGGTCAAGTTCCACAGGATGAATACAAAGATACACGTTGAGTAATGCTTTGAGCTATCATATTTTCATGTCATGTGTTCATTCTTTTTGGCAAGTTGCTCCCTGATTACAGTAGAAGAATAGGTATCATAGGACTTTATTGTAATCCATTTTAGGGGCAGGGGCTCAAAAAACTCACAAATTAGCCTAGGATACCTCATAATGTGTTGTTCCCTGATTGGAATGCAAGCCTTGGATTGTTCAGAGGTCAGGGAGAATATGCTGTCTGTTGTAGATTAAGTTCAGCTCCTCTCCTTCTTGCCACCTTAAAGCTTAAACAAGAAAGAATGTTCTATGGTGGAATCTCCATGCAATTACAACTCTGAAGAGGAACCCATGTTGACACTGATTTTACAATGTTCAGAAGCATGTATTCTCATTAGTATAATTGTCCATTTTGTGACTGAGTATATAAAATCATTGGCTAAATGTATTCATTGGTAGGGGATAGATGTTGTAATTTCCATGAAGTAGTGAGTAAACATACATACTGCGTACTCTCTCTAGAAAGGAATCCAAGCGTCAAAATGTACAGAAAACCTGGTAAATGGTGTCATGTATGTAATTTATTAGGATAGCTCATTTATTACTTCTCCTCTCCTTTTTTAAAAAAGGAACAATGATCGATCTTTGGTGTGTCCCCCATGCAATCACAACCATCAACAGAAGCTCAGAATGATACAGGGTATAAAGAATGGATCAGAGAGCTAAGTATTTTTTACAGACAGTACAATTGTCTATTCTTGTGTCTAGCATATTGACTGAAATAGACAGATATCTGTGTGAACAGCAGCTTGTCAGTCAATTGAATTACATGGCCTGCTCCTGATGAGAATTCATAGCAGGCCAAAATGCATACAATTCAGTGTTCAGCAGTACAATAGGTCCTGGATTCTGGTTGTACAGAAGAGGGTGGTGGTGGGAAGAATGTCTAGAAGAAACCAAGAGTGTTGTCTTTTTCTCTGGTCATTCCCAAAGATATCAATAGTGAGGAAGCAGCTTTTGCAGTTTTTCCCTTAGATTGTCGAAGACTTCCTGATTGCATTTGAAAAGCTTTTCTCAAGGTAAACTGGCAATTTTCGAGGAATCCACAATTAAGTATCTGTTCTTGGTACCTGTGCTAGTGAATCAATAGAAGCATGGATATTTGTCAGCATGTATGCCATCTTAGGTATCTTGTGTGTGTGTGTGTGTGTGTGTGTGTGTGTGTGTGTATCTCAGTGTTGGTGTGTTTGTTCAGAAAGAGATATTTGTAACACTATTCGTCTATTGCTTTGCATGTTTCCACTGGGTTTTGTTTCTGCTATTCAAAAGAGCATGTTAAAGAGAACATGTGTCCTTTTGAGTGGGAAGTATCTGAAGGCAGAACACAGATTGGTGATCATCTCCATCTTAATGTGGACAACATGACATCATCATCAATGTAAAATATATGTCATCAAAATTAGAAAAAACTAGCATAATAATTGTGAGGGAGTAAGGTCAAAAAATGTAAATACACATCACAATTTATAGATGACATCATAAATGGGAGAAGTTTACGTAATATTTGGGATGGTATGACACTATCAATGTAAGTACGTGATATCAAAATTTGAAGACAATGATTTGAGAATTGGAAGAATATGATATCATAATTTGGGTTATATGACATCACCAGTGCTAAAAAATGACATCTTCTTGGGAAGAAATTGACAGCATAGCAACAATGTGACATCATCCCTGTAAATATGTGATATCATAATGAAAATGAACTGACATCATAAATAGAGGGATGTGTTAAAATCAATGTAAGAATATGTAATACTCATTGGGTGAAATGGACACCATAATCGTGATGACATGAGGTCGATGATGTAAATATATGGCACCGTAATAAAAGATACAAGAAACCATGATTGAACAGAACAGACATCATAATTTGGATGATGTGACAAAGTTAATGCCAGAAAAGTTCCTCATTATTGGAACAAATTATCTGATCATTGTAAGACTGATATCATAATGTGGATTTTATGACGTCATGAATATAAACATTTGTCATCACAATTGTAAGAAAATGACATCACAACTGTGATGTGACTTCAACACTATAAAGAAAGGAAATCAAAATAAGGAAAATATTTCTGCAAAAATGGAAGGAAATTACACCATCAACCATCACCTTGAGGATGTGACATATTTTCATCATTGGAAGGAAATGATGTGATAACTCCAAAGAAGTGACTTCTTAATGTGGATTCTGTGAGAACAGCATTGTAATAAGAAGAGTATGGCATTATATTCAGAAGAAACTGCCATCATAATCATGATGGTGTCAGATCAACATTTTAAGTATATGCTATCATAATCACAACTGCTGAGGTCCAGCTTGGTGAGGGCAGAGCTTCAAGGGGATTGCTGAATCAGTGGTGAGGGAAGAATCAGATGCAGGACACCATTCAATTTTGTTTTATAAGAGACTGACAGAGAGGAAGCACATCTCCGTATGGCTTTACATATTCTGACAATTTGTGACTGTCAGTATATTAAAATAAACAAATCAGGCAAATAGTAAATTTTGTCAAAACTAAATGCTAACATTACGATAAAATCAGTTTTCTTTAACTCAACATCTTTCTCCTTAAAATTGGTGTCATAAAGCCTTGTGGTTAAAGAAATACTAGAGAGGATGATGCTATTTGAGTTTGACTCTGTTTAAGTTGAACATAGAATTAATGGATTATAATGCCTGTTACATCAAACATATCTTTTTAAAAACAGTCACTTTTGACCCTTGTTAAATTCTTCTTTCCTTTCTCTGTTCTGTTTAATATAAGACCACCATCCGTTCCTTTGATTCTTAAAAAGCAAAAGCAGTCTGCTGTTTGTCTTTCCATACTATCAGAAAAGTCCTGATTTGACATGTTTGCTCAGGAGGACAGGCAGTTCATTGAGATAAAATGTCCTTTTCTGTGATTCTGTCATGAACTCTTGTTTCAATACAATCCCTATCTTTATTGCAGTCTTCTAAAGTTTCATAGGACAATAGGACTTCTAAAACCGCTTAATTTATTTTCAGGAACATACCAAGACTTATCATTAAGTGCATGATCTCTCTCCCTGCCCATATTAACTCTTTATTTCTGAAGCTGGACATGAAAACCTGATGATCCAGCTACAGCTCATCAGCTTCTAGAATTTCTCCAGTTTGTTTCTTCTTTAATAATTCTTCTTCCACCTCCTGTCTTATGCTTACTCATTTCATTTATTTATAATCTAAATGTACGTCTCAGCCCTAGACTCTAAGGAAGACTCAAATTTCTGCATATTTGTATTACCCAAGGTACTGCCATTAGTTTCATTTTTATTAACACCAGCATTTGTTACATTATTCCAAGTCTATCTTTCGGTGAGTGGCCTTTGACAGTAAAGAATATAAGTGGAAGGTGTTAGTGAATTTCTGTCAAGGGCAGTGAAGGGTCAATCAAGGTCATTCTAGCACTGGAACTTTGTGAAACAGAGCCCTCACTACACTTGGAATCATCACAGAAGTTTACGACAGCATAATTGAATGGAACTGACATCATGAGTGGGATGCTATCATACAATCAATGTCAGGATTTGTCATCATAATTGGAAGGAAATCACCTGATTATTGGAAGTATATGACATCATAATGTATTATATGACATCATCATTAATGTAAATATATGCCATCATAATTAGAAGAAATGACATCATAATTGTGATGATGTGACATCAACAATGTAAATCAATTATATCCTAGTAAGAAGGTTATCACAGCATGAATGGACGGAATTGACATCATGATAGGGGTGAAGTGTAACCATAAACCTGAGGATGTGACATCATAATTGAAAGAAAATATTATAATTGGAAGAATGTGATTTAATTTGGGTTATGTACCATCAGCAATGTTCATCATAATCAGAAGAAACTGACATCTTCAATGATACTGTGACATAAACAATATAACTATATGACATCGTATTTGAAAATAACTGACATCAAATTCAGGTTTATGGGAGATTATCAGTGTCAATAAATGACATAACAATTTGAAGAAACTGGCATCAGAAGATGATGTGTTAATAATGTAAATATATGATATCATAAGCACATGACAAAATAATTGGATGAAACTGACATCATAATTGAGATGACATAACAGCATCGATATAAGTATGTAACATCACAATTGCAAGAAAAGGACATGGTCATAAGAAGGATTTCACATCTTATGTGAATTATGTGGCATCAATGTAAATATATGACATCACAAGAAGGACATGCTATATTTGTAAGGCATTGACATCTTAATTAAGGTGATTTGATATCATCAGTGTAAATACACATCATAATTCAAAGAAGCAGACATAATTGTGATGATGTGACATCAAAATTGTAAATATATGACATACCTATTAAGGATGTGGAATGAACTGACATTATAATTGAGATGATGTGCCACAATCAATGTAAGGATGTGAGAACATAATCGGGATAATATAACACTATTAAATAATGTATGTGATATCATAGAAAGAAATAATGGGATAATTGGAGAGACATGCTAACATAATTAGTATTATGTGACACCATCATAATATGACGTGCAATAAATAAATAAATATATGACAACATAATGAGAATGATATGACATCATATTTGGAAGGAGCTGACACCATAATTGGGATGTTATACAACCATATCAATGTAAGAATGGCACATCAAAATTGGAAACAAGTCACCTGATACTTGGAAGGACATGGCATCATAATGTGGATTATGTAACATCATCAAAGTAAATATATATCATCATAAAGCAACTGACATAATTGCAAATTTGTAATATCAAGAAGGTAAATATAAAATATTAATAATAAGTATATCACAGCATACTTGCAAGGAACTTATACCATCATTGATATGATATTCCACCATTAATTTGACATATTAATTAGAAGAAAGTGACAAAAATATGGCATAAAAATCTATATATGTCTGAACATAAGAATGCCATTGAATTATGAAAGTACTAACATAATTGGAACTATGTGGAATTATCAATGTCAATATATGACCTCATAATTTGAAGAAACTGTCAACACAATCATGATGATGTGACATCAACTACGTAACTATATGTCATCAAAAATTGAGACATGGCATAATAGGAAGGACTGGCATCATAATTATGATGATGTGACATCAATGATATAAATAGATGACACCAAAATAGGAGAGTGAAAGCATAATTGGAAGAAGTGAACATCATAAGCACGATATTACTTCAACAGTATAAATATATGACCTCAAATAATGAAGAGTGTGAAAGCATAATCAGCATATGACATCAACAATGTAAATTTATGACATCATAATAAGAATGAGGGAACTTTCATCATAATTGCGATGAGATGACACTATCAAAGTTGATCTGAGACATCACAATTTGAAGAATATGACATGATAATTGGAGGATAGGACATCATAATGTGGATTATGTTACATCGTCAATGACATTAAAAGATATCACAATGGAAGAAACTGACAACAATTTTGACATGAATATTATAAATACATGATACCATAATTGGAAGATACTGACATCATAATTGGGATAATGTGACAACAGCAATGTAAATATAAGTCATCATAATATGAGCTGCATGACAAAATAATGAGGAAACAGCATCATAATTGTAGTGAAAAATATCAACAATGTATATGTATGATATAATATGAATGATTTGACCGCTAAATTGGGAAGAACTTACATCATAATTTGAATGATGTGACACCATCGATATGACATGGTGACAGCACAATTGGAAGGAAATGATGTGATATTGTAAGAATAAAGCATCTTAATATGGATTATAATAGTATAATCAGTGTACATATGTCACCATAATTGGATGAAACTGACATCATAATCGTGATATGACATCAACCATGTAAATATAGGACACCTTATTAGAAGAAATCACATTACAGTCAATATGATGTTTTGCAATCAATATAAATATATGGTATCATAATAAGAAATGATAGCATAATGTGAAGGAACTGACAACATAATTATGTGACACAATCAATGCAAATATGTGACATCTCAATTGGTAGGAAATGATGTGATAATTGGAGGATAAAAAATGATAATTGGAATTAAGTTTCACTTGCAGTGACACCGTAATTGGAAGAAACTGACATGATAATTGTGATAAGTTTACATCAACAATGTAAACATATGACATCCCAATAAGGATGTGACATCAAATTTGGAAGGAATTTACATCAAATTGGCATGATGTGACACCTTCAATATCAATATATGACAACATAATTGGAATAAATTGATACCATAATTAAGAGGATGTGATGTCAACAATGTAAATATATGACATCATAATAAAATATATGACAGCATAACTGGAAAGAACTTCCATCATTATTGAGAGGTGACATCATCATTATTAAGGATGTTTGACCACAATTGGAAGGAAAATAATGTGATAACTGGCAGAATAATATGGATTATGTACCATCATCACTGTCAATATATGACACCATAATTAAAAGAAACCAACATATTAATTGCAATGATATCATCAATGTAAACATGTGAAATAATAAAAGAAGGGTATGGCAGCATAACCGGAAGGAAATGATTTCATAATTGGGAGGATGTGACATTATTAAGGTAAGTGTGTTATATCACAATTGGAATTAAATGATGTGATATTTAGAAAAATATGACAACATAATTTGGGTTATGTGACATCATCTATGTCAGTATGTAATATAATGTGAAGAAACTAGCATCATAATTGTGATAATGTGACATCAACAGTGAAAATATATAACTTAATGAACAGAAAGTTACATACATGGGGTGATTTCATAAAATCATATCAATGAAAATATAGGCCATAATAAAGGGAAGAAAATGTATGACATAACAACATGAAGTATGTAACAGCATAAATTGAAATATCTGGCATCATAATTGTGATGATATAACACTATCAACCAAAATGTGTGACATAACTGAAAGGAAAAGATGTGCTTATTGGAAGGATATGACATTATAATCAGTATTATGTAGCAAAATAATGTAAAAAATTTCCATCATAATTTATGGAAAAAAACACATAATCATGATGATGTGACTGCAAGGTAAATATATGATATCATATTATGGCAGAATACATGAATTTTGGAAGGACATGACAGCATAGTTGAGATAATGTAATATCATCAATGTACCTATAGGACAGCAAAATTGAAAAAAAACTGACATTGTAAGTGTTATGATGTGATATAAACAATGTAAATATATGATATCATAACAAATAGTATATGACAGGATATTTGGAAGGACATCATAATTGTGAAGACGTGATACCTTCAACATAATTTGTGACCACACAATTGAAAGGGAGCATAGGAAGCATGTGACATGTCACAATAGGAAGCATGTGACTCCATAATTGGGATTATGTGGCACCATCAATAGAAATTTATGACTTTATAAGTGGAGCAAAATAACACCAAAACCTGGTTGATGTGAAACCAATAATATGAGTATATGACATCATAATAGGAATGACATGACAACATACTTGGAAGGGCATGAAATCATAATTTGCATGATGTGACATCAAAATATCAATATGATATCAAAGTGGGAAGAAAATTACATCATTATTATGATGATGTAACAACCACAATGTAATGTGTAAATATATGAGATCATCAAAAGGAGGATGTGATATCAGTTTTGGGTGGCAAATTACAAGGATGTGACGCTATAATTGCCAGGATCAAATTTCATTGTTGATATTACGTAAAAATATCAATGTAAAATATGATATCCTAATCAAAATAAACTGATATCATAAATAAGTTGATGTGACACCATCAATTACAATGTATGACATCATAGCTGGAAGGAGCAGACATCCCTTGAAAGTGTATGTGTCAAATGTTAGCCTAGGAGAGACTTCTTGTCAGGAATCCTTTACCTAGATGCTTGGTTGTGGCCATGGTCACTCAGTGTCATGACAACCAGGTCTGTCCTGGAAGCTTTAGTGATCACCTTGGTGTGTGGAGTAGAGTAGACTGCAGCAGGATTTCTGGGCAGGTCCAAATCAGAATGTCCTTGCTTGGTCACAAAGGGATAGATTCCAGTCTCCGGCCAAAAAAATCTATATTTTGTTTCTGAGTCCTCTCTGCTGTGTTACAGATTGTCATGTGTTTCTGGAGCATTCCTTTGGAATGAGGAAGCATTTTTAAACCTCCTAGCACACAGAATGGAAGAAAGTGTCTCATTGCAGTGTAATTGAGTACCCCATGGTCTGTGCTCCACAAGTCCTGAGCCTAACAAGCATCCCTAGCCCTGTCCCTGCTCTAACCTCCACCTTGAACCCCTTCAACCACCTACAAGCCACACCCACACAAACTGTCTGATATACTCAGTAGCTAATTGCCCCTAGAGAGCCATCCCAGATGCATAAAGATTTTGAGAATTTCTTTAAGTGTTTCTCAGCCATTTGAGATTCCTCTTTTGTGAATTCTTTGTTTAGATATGCACCCCATTTTTAATTGGGTCATTTGTTCTCTTGACATGTAGATTCTTGCAATTTTTATTTATTTTGTATGTTAACTCTCTATTGGAAGTAGAGTTGGTCAATATCTTCCCATTCTGTAGGCTTCTGTTTTGCCCTGTTGACAGTGTCATTTTCCTTACAGAAGCTTTTCAGTTTCATGAGGTCCTCTTATTAATCTTTGATCTTTGTTCCTGACCTTTCAGTGTTCTGTTAAAAAAGTTGCCTCCTGTGCCACTGCTCTCTAGGCTATTCCTTACTTTCTCTTCAATCAGTTTCAGTATATCTGGTTTTATATTGAAAACTTAGATCCATTTGGACTTGAGGTTTGTACTCAGTAATAGATATCAATCTATTTGCATTCTTCTACTTCAGACATCTAATTAGACCAGCACCATTTGTTAAAACTGCTTTCTTTTGTCATTGTATTTTCTCGCTTCTTTATAAATGATCAGGTATCCATAGGTGTGTGGATTTATACCTGTATCCTTTATTCCATTCCATTGGTCATCATGTTTGTTTTTGTTCCAATACCATGCAGTTTTTATTACTATGGCTCTGTAGTACAGATTAAGATCTGGGATCTTGATACCTCTAGAAGTTCTTTTATTTTTCAGGATTACTTATCTATCTAAAGTATTCTGTTTTTCCATATGAAGTTGTGTATTGCCCTTTTAATATTTTAAAGAACTATATTGGGATTTTGATATGGATTGCATTGAGTCTTTAGATTACATTTAGTACAGTGGCCATTTTTACTATGTTAATCTTTCCAACCCAGGTACATGGGATATCTTTCCATCTTTTGAGATCTTCAAATTCCCTCTTCAAGGACATAAAGATTTTGTCATTCAGTCTTTCACTTGCTTGGTTAGAGTTGCCAAAGATACCTTATGTTATTTGTATCTATTGTGAAGAGTATTATTTCTCTTATTTCTTTCTGTCTCTATTTGTCATTTGTATATAGGAGGGCTACAGATATTTTTTAGTTTATCTTGTAGCCAGCCATTTCACTGAAGTTGTTTACCAGCTATATGAGTTCCCTGATCCAGTTTTTGAGGTCATTTATATATAATATCTCATCTGCAAATAAGGATACTTTGACTGTTTCCTTGTGAATTCATATCCTATTAATCTCCTTCTCTTGTCTCATTGTTCTTGCTAGTACTTTAAGTACTGTATTCAATATTTATAAATGTAGGGAACAGCCTGGTCTTGCTTCTGATTTTAGTGTAATTGCTTTGAGTTTTCCTCTATTTAATTTGATGTTGTCAGTAGGATTGCTGTTACTTTCCTTTATTATGTTTCGGTATGGCCTTTTTATCCTCAATCTCTCCATGAGGTTTATTTTGAAGGGTTGTTTATCAAAAGCTTTCTCACATTGTAGTGAGATGATCATGTAGTTTTTTTCCTATTAATTTGTTTATGCAGTGGATTACATTGACTTATTTTCTTTTATTGAACCATCCCTTCTTCTCTAGGATCAAGGCTATTCAATCATGGTGAAGAATCTTTTTAATGTGTTCTTAGATGCGCTTTGTGAATATTTTATTGAGTTCATTTGCATCTATGTTCATGAGTGATATTGGCATATAATTCTCTTTCTTTTTGAATCTTTGTGATGTTTGAGTATTAGCATGACTGTGGCCTCATAGAATGAGCTTGGAAAAGTTCATTCTGCATCTGTTTTGAAGAATAACTTGAGAAATTTTGGTGTTCCTTCTTCTTTGAATGTCTGATATAATTCTTACCTAAAGACATCTGGCCCTGGCTTTTTATTGATTGTGAGTCCTTTACTGGCTTCTTCATTTCCTTGAGAGTTATAGTTCTGTTTAAGTTGTTTATATCCTCATTTTTCTTTCTGGTTTGGTGATTTGGATATTCTGTCTGTCTTTAAATTGGTTAGGCTAGGGGTTTGTCTATCTTCCTGATTTTCTCAAGCAACCAGCTCTTTCTTTCATTGATTCTATGAATTGTTCTTTTTGTTTCTATTTTATTGATTTCAGCCCTCAGTTTGATTAATTCTTGATGTCTACTTCTTCTGTGTATGCTTGCTTCTTTTTGTTCTAGGGCTTTCAGATCTGCTCTTAATTTGCTAGTATATGAATTCTCCACTCTTTTCTGGTAGGCACTTTGTGCTATCAATTTTCCTCTTAGCATAGTTTTTTTCATGTAACATAAGTTTGGATATTTTTTAGAATCATTTTCATTGAATTAAAGAAAGTTTTTAATTTCTTCCTTTATTTCTGTCTTGACCCAGTTGTCATTTAGTAGAGTTGTAGAGTTTCCATGAAATTGTTGGCCTTCTGCTGTTGCTGTTGTTGAAGTTGAGCATTAATCCTTCATGATCTGATAGGATGCAGGGGGTTATTTTGGTTTTCCTGTATTTATTTATATTTTCATTTTGGCAATGTGATCAATTATGGAGAAGGCTTTGTGAGACAGTGAGAAAAAAATGTTTACTTTTTGTGTGGGTAAAATGCTCTGTAAATGTCTGTTAAGTCCACTTATTTTATAATATTTGTTAATGTCAATATTTCTCAGGTATTTTTTTGTATGGATGGCTTGTCAATTGGTGAGAGTGGGGTATTTTAATCTCCTATATTAGAGTGTGAAGGTCAATGTGTTTATTTAAATTTTGCATTGTCCTTTTACAAATTTTGGAGCCCCCATGTTAGGGACATAAGTGTGAAGAATTGCAATGTCATCTTAGTGGATTTTTCATTTAATGGATATGAAATGTCCTTCCCTTCTCTTCTGATTAATTTTGGTTTGAAGTCTACTTTGATGGATACTAGAATGGCTACATCAGCTTGATTTTTAGGTCCATTCTCTTGGTAAAACTATTCCCAATGCTTTACTCTGAGGTAATGTTTATCTTTGAAGTCGGGGTATGTTTCTTGTATGCAGCAGAAGGCAGGATTCTGTTTTCAGATCCATTCTGTTAATCTGTTACTTTTTGTTGGGAAATGGAGACCATTAATCTTGAGGGATATCAATGACCAATGATTGTTAGTTCCTGTTATTTTGTAGTTATTTTTGACGTGTGTGTGTGTGTGTGTGTGTGTTTCTACTGAGTATGATGATGTGAGATTATTTATTTCCTGTGATTTCCTGATTGTAGTTAGTCTCCTTGGATTGGAGTTTTCATTCTAGTACCTTCTGTAGGGCAGGATTTGTAACTAGGTCTTGTTTGAATTTGTATTTATTTTGGTATGAAATATTTTGGTTTCTCTGACTATGATAATGGACAGTTTAGCTGAGAATATTAGTCTGGGCTGGCACCTGTATTCCCTTAGACTCTGTAGTTTTTCTGTTTAGGGTTAGGCATTAAGGTATCCTTTAAGAAGTTAGGTGTAATTCTATTAAGTTTGCCTTTGTATCTTATTTGTTGTTTTTCTCTTGTAATTTTTAGTATTCTTTGTTTGTTCTGTATGTTCAGTGGTTTCATTTTTATGTGGCAAGGGGACTTGCTCTTCTGGTCCAGTCTAATTCATGTTCTATAAACTTCTTGTACTTTTATAGGAATCTATTTCATTATATTTGGGATTTTTTTTCAATGATTTTGTTGAATTTTTTATCTCTACAAATTTTGTGAAGTAATATGTCCTGATATGTAGTAGCCAAAGATCTACGACCTGTGCTAAGTCTGTAAAAAATTGAATTTCTGTCTTTAAATGTGTCTTTTCTGGGAAATTATTTTTAAATATCCTATCATCAAGCTTAGCAGCAAGTGCCTTTATTGTTGAGACAATACACTGTCCCTTGTCTGAGGGACGTTTCCCTTCAGATGTGCTGACATTGGTGAGGGTCTGCAGCTGCAATGACTCATCTCTCACCAAGCCAAACTATCTGAATTTGAGGGCCAAATCTGTTGGTCGTACAGGCACTCAAGTTGTTTTACAGATATCAGATAACAGTCCAGATGATGCAGCTAAAAGGACAGCAGATCCTTCTCCACAACATTTAATTCCCATGTTTAGATGCTGAAAATAGAAGTGGAATTGACCTTTCTATCACATCCTCTCACTAATGACTTCATAATGAAATAAGTGTCAAAAATTCTGGAGCTTAAAAACACTGATTTCACAGTAATTGAACACTATTTGTTGTCATGATCATGTGACACAGAGACATAGAAGGAACATGGCTATCAATCCAACATAAAGACACCAAATGAGATAGATAGGCGAAGGACCTTATACATGCAAATAGACTGAAATGGGAGATTTTTTCAATATAAAAATATGAGGCAAGTTTTTAAGTGTTTGGAATTATTTATTTATTGATTGATTTAGCTTTGTAACTAGGCATTATGTATTCAAGGTTGACCTTATTTAACTGAGGCTGGCCTTAAACTCCTGACCTCTTTCCTCTGCCTTTCCAGTCCTAGGGTTAATTGTATGTACCACCATGCCTAGTCTGTGTAGTGCTGGGCATCAAACCCAGAGTTTTTCTGAATGCTAGGTCTGCATTAAACTACATGAGCTGCCCAAATTTGTGGATTCTTGTCTTTTTTATGAATTGAGTTTTTGTTTTTGTGTTTATATCTGAGTGAGCATATGCCATATTTATGAGACCAAAGAGACCAGAAGAGAGCTTCAGAATCCCTACAGCTGGAGTTACAAGCAATTGAGAGCCAAACATTGTTGGTGCTGGGTACTGAACTTAGGTCTTCTAGAAAAACTTGGGTCTTCTAGAAAAACAGAAAGTATTCTTAAAGAAACAAGTCACCATTCTTGGCCTAGCTTCTGAATCTGGATGCACATAGTTTACTGGGTAATAAAACTATAGCATGCCTTTACATCTGCAGCCAGATGAACATTAGGCCAAATGTCATTTATCTTATGTGGTTGATTGTGATGTTTTGTTGTTATCTAGTTAGTTCTAAGCTGGAAATAAAATTTTAAAGCTAGCCAATTGTTCCAAGTCATAGTTTTGGGGTATAACAGGGGGAGGAGGGAGGTTTTCTTAAGCTGACTAGATCTTTCCATAGTACCAGGCATGCTCTAACTGAAACACAGGTCTATTATGTACTCATTTTGCAGTAAA
The DNA here is from genome assembly GCA_026225945.1 of Cricetomys ansorgei. Taxonomy (NCBI): domain Eukaryota; kingdom Metazoa; phylum Chordata; class Mammalia; order Rodentia; family Nesomyidae; genus Cricetomys; species Cricetomys ansorgei. The sequence continues at coordinate 917,984 of JAMJFZ010000070.1, read as the reverse complement.
AATTCAAGGCAATAGAAGAAGGCAGGTTGTGAAATACAGATAAAAAATATTTTCATCATTTGAATAACGTTGGCCATACCTAGGAATTACAATTAAACTTCACTAATGACTACATGGGTAACAAACAGTTGGTCATTGTGCTAATGTGTACCTTTGTATTCTGTATACTGAAAGGGTCTCTGTAACAAATTACTACATCAGACAAGATTATCAAGTGAAGAAGTTGTTTTCAATCGTTTCATAAGTGAGCATTTAGATATCACATGTAATAATTTGATATGAAAATTATACTCTTATCTGTTTGTTAAAATGTGTTCCATAGACTGTATTTTCACCTCAGTACAGAAGCTATGTACTCTTAAGGGCATAAACATTGGCATGAGATGAATATTCTCAGGCTAGAGAGATGGCTCAGCAGTTAAGAGCACTAAGTAATCTTCCAGAGGACCAAATCCTAACTCCTGTGAACATATATGCACACACAAACATGTATACCCATATTAACACCCCCCACACAAACACACAAGATTGGACTGAGGTTATTTGGGTTTGTCGGTCAAAACTTGCTGTGTTCTCTGCATATCTCAAAACATTTTTATCTTCAAGCTGTTGACTGAAAATGCCATTTTGGAAGGTGTCCTTTCAGTCCTTTGTAATGCATACTGTCACTCAGAAGTTCTTCATTTCCTTTCTTCATTGTGTGAGTATTTCACCTCCACTTATTTCACTATATGCACTTGCTTCTCTGCACTAGGCTGTTTTGGGGAAGAAAGGACAGTCTGAGACTTAGAAATCTGATTCCTGGCATATACTGCCTATCTCCCCTTTTATACTGGGACTATTTTTAAATTAAAATATTAGGCATTATGACATTTAACATCTAAAATTCTCAGCACCATTTCCAATTAAAACAATGTCTTCTTTTATACATACAATATTATTAGCACACTTAGTAAAAGGAACAATCTTGTTTTACCATCATCTACTACCCAGATTATGTTCAAATTCTGTGAAAGTCTTAAAAATTCTTTAGAAATGTGGTTGGATTACTTGAATAGGATGTAAAAAGTTGTGCACATTACCTTTTTATTTGAGATAACATCTCCCTCTGTAGCTCTAGATGGCCAAGAATTGCCTATGTAGAATAGACAGCCCTCACACTCACACAAATCCATTTCCCTCTACCACCTGGGTGTTGTGATTAAAGACATTTGCCACCACACCTGGCTATATGCCATTAGGACTCTTAAATCTCAATTTCTCAGTCTCAGTCATATGCTACCTCTCCTGAATCTCATGAAACCGTGGCTGGTCTCATACTCACTCTCTTCCTGAAGATAATTTTGATTTTCTCATTTCTACATTTATCTGTATATTACCGGAATACCTGCAAATTCCACCTTGCCTTGGTCCCTTAAATATCTTCACATCAGTTTTTTTCTCCTTCCTTTATTGCCATTGAAAAGAAATCAGGGAAATTGTCCTGTGGCATACTCTACCTTCTGACTTAGTCTGATTGCTACTAAACTATGGTATTAACTAGTTCCTTATCCTCTGTGTTTCTTAGAAAGTATCAGTTGTAGACTGCCATGCTTGATTCAATGGTTTGGGGAAACAAAGTTTCATAGGTAATTCCATTCTGAATGATTCAAATCAGTAGGCATACAGTATCTTTTATCCCTTTCTTGATTGGCCAGATGGGTGCCCATGGGAAGAATCCAATCCAATATTCTTAAAGACATTCATTCATCTTTACATCCTTTACCATGACAACCATGTTCAAGATTCCCAGGAGGATAGCTGCAGTGAATGTTGCAAAAATTTTCCAGCCATTTTTTTCGTTGTTAATGCAACTCTCCTCAAGGTGATTTTTGATCAGAGGTGGAAGAAGTAGCCTAAGGCCAAATTGTATTCCATGGTAGGGGCTGTAATTCAGAGAGCCCATGAAGTGGCTAGGGGACATGTGCACTGTGTTCTTTCAAGAGAGAGGAATCTAAACTCCAAAGGTGCAGAATACATGGCAGAATGTGCCACATATGTAGTAGATGTACAACAGAACATCTACTTTTCCCCTTCCATTTTAATACAAATAATAATGATTGGTCTCTGGTGGACTGTCCCATGCAGTCACAACCATGAACAAGAGCTCAGGTTTGTTCAGGTATCACAGACAATAGGAATCTGCTCAAGTATGCTTTCTTGGCTCCTCATGTGTCTAAGCAGAGAAGATCTTTGATTGCCAAACATATGGACAGCAGCTTATCAGTAATTTAATTCCGTAGCCTGCTCTTTGTAAAAGCTCTGAGCAGGTTGACATGCAGGTAGCTCAATTATCAGCAACACAGAGGCTCCCTGGATTGTGGTTGGTACAGAGTTAGGACAGGTTATCACCAAGGAACCGAGACTCTTGTCTTTATCTCTGGACATCACAAAACATCTCAACAGTGAGTAGATAGCCTATGCAGTTTCAGTTCTAAGGCATGTGGAGTTTGTTGGCCTGTTGGATTATGAAGGCATTCCCTTAATGAAAATACTAATTTTCTAAGAAATCAGAGATGAAAGACTTTCCTGTTTACCTGTGACACAGAATTTATGGCTGCATGAGATTTTGTGAGTATGGATATCATTTTCTGTTTTATGTGTGTGTGTGCATGTGTGTATATAACTGTGTTTCTGTGTTTGTGTGCTGGGAAAAGTAGTCAAACAAATACATGTTATACCATGTTTTAGTATTAATGCTTGGAGGACAGCACTTTTCTGGGTAGAAGCAGAGGAAGGAATGAGTAGATCTGGGATATTGGGGTGCTGGGAGGACCTGGGAGGAGTACAGGGAGGGAGGACAGAAAACTGGATGTATTTTATGAGATAATAAAAAAATGCAGACTGAATGTTGTGGGAAAGGAGGGCAAAGATTATAAAGTGTATTTTTTGTTTGGTATTTGACATTTTGCAATGAACTTTCACAGTAACGCTAGATTCTGGTGATGAACACAATTTATTGGTCTGCAACCATTTTAACTTTTGTACAGTGATTTTAAGCTCAAATAATAGAAGAAGCAATACTCAAACACCAACTTCAATGAATTGCACCTTGATAGTTAAAATTAAAAAAAATATGTCAGAACTTTGGTTTTGTTTGAGTGATTGAGTGGCTAGGGGCTGAGTAAGGCAGAAGTACAAGAATATTGTTAGTCTCCCATTTGGTGGTATTAGAGCAAGAGTATCTGAAATATGTCTGAGAGACCATCGATATACCAAGTGGCATAATGATGTATCCACTTGCTTGTGTCCTTTACTATAGCCTTTGTACATAAATGTGTGGTTGGAGAAATAAATATTTCCCAACTCATAAAGAGACTTATATCCTGTTGATAACGTAAAGACATATATACTGATGTGTCATGAGAGGGTGGGATCTGCATAACAAAAAGAATTTTAGTAGATTGTGACAACTCATGAGGTTATATTGGTTGCCTGGGATTCTTGTCTCTGCCTTTTGGTTCCAGTGTCAATGATAATTTTCCTCAGGCTTCTATAGGCTCATCCAGGTAATAATGGAATTCCATTCATCTTTTCAAATTGGAGCTCTCATTAAGATGGAGCCATTTTACTAGACACTGCCCATATTCCTTGGAAATGAGTATCCTGTACAATCTTCAACCCTAAGACCATTACACTTACTCAACATGGGAATAACATCATTTGCCAACATTGCCTAAGACAGTGAGTGGGTTGCCACCTGGGAGTCTTGCTTTGGGCAGTAAATTGGGAAATCTGACTCAAAAGAGGACCAATTGAGTGGATCTAGATTAAAAGGAACATGACATTCTAGGTGAAATCCTGCCCAGAATCAGAATTGTCTTTGAGATGCACACAATGATTTCCATTGGATTTCTTTTCAGGCCTTGAGATGAGAGTGGTCTGGTTCCTCCAAAACATGGCAATGGTCTCATATTTCCATGGGGATTTAAAGTCTTTTGAATCTGGTGACCAGTGAAGTTGTGGGACCTTTGGGGCTGAAGAGCAATTGAAGCAAAGAAAGGTGCCTTGCCCCTGCTAAGAGGGCTGATAGGATGCTTTGCAAGCTCCTTCTCTTTCATTCCTGAAGGGACACAAATTGTTCACAAGAGCAAAAAGGAAATAACCTGGCAAGTGTTTCTTTGCCCTGAGGCCGATTGGACACCTCCCTCTGTCTTTGCAAAGACCATGAGGCCAGGTGCATGCCCTGCCCCCATGCAAATGGGATATCCTCACCAGGAGTACCGGGACCCTGCCTCCTCTGGGGAAAGATATTTAAACAGGGAAAAGCCCACCAATAAAGGAGACCATAATCCATCAGATACGTCTCCTGAGGCTTCCTTTTGCTTCTAGTCCTCTATTCTCAGGTTGCGTGGTCAGAACCTATGAGAAAACAACTGAGACTCATTCATTGGTTTCCATGTGTTTTCCCTCTGCTCAAACTCAAGCACTGCCCTTCTGTCCAGGGGTGGAAACCAGGTCACTGCGAGTCAGGCACCAGCGGTGTGCAAGGGAACCCAGCCACCAAGGCAGATCTGCGGCAGTTCTTGTGCAGGATGTAGAGAAACCAACATGAAGTCTTCTGAGGCATACATAGCTCTAGAATTCTTGTCCTAGCAGAGATAAAAAACACAGTTCCTGGTGCCTTTTGTAACCATGATTAGCAGGAATGCAAAACAGTAGTCACCCAAGAGTGCATATGGGGCTTGGGAAAAATGGACTTGTCTAGGCTCCTTTCTTGTGTTCCTAACAGTAAACTGAGAGATCCAAATTTACTACAGCCCCAATCACTGCCAAAGCTGCTTTCTCTGCTCTCTAATTTCACACATAACATGCTTGTTGGAATACACACCAGTAACTACATAATGCAACATTTCCAATCATCTGTCTTTTACATTCATCCATTCATTCTTGACTTCTTTATCCATGCCTCCTTAACCACTTCCCATATTTATCTTTTATTATTCACTCCTACTTACATTTATTTCTGCCTCTTTTATTTTGATTTTATTCTTTCCTTCCTTTTCCTTTCTTTATTCTTTTTGCATTTTTAAATGTTCTTCTTTTGGAGAGTTGTATGTTTAGTATTCATCCAACTACTGTCAGACAATGTTTGTTATAGAAAACCTCATGTCCATTACTAATACAAGATGCTGGGAGCATTGTACCATGACAAGACATCTTGTACAGCTAAAAGATGTGGATCACCAAAAAGCAGAAAGCTATGTGATTTATTCATGGTAAATGTACATAACCAAAAACCTCCATGCAGATATAGAAATAAGCTTAGAAACCAATGAAATAGGAAGACTTTCCTTTTCCAGGTTTCTCTGCCTGTGTGGCTTATATTGGAAATATGACTCCTGGAATAGCTGACTCAGTTTTAGGCTCATATTAATTAACTCCACCTAAGGTCAAGTTTCTCAGGAGGAATGCCAGGTTCCAGGTTGAGATTCTTTGAGCTATCATTTTTCTTGTCATGGTTTTGTTCTACCTTGGTAAGCTGATCCCTGATTATAAGTGGAAGAATGGGTACCATAGGGCCTAATATTAATCCATGGTAGGGGCTGGGGTGTAGAAAGCTCAAAAATTTACCAGGGATAATTCATACTGTGTTTTTCCCCTAGAATGGAATGTGAGCCTTTAACAGTTCAGAAGGCCATAGAGAGTAAGCTATGTCTCTTGTAGATGCAGTTCAGCATCTCTTATACTTGTTCCCAAAAATTTAAACAAGAAAGATTGTTCTATGGTAGAATTCCCATGCTATCTCAACTATGAAGAGGAGCCCATGTTGATGTACTTTCGATAGTTCAATGATCAGAGTAAGTGTAATTGTCTGTTCTTGTGACTGAACATATACGATCATTGGCTAATTGCAATCGTTGACAAGGGACAGGTGTTAAAATGCCCAGAAAATGCAAGTGAGCATGCATGCTGTATACTGTCCCAAGAGACGAAGCAAAGCCTCAAAATGTGCAGAAGACCTGGTAAAGGTGTTATGTATTTAGTTGATGTAGGAGAGCACATCTATTATTTGCCCCCTCCCTTTAAAAAAAAAAGATCTATGGTACATTCCCTATTCAATCACAACCATCAACCGGTATAATACAGGTTATAGTGCAGGGATCAGAGAGCTAAGTATTTACTATAGTCAGTATAAATGTCTATTCTTGTGTCTGAGAACATTGGCTGCAATTGACTGACAATTGTGAACAGCAGATGATCATTCAATTGAATTATAGCCCGCTCCATATGAGAAGTCAGTGCGTGCCAAAATGCATATGATTCACTGTTCAGCAATATAATAGATACTGGAATCTGGTTGTACAGAAGAGGGGGTTGGTGTGTAGAATGTCTACAAGAAAACATTTTTTTCCTCAGGACATTCTGAAAGATATCAATAATGAGGAGGCAGCTTCGGCAGTCTCAGTAATTAGAGAGTTGGAAGGCTTCCTGTTTAGATATGAAAAGCGTTTCCCAAAGTAAAATGGCAATTTTCCAGGAATTGACAGATAATTATCTGTCCTGGTACCTGTGCTAGATAATCTGTGGAAGCATGGATATTTGTCAGCATGTATGTAATTTTTTGTATCTTTCATTTGTATGTGTGTGTGTGTCTGTGTGTGTGTTTGTATGTGTATGTATGTTTCTGTCTGTCTGTCAGTTTTGCTGTGTTTGAACAGGAAGAGATTTTCACATACCTTTTTCCTCCATTGATTTGTGCTTTTCCATTGTGGCTTTGTTCTCCTATAAAAAAAACAGATTAGGGAACTTGTATTCCTTTAATTTTGAAGGAGCTTTGTAAGACAGAGGCACAGATTGGTATTGGTATGCCGTCTGGTGATATGAACACTCAAATATTTGACATAAGTCTAAGAGAATATGAATCTAGTTGATTTGCAGTGTAATTGCTGCACTTACTTGTCTGTTTTACAACACCAATTGTAGTTAAATTATTGGCAGGAGAAATAAAATACAGTTATAACTCAGACTTTGATTTTGGAAAAAGTAAGTAGGTATATAGTGAAGTGTCATGAGTGGTTGGGATCTCTATGGCACTAAGGAAGTATTAAACTGTGGCTGACAATGAGATCATAATGGTTCCCTCATGACCCTAATGAGATTCTTATGGTCCCATGTCATGCATCCAACAGGCATGGAACAGCTGAGATGCTGTGGGTTTTTTGCTGCTGTTGTTTTTTTTTATGACTCAAGATCAGCATCATTTACAGTCTTTCATTTCAGTATATGTTGGCTTCAAAACAAGGCATGGCATAAGACCTGAAAGCTGACCAGAAGCTGGCACTAGAATTCAAGGTACTAATGGCAGCTGGCACAGGTTACAGTTGTGGATAAGCTGATCCAAGAATTTTGGTTGTGAGTGTCCACTCGCATAAGAATTGTCAGTGGAAACCTCAGACTTAAGAGGTATGCATCCACAAGAGAGTGAGTTCTTCACTGTGTACCCACTTTCAGCAAACAGTGAAGCCATTTCTTAGACTAGTCAGTCCCTGGTTAATGAGGTAGGTGTTTGTCTCTATTGGAAGCTTCTCAATACTTTTGTATGTTTATTTTATTCTTTTCTTAAACAATTCATCACAACATAAGTTTTTCTTCTTTTTACTCTCCCAAGCCCTTCCCTTTGTCTCCCAGATGCAATGATCTTAATTTCCCTTCTGATAAGAGGTTGTCTTTCACAAATATCTATAGAACTCAGCTTAAGGAAAACTTAATATCACAGTAGGATGAGATAACGTAGTAGTAGGTAATGAGTACCAAGAGCAGGCCAAGGAGTCAGAGACACCCCTACTCCCATTGTTACAAGTCCCATGAAAACAGCAGGCTAAAATGCATAGCATGTATGCAGAGGATCTCATGCAGATGCATAGAGGCTCTGGTTTCCACTTCAGTCTCAGTGAGCCCATATGATCCCTGTCTAGATTCAGTGGGCTGTGCTCTCCTGGTGTCTGTGATAACTGTGATAACTCTGGATTCCACTATCCTTCCCTCCCCTCACTGTAGTGTTCCCTGAGATGTTAAGGTAGGGAACCTTTATGTAATCTCTTTGCCTGATACGTGTAGCTGTGTGTCTCTGTATCTGTTTCTATCAGCTGCTTGAGGAAGCCTCTCTGGGGAAGATTAACAAAATATCATTAGGAATTATTTCATTCATTTTTTTTACCAAATTTAGTTCTAGCATAGGCCTCTGGGGTACCCAGCCTCAGGTTTCTGGCCATCCAGGCAGTGTCAGCCATGGGCTTTCTCACCTGATGTGGGCCTCAAGTAAGACCTGTCATGGGTTTGATGCTCCCACAAGTTCTCTGCTATGATTGCCCCAGCATATCTTGTATACAGGACTCTGAGTAGGTCAAAGGTTTTGAAAATGTATTTCCTATATTTGGCAGCACAATTGGAAGACTCTAACAACATAATAATGACTATGATATCAACAATGTGAAAAATCATAATTGCAAGAATCTGACATCATAATACTAATGAGATGAAATCAACACATCAACAATTGAAATATATGACATCATAATAAGGACATGACAGCAAATTTGGAAGGAACTGACATCATAATCAGTGTGATTGATATAAACAATGTAACTATATGACATCGTAAACAAAGGGAACTGAAATCTTAATCATGATCATGTGACAACAGTGTAAACATGTCTTTATAAAATGAGTGATATCACACCGAAATTAGAAGGAAGAGATATCATAATTGTAACAATGTGACACCATCAACATAAGTATGTGACCTCACAATAGGAAGGAAATGACCAGAAATTTGGAGAATATGACAATATAATATGGATTATGTGACATTAGCCATGTAAATAAATATGATATAATTTTCAGAAACAGATATAATAACTATGATGATGGTACATAAATAGTATAAATACATGATGTCATAATAGGAGGTATATGACAGAATAACTGGCAGGAACTGACATCATAATTTTGATGATGTGATACCATCATTGTAAATATGTGACATCACAATTGAAAGGAAATGATGTGATAATTAGAGGGTAAGACAGCATAATGTGGATTATTTGAATTCATCTATGTAAATATATGACATCATAATTGGGAGAAACTGATAATTATAAAGAGCTGACATCAACAAGATATGATATCACAATCAGAAGGATATGACAGCATAATGAAAGGAATTGATATTATAAATGGGATGATGTGAAACCATCAATATCAGGTTGAGACAGAACAATTGGAATGAAATGGCATGTTAATGGGAAGAATAAGTCATCATAATGTAGATTATGATGTGACATCATTAATATACATATATGTCAGCATAACTCAAAAAAACTAACATGAAATTGTGATGAAATGATATAAACAATGCAAATATATGACCATTGGAAGAAACTGACATCATAATTCTGATGATGTGACATCAACAATGTAGATGCATGACATATGAAAACATATAGGTAGGATCTGACACTCATTATAAATGGATTGTGACAGCATCAAAGTAAGGATATGACTCATAACTGGAATGAAATGACATGATAATTGGAAGGATAAGTCATCCTAATTGGGGTTGTGTGATGTCAACATATGAAATCATTATTGAAAGACACTGATGTCATATACATGATAATAGGTAACAACAATGTAAATATGTGAAACTATACGGTGATTGATATGACTGTAGTATTGGAAAGAAATGAAATCATATTTGGGATGATGTGATACTATCAAGGTATGTAATATCAAAATTAGAAGAAATGATTTGAAAATTGGAAGGATAAAACACCTTAAAATATGGGTTATGTTACATCATCAATGACAAGATTGTAAAAAGCGACACTCAAAATGTGTCATTGACATGAGTAAGTCTGAGCAGTTCAGGAACAACACCAATCAACCAGACAACCTTGACATGGAAAAATTCACAGCCCCCAACCCTACACATAAAACTACAGACAATTGAGCAAAGCTAAGAGTGGAAAAAATGTATTCAGGGAAGAACACTCATATTGGATTTTCAGAGTCACATGGTCAGACCCAAAACAAAGCATAGAGATAACAATACAGATTGGAATCATTTAGGAATATATATGCACATACATATATGTAAATAATAATAATGAACAAAGAGGTCAAGAATTTGAAAGACAGAAAAGGAAGATCTATTGGAGGGTTTAGGGGCAGAAAGGAAAAAGGGATCTATGTGATTTTATTATTACAAATGTAAAAAAATTATATATACACATATAAATTTATATATGTTACATATACATATAGCTTGTAACAGATAACGTATGTGTATTATATATAATATTTTATATGTAATTATATGAAATAATTTGTTATATAATTTGTATATATTATATATAATTTGTACATATATACATTATATACAAATTATATGTGAGATCTTTTACTTTTGATACAAAAATAAAAATATACAAACACATATGTGGGTATATATATATATATATATATATATATATATATATATATATATATCCTGCATATCAAACAGTACAAAAAAGCCCCTGAAAAACAGAAAATAAAATTTTATATGCAGAATCAATCAAATTATCTCTTAAGTGTCTATGCTATTTCTTTATGTATGATATGTCTATATCATTATCTACGTCTCCTCTTTCCAATTCAGATGTCATACCCTTCCATGTATTGTGTCATATCCTTCCATTCATAGTGTCATTTGGAAAGTCATATTTATGTCTGTTTTTTCTCAGTGTCACATTCAGCCAATTTTTGTTGATGTTTGTGCTTGCATCCATGTTTCCTCCAAATTGTGAATTTGGATAAGTTCATACTGATATTCTTGCTTCCATGCATGCACACTTCATCCTCTATGTAAGGATGAACCATTTTGTATTATGTTAAATCTCCTGGATCAGACTGGACACTTTTACACTTGTGTCCTTGCTTGAATCAACAGATTTCCCCCATGTAAGGATAGAGATTTACAATTAACTGGTCTTTTCCAGTTTCCCTTACCTATGCAGCATGTTAAGTCCCAATCACAGTACACCTGTGCCACTTGCTGTCAACTTTAGGAACCTGCAAGCAGTCCTCAAATACAGGAGAATGTCCTCAGGCAGGTGGCAGTGTGCCTTAGGGATGCACTTCCATCAAAAATTACATACATGAAAGGAGTATAAAAAGCTACATTCATAAAGTGTCACTGACATGACTTCTAAATATGAGCAGGAACAGACATGCCAATGTGGGTGGGGAAAAACATACAGGCCTCAGAACTACACATGAAAATAGAGACAACTGACTATAGCTGTGAGTAGAAGACATGTATCCAAGGAGGATCATCCTAATAAGATGTCCATCCGTGGTCAACCTTAAAAGCCTGCATGTAAATAACATCTCACAAATTGAGCAGGACACATTTTTGAATTTATATTCACATATTATATATATATATATATATATATATATATATATATATATATATATATATATATATGCAATAAGAATTAATGAACAAAGAGGTCATCAATTTGAAGGACAGAAATGAAGGGTATATTGGAGTGTCTGTGGAATGAAAGGAAGGGTGAAATGGTGTAATATTATTATCTTAGTATCTCAAAAGTAAAAAAAAAATTATATATTATATATACACATCACATCTATGCACAGAAACCCAAGACTATGTCAATCAGGCAACACCAATGAAGGCTTAGAAACAGGTAGGTGCTGTTCCAGACTATAGATATAGGGTTTCAGTGATGAGGGTAGAAGTGAGATAGGAGACAATGAAAGAAGTGAACTGGTTTCCCAAGTAAATATCAGCTGGGAATTTCAGACTATGTGGTATCTGTTTATTTTGTGGAACTGTCATTGAACCCAGTACATGGCAATCAAGCACTCCCACTGAGTTATGCCTACAGCTCTGGTCTCTTTCTTTTAATTTGGACTTCAAAGAGTCTTTGATGCAGAGAGTATTAGACTTGGTCTGTAATCCCATACTTGAAAAGGTGAGGCAGGAAGATGCCAAATGTTACAGGCTAGCCTAAGCTATATAAAACAAGCATTTCTTCAATAAATACTATTTATAAATCCTGCTTTTTAGGTTAAAACAATAATTTTGGAAACATAAAAACCAACTTCTGGGACTTGATAGATGTCTCATGTTTAAGAGTACATACTGCTCTTGAAGACGATTTGGGGTAAGTTCCCAGAACCCACACGGCCTAGAAAGTTGCTACCTTTAACCAAGACCCAGTGGATAAGATAGCTCTGAGTGCACTTGTATTTGTGTATCACTCACACAGTCTTGAAAATAATACTCCTAGGAGCATACACTAAACTTTAGAATGCCCTGATTCTTCAGTTAACATCTATTCTATTTTGTTGCCTGTAGGTGTATGTTCCAGTTTGGGGTCTTTGGTGCAGTTGGATGATGTCTATCAAACCAAATGCCTACTGCTTACATCTAAACTTACTGCAATAGCCTAGGAAGAAACTGCATATTTTTCAGAGTTCTAGCATTTTCCATATGAGCATTCCAATTTAAGCAGGAACAAAATAAAGGAAGATGATGTATTGCAGGGTGATCTTCACTTATCAAAATCTATTCAGAAAAATCCAGAAACTCTCCTGTGAAGACAAGGTCTGTCCAACCTTACAAAGCTTTGTAAAGACCCAGAGTTAAGGTTAGCCTCTTTGGTACTTTCCCTTCCACCTTGTTCTGCAAGATGCTGCAAGCCCAGGTTGGAAGGCTCAGTTCTGAAAGATGGGGCCTTGCTATGTTTTAACTTTCCACTCTGAATTTGAACCAACTAAGAACAACAGTGCCTTTGCTCTGTCATTTTTCCTAGGCAATCCAGTGAAGCAGCCAACAGGTAAGTAGAGCCTAGGTCCAAAGCAGTGGAGGCAAAGGCAGGACTCAGGTTGCCCAGCTGACTCAGACTCCTGCCTACCTGAGGACCCCATGAACTTCTTCCATAAGTAACAACAACAGCAGGTTCCTCCAACTCCTACCTCCTTCTCCAGTAGCAGTGCTTACTTCCAGTGTAGGTTCTGCAGAGACCAGACCATGTTCCTAACACACTGGGTGGCACCTCAGTGGGCACCTGCTTTAATCATCAGGAGCTTGTGTCCTGAGACTTGGAATTCACCTGGGATTCGTGGACAGTGGTAGAAACAGGCAGTTTACTAACAATGACATCAGTGAAGGACAAGGCAGTAGACTAGGGAGATCACTTCCCTGCCCTCCCTTCTCCCCTTTCTTCCCCTTCTCTACCATTTCCTGCACTAACCCACTCTCCTCTCTGCTTTGTCACTCTCCCTGCCTTGTTCTTTTCCACCCTGCTCTCCCCTCTGTTGGGGAAATGTGCACTGCCACCTTGACAAAATTCCTGGTTCCTGTTGCTAGGATTTGGGGCTCACTAGCTACATTGCCTCCTTTTCTTCCTTTACTGTACAGTGGCAAAAAGCCTCTCATTAGTAAGATTGTCTATTTGGCCTTATAGTAAAAATTAAAATCAATTCTTGGACTGGCTGTGAGCAGACTCTGCCATCTCTGCTCAAAAGTAATTTTAAATATCCCACTGACCTTCACGTTGTGGCAGGAGTGAGTACTATTCATACTTGCTGCAAGCATATCATACATTTTTATAGGTAAACTGACCTTCCTAGGAGACAGAGCCACAGTTAAGTCTGCAAAGAGCCTAGACAGTAAGTCACCACACTTAGAAATACAAATAAATAATTCACCCCTGAGTAGGCCCCCCTTTTTTATACTAAGACTATACAGAGCTAGAATGAACTATTCATTAATTAAACTATTATGTTAGTTTTCTCAGCAAAAAATAACCTTGGAGATTAGAGCTTACAGCTTCAATCTATGAAGGGCATTCCTGCTTATATTGTAATGTGCTTAACACCTGCAAACTACAAAAAATAAAGTAGCATTGTGTTCACTTTTTAAGCTACAGGAAACTTGCCCCAGGGTGAGAAGTATTCTCTCAGACAGAGAAGTCTGTCCTGAGTGAGAAGTCTTCCTCCCTGGCAAAAAGTGCATGATTGCTAGTTCTTTCTCAAAAGTGTTTGCGTGTGTTTTTATATGAAAAGGTATGTCTGAGCGTGTCACTTTAAAGTGTGAATGTACAATCTATTTTTGTCCTCAAAAAAGAAAGTTTTCTGTGTTTGTTTATCGTAACTTTATTTCACCAGACTGTTTTCTTCTGTGTAGTTTCATGGAACCTATCGTGGGTGAAGGCTGGACAATAATCGACAGTCCTCTCTCTCACTCCCCACTTGCTTGCTCTCTCTTCTGTCTCACTGTCAACCCTCCATTTTCTCTGTTCCCACCTTTCACTGAAAGCCAATTCCTCTGGCTGCCCTTCCACTTGTACAAAGAGCAAATGTGCATCAGTCTCTTATCTTCTGCAGGACGTGACAGAACAACAACATGACAGGCACTTGCTTAAATGACCAGGCCAATGGTTAGTATGCACAGCACTGAGGACTCACTGACTTCCCTAAAGGAGCCAGAGAACCAGTCTCAGAAAGGACCCCACCCAGGAGAGGTTTCTGTTCCTCGTAGATTCTCACGTTAATAAAATTGTTTGTTCCTGATGTAAGAACCACAGATCTCAGGAGCATTGACAATGAAGATTAGTATACATGGGAGCTAGAAGTGAACTGCTATAAAAATGTACTTTCTCCTGAGAACAAACTACATAGGTTTGGGCTTCCAAACTCTCATTTAGTCAACAGGCTTCTACCCACAGTAACTTCCAGCCTGGGACCTTCTATTCTGGACAACCTTAATTCAGAAGGTACTAGATACACAAGAAGGAATCATCAGAAGCAAAGTTATGCCAGTGAATTTGAGAGGTAAAATCACAGCATCCTCAACAAGTTGGATTTTTCTTTTTAAAAATTCATGTATGTTTTGTCTGCTTGTATATTTGTGTACCGCCTGTGTGCCTGGAGCCCGAGGAGGTCAAAGAAGACACTAGATCCCCTGGACATGGAGTTACAGTGGCTTGAGAGCTGCAAACAGAATCTTGGGTACTCAGAAAGTTCTTTTAACTCCTGGGCTACCTGTCTAGTCCTTTGTGTATAATTTTTATGTATACCTGTATTTAATGAAACAAAAACCTTATGACTTCTGGGTGATATGTTACCCCTAGACTTAATTAAGAAGATACCAAAATGCTCCTCAGACTGGCTGTAGCATGCCCACCAAGCAATACATGAGCTTTCTAATTTCTCCATGTCATCACTAATATCTTGGTGAGATCCAACTCTGGCAGGAGTTCAGTGACCTGGGAGGGAGAAGCAGAGTGTGTGTGGATAAAATAAATAAAACATCACATATCATAGATGGGAACAGACTTCTCTCTTTATTCTTGATTTTTCTCTCCTACTGTCCTTCTCTACTTCTCTCCATCTCTTACTTCTCTTTCTCTCTACTCCTCTAATATCTCTCTGCTTTTTGATGTATATTATAGCATTTTTAGAAAGCCACTTATCGAGAAAAATCATACTACAACCACCTCTTAACCATAAAATACCTTCACTTAATGATTACAAGTTTTATATTTTAGTGATTAAGTGGTCCATATTGTTAAAGAACAAGTTATCTTAAACTCACAACTGAACACCTAGTATTTTCTCTACGCAAGACATCTAAAAGCAAAACTTTTTCTATTATAGATTAACAGAGTTTATGGAAGCCAACTAATTTTATGACCAGATTCCATTGTTGCTGGTAGGTAGCAGTTTTGCAGTTGCTAGGGAATGAATATACCTCATGTTATTCTAACTAAACCATTTTCATTCAGCTAATACAGTAAGACAAGTTTGTTATAACAAGAAAACTTTAAGTTTCTTTTTTTTCTTTGCTTTTCTTAGGTAAAAGGAGAATCTGCTGCACAGCTTTATGTCCACCAGGATCACCCCAAACTCATAAGCAAATGTTTAATTATAGAAACCAAAGAAGAATAAATTTTATTTTTGATCAAGAAAGTTCAAAGTTAACAGTGGCCACTGAAAATCATTTGTTATTTCTTGATCATGGTCCCTCCTGTCTTTCATAGATGAAACTCGAGGGCCCTAGCAATTAAGTTTTATTTGTTCTTGCTTTCTATCCGTGACCAAAAACAAGTCCCTAGCAAAAGTAAGTTCTCTTATTTTTATGTTATTTCTTAGGCAGCTAATATCTCCAAGGTTATTGATTCTAAGGCAACTGGTGAAATCATAATCTGATACTATAACTATACATGAAAAATTCCTAATTTTGTAACTATACATGATTTTTTGTTATTCTTTCTGGAATTTCAACTGAATCATAGTTTATCTGAGTGGCATTACCTTTGGGAAAATCACCTCTGTTGCTATGGATAATACCACAAAATCACCACTGTTGTTATGGATAGTACCATCATAAAGATAAAATTACTATGATCACAATCTTTATAACCAAGCCAACTAGCAGCAGCATCAGAAAGGGCTGAGCAGAAGACAATCCTCCCAAGAAACTGGAAAAACTGGAGGTAAAACTCATTACTATCTCATAAAAAATGGTGACTTGTAACTTCTGAGGTTCCAAGACAGGTTGTAGTTATTCTGACAATACCTGTTACTGTCTTTTTTAACCTATCCATCCTGTTTTTCCATTCTTTAAAATGATTTTTTATTTTTACTTCATAAGTGTTAGTGTTTTCCCTGTGTATATAAGTGTACCACATGCATGCAATGCTCACAGATGCATTGGCTCATGTGAAAATATATTTACAGATGATTGTGAGCTGCCATGTGTGTGTACTGGGAACCAAACCTGGGTCCTCTGCAAGAGCAGCCAGTGCTTTTAACTGCTGAGGCACCACTCCAGAGACTACATTGTTAATCCTTGGGACACAGCCTTGTGTTGACTTCTAAGACATGACACTCTCCTAGTTTGTCTTCTATTTCAATTGTTGCTCTTTCTTAGTCCCTGTGTATGATTCTTCCTCCTCTTCAATCCTGTTCCTCCTCGCCCTCCTATCTCCTCCTCCATCTCCTTCTCTTCCATTTCCTCTCTCTCTCTTCTTCTGCTCTCCTCTGTCAGATCTATCTGTCAATATCAACTTGAATGTCTTTATCCTTGTAAAACCATGAATGAATGTAATGTTGCAAACTGGCATCCATAGGTTTACATTAGTGGAATGGTCTGCAAATTAAGACATTCATTCTTGCTCAGCAGTTTCATAACCAGTTCAACCATCTCCTTGCCCGTACTTACTTTTTATTTTTATTTTTTTCATAATTAGACAAAGTAGGAAACAATTCAAATCCACATCTTACTGACTACCATGCTCTCTACTATGACTCAAACTGCACTCTATAAAAAGTAAGGCATTTTTCCTGATATTTTCATGAAGTTGCACAAAGAAAAACAGACATGGAGAGTATGCCCAAAGTGTCCAAACCTGCTGTAAAAAAGAATCTGTCCACATGAAGATGACTGTCCAGGAAACAATTGGATATAATCACTTATCTTTAAGACAAAATTGTCCCAAATATAGCCTGATATCTGAGCTATTTTATCCTGCTATGATGTCTTCTAATACAGATTGTTGTGACTCACATGGTTGATTTAAACATTGGACGCCTTCTCCATATAGTCACATTAAAAGGAGAAATTATCATGATCACTGCACCCCTGAAAGGCCTCTAGGAATCAGATAACTGACATGTGTAGACAGGTCATTAAGCATTAATTAATTAATTAATAATGGTTCACATTTTATGAGGCATGAGAAAGTATAGTATCCAAAGCATTTTATGATATCCTTAAAAATTTCTTCCTCTTTCCACAAAACCTGGTCATGGCCTTTGTCACAATATTCCATCCTCCTTCTCAGAGCTTGTGTGTCTGCTGTTCCTCCCATCAAACCATGCTACTTAAGTAGCACAGAAGCAAACATTGTGAGCCAGCCAGATAGCAGTAATTCTGAGTAACCGTCTAGAACTTTGTTCACTTCCTGAGGACAACACTCACTTGAGCTCTGCACGCTTGACTTTCTATCCATATCCACAATTTCAAGAAGGAGAGCCTCTCTCAAAGGTACAATACCTTGAACATATTCTGCTGACCCACCTGAAATTGATATTCCCCCACATTCTCAATGGTCCTTGAAACTTTCCCCTTCTATCAAACTGTTTTAAAGGACATTCAAATCTAATCAGAGTGTTAATAGGAATGTGAACATCTGCCCATGGGTTGCTGAGACTTTTGATATACATCTGGAAGGACAAGACATACTTTTTCACTCTCATGAAAAGGGCCTCATATTTCTACTGTAGCCAGGGGGATAATAGACATTCTAAATGTCCCCCAAACAATTTAGACAAATATCTTCTGCCCAATCCTGTTTAAAGTATGCATCATCCTACCAACAGGCTCTAAAGTTACTACTGCCATATGGGTTCTCCAATATTCAACCTCTTTTCAAAAAGGCCTCTGCCCTACCTCTAAATTCCACAGTATCCTAAAATATTCACTTCAACCAAAAGAAGATTGAGAGTGAATACCTCTCAAAAGAGGGCCTAAGATATTCTCCTTCTCATATTAGGGGCTCTAGAGAGTCCACTTCCACCAAATAAGGTTGACACCTGCCCAGGCCTACCAAAGAGTTTCAGAATTTCCCCCCATCTGAACAATAGTGTTTTAAACACCCTTTATGCAAATGGAGGTCTGATCTTTTTCCAATATGTAAAAGGAATAAAACCAAACATTTGTCTCCAAGAGATCCTCACATATTCCACATCTGACAAAGAGTGTGTGGAAATGTGGAAATTCCCCCCACTCTCTCTCCCTCCCTCTCTCTCTCTCTCTCTCTCTCTCCTCTCTCTCTCTCTCTCTCTGCATATTAGAGAGAATAATGTTTCTCTTTCCTGAGAAGGGTTTCATTAATTTCCCCTAAGGAAATGGCCACAGCCATTTTAAATCTTCTAAAATTAGATCAAATCTCATTCCATCTGTGCAATGAGAAATACCCAAAAAGTTCTATAAACTGGGAGATCAACATTAGCTACAGCCCATTTATAACATTCTCAGTGGATATTTGGATATTTTTAATTCCTTCAAGGGTCTCTGACACTGCCTACAATTACAGAATGGAGCTTTATATCTATTGCCTCACATGCAGTTAATTTCAAACATTCTCATTTTTAAAGGGATCTTGAACATTTCCTCCTCTCCACAAAACAGACTGAAACAAAGAGGCTTCATAATATTATCAGATCACAATGACTTAAATCTGCACTCTAAGTCCCAAATGGCCTTAGCTCTGCGTTTCCTGCACAAGGAGGGCTCACACAAAACAATGTGACAAATATTATATTTACTTTACAATCCTACAGAACTCACAAATTTGCATAATCTTCATAAAAAGCACAGGCAATTCCAAATATAGGAGAGATGGCTCAGTATCTTATATATGAAGGGGCTGTAACATCTTCCCAACATGACCAAGGGAGAAGACACAAGACACACCAATACAAGGAGCTGTAGACCATACCCTTATGTGCAGCAAAAGAACTTTACAATATACTTAATATACATTAGGAAATATATGACCCTGTGCATCTCTGCAGGCATTTCTGTAGATTGCTGCAGTTTCTTCTAAGGTGGCTCTAGCAGGAACCACATATACATGAAGGTCTTCAGAGTCTTCCCATCCTTGTATTGGGGATTTGTGGCCATTCTATGTAGACGATTGTATTGCAAGCAAATTCCTAGCAGTCCTCAATGCCTCCCAGAATATTTCCATCTGCCTAAGAGGTACAGATAAGAAATAAAGGACCAAAAAGGGAGTGCTAGAATCTTTCACAGACACCCTTGGTTTCTTGAGTCTAGACAATTGTACACCAAATGATGTCATATCTTCCACATCTTCTGAGGCATTCTGGGATCTGACACACAAAAGTGGTGGTTGGATATTCCCATCTAGCTCAATTGGATTCACAATTTACCAAATATATACAAGGGGCTGGATGTGTGCCCTTATTTTCACAATTCACTCAAACCTTTGCAATTCTCACAATGGTCTCTGACACTGTCTATATATGTAGAATAAAGCTATCATCATTCTCTCTAATATGCAGAGCATGTCACATAGAATAGTTCTTGAAAACTAGGGGCATATGTTACAATGTAAACAAAAGGATATTCAATGAGGCAACCCATGTACAAGGAGGCTTCAATATATCTAGTACAGATCAAGATATCTTCAAGATATCAGAAGGATCTAGCACCACATTTTATTCACAAGAAGTCCTCATACCTAACATCTTAAAAAATGGCACCTTTATCTTATTCTTCATTTTGGGCCTTTGGGAAAGGCATTTAATGCCTTTGGAAAAGATGCTGAACCTTTGAATCATAAGGATGGGTTCTTAACATATTGTACACATGAACTAGACAGAATGGGCTATTCGCAGTGTGACTCAGGGTAATCAAGGCCTAATCAGTCCTTCAGCTGTATTATAGATGTCTACAAAAGGATTTTCAAAGTTCTTCACAAACAAAAGAGGACTTAGGGTTCTTTTCATGTATTCAGTACTTCCTTTTCTTACCAGCTCCTCTCTGTCAGGAGCTCTAAGAAGAACCATCACAACACACAGATCTGAATATCTATGTGGTACTCAAGGGCCTAACAGAGATTCTAGCTCTACAGAGTGGTTACTAGGAGCTTATTGAACTAACCTAAAACCTACTGAAAGCCTGACATCTGTCCAAGGGCTGATGTCTGAAGTAACACACACACACACACACACAACACACACACACACACACACACAAACACAAGATTTTTGGATTAATCAAAAGTGTTCAGGGTTCTTGGAGTATGGACAGTGCACAAAAGAGGATGTAACAACTTCCCATTTTTCATTGAGGTTCTCAGATCCTGATCATATAAATAAACAAGCCCAAATTCTTTCAAGATTGCCCAAGGGACTATGGATGCTGCTGCATCTATACAAGTTGTTGGAGCCCCATTGTCCTAGGAACCAAGGTGTCTCATACTTTTACAGTTTCTAAAGTAGCCTTTGGCACTGTCCATATATGCAAAATGGAATTGTATACCTAAGCACTCACATGCAGAGGACCTCAGACCTTTTCTCCTTAATGCAAATGTGAACCCACAAACATTACACTTCCATGAAAATAAGACTGAAACAGGCACCTTGGCAAAGAGGTCTTTAATACTTCACATCAGATCACAATAGCTTAAATCAACAATTTGTTGACTCAGAAGGAAATATATATGTGCTTCCTAATGAGGGAGAGTTCAAATTCAACACATCTGACAAATAGTATCTTGTTCTTACTCTACAGTTCCTTCAAGTCTCTAGAACATTCTCTTATCATTGAAAAAGGAATGTGAAATTTTCCAAGTACATGGAAAGGGTCCAAGAATCTTATATGCATGGAGAAGAGGCTGTGAAACAGTACATACTTGACTCAAGAAGCAGCCCCCAATTACACAATGATATAATCTTAGACATAGCTGTAAGGACTGTTCCAGGTTTGTCCATATACATCAGAAGATGTGGAGTCCCCTGCACCTGTGAATGCCACTCAGGAATACCATCACATCTCCTGGAGATGCCTTTGCAAGAAAAAACATGCACACCTGGTCTAGAAAACCTTCTCATACTTGTGAGGTGGTCTGCAGACATTCCACATTTATGGGGAGTGTTCTGGGAGATTTTAGAGCTTTTGAAGGATTTGCTCAATATTGTCAAAAGGGATGCAGGGACTGATTTATACAGGAGGATTTAGGATCTTTCAGAAACATCTCTTTTTCAGGATAGAAGAATACAGAAAGATGACATTTCTCCAATGCTTGTTAACAGGATTTCTGGTAGTTTTCCCATATATGTCAGTGACCCTGGAGGAGCTGTGGAAACTACTAGCACCAGCATACTGCTCGGGCCTGTACGTCATGTGCACCAGGGTTTGTTGGACCTTTGCGATTTTTCCAAGTGCTTCTGTCACTCATCATACCAGCAAAATGGATTTTTCTACCTACACTTCATATGCCGTGGTATAGCCCATAGGTACTTTGCCACTCAGCAAAAAAGGTAAGGAGATACTTTTATGTGTACTGTCTCAACAAAGGAAAATGGATTGCCTAATATCTGGTGTTTTTATGTTTTTACATATACAGAAACTCCTCACATGTTCTCTTGATGATAAACTCTGACACCTCCAATCCAGAGACATGTTTGATTACATAAGGAAACCCAACTATTAGCCTCATCCTATAATCCAGCTATGTATCTTTTACAATGAGTAGGTCAAGGACCAAGAGTATCTCTTTATCCTTTAATCCTGTTACATTTAAGGTGGGATTTAAAGGCCTTACATAAGTGTCCTATGTTTGTTGCCAGATACCTGTGATGCTTTTGAATATATCACATGTGATATATTATCTGGATCTGAGTAGCTGCATTAAATATGACATGACATCTTCCACATATGTTAAAGTGGTTAGCTAACCCTTATAGTGCAAAAGAAACCATCCTGGATGTTGTCTGAGCAAGGTACTAAAGAGAAAATGAAGGATAGGAAAACAGAGTTGTGTGAGTACTACTAATATATACCAAAATATACACAGATACCCTGTTTCTCAATTGCTAAGCTCAAGTCTTAAAAAGACACTAAAAATTCACAGATGTATCCAAAAAATAAACAACATTTAAAGATGGACTCTATTAAGGTTCTCTGTTGAAACTACCAAATGATACCAATTAATCACTGTAACTCAAAGCACATATACAAATATGTGAAATCTGCATTTTATTTTATATGAAGCCGACCTTGACAAGAATTGGAAAAGGATTCATAGAAATTCCTAAATCAAGACTAGACAGGAAATTAATGTTGTACAGTAATAGACAGAAGTTTCTAAAATTACATTTATTTTGTAGACGTGTAGATATCATAGAGACATGCTCCACCAAATAATCTCATTGTTGTTCCAATCCTGGAATTGGAAACAAAAAAAATTGAAATGTAATAGTCTATTTTTAATACATTGAGAAGATAGTTGGAAATCTCTAAATATATTTTGGAAAAGGTTTTAGGAATTCTCAAGAACAAATCTCATCGGATTCAATTTGAAATTGGTCATATATATTTCACATTTACACTTAGCCTCAATAATGTATTAATTTAGTAGATCCATCTATTTTCAAACTGAATTTATATTATTATGTACATGGAATTTTGTCTAATATAAACAGAAATGCATGCATTGCTAATTTACCCATGACAATGTTGGATGTCATTACAGTCATGAAATGCTTTTTCTTCAGAATGTAATCCACTTAAACAGCATTGGTACTATTAAACTTATTTTCTATTCCATTCATACTTTATGTTACTGTGATGAAACACCATTGACAATGTAATTTATACCTGAAAGCAATTTATGTGTCATTTAATGGGCTTAGAGTGTTGGAATCCATGAATATTTTGGGAAGCAATATGGCAATGGGCAGAGAAGTCGCTGGAGCAATAACTGAGAAAATATACCTTGAAATATAACCACAAGACACAGAGATGTAATTGGCCATGGTTTATAATTTTGAAATCTCAGATTTCACCCTTCACCAGATACCTCCTAAAAGCCTATGCCTTTACAATTTTGCTAACATATATTCTGAATGTGGCCCAGGTATTAAAAGATATTAATGTCTGTTGTCCATCTCATTCAAACCACATCACAGAAAATTTTTCTTTGGTTTGTAAATTGTAGAAAGATATTTTTTTTCTAAATTACTTGAGTTTATTATAAGCAGAAAATGTATTATCTTAAGAAATAAAATAATTTGTTAAATTAGAATAGATATAGATAAATGACTTGATTGAAACAATATAATAGTCAATTTTTTATGAGTCCAGATTTTACTTATTATGCTTCTCCTTAGATGACTGATGCTTTCATTTAGGACATGGGTCTGCAAACTGAAACAAAACATGATAACTTAATAGATTGTTTAATCCCTATATCTCAAAATTACATTAGAATTAAAAAGACATCCAAGAGCTCTTCTGGAATGAGGTTATTCAACATTGGAGAACAGTGATTTACCTACTTGGGAGACATTTTGAATATGTGTAATAGGAATTGATAATTTCCTGTTTATGTTCAAATAGTTGTTCCAGGATTCATCTGTGATATTTTTTCCTTTTGCTGAGGTTTATAAAAGGATAAAAGGTATTTCCATTAGAATATTACCCACATTCTGAATTGATTAAACTTTGCTGTCAGTTGTTAAATCCTAACACATCTTTCCCCAAAATGAGAAAAGGGATGCCCCTCAGAATATGAGCTCATAATACATGTGAATGTCTCATATACACCATCTTGCTACTTGTTCAGTTTTTATACTAAGGCAAATATTAGATATAATTTCTCCTACATTATTTTCACTTCAAAAGATGTGAGTATATGATGCCAAATCAGTGCACTGTAATGTTTTTACCTGATATTTGGAAGTATCTCAATAACATATCTTTGTGTGTTACCTGTCTCTCCCTGAAATGTAGATCCCATATGTTGGTGTTCTTGATGACAAATTAGAACATGAAGCATATTTTACTTGGCACATTTAATTTATTCATATTTTCTAAAAGACTATTAATTCATGAATACTTTAAATACTCCTTTTGTTTTCTCAGAATAATTTGTAAAACCTAATATCAATATATATATTTAATTTCAGAACCATTATAATTATTGTACAGATGAGCTGGTGAATTGAGAAAATATTGAAGCTGAATGTTGACTTTTATTATTTAGGATGTTATGCTTGTGTAGGAGACCCCCTCCCTAATAATTCAGGCAAGCTGACAAAAAGGAGCTTGATGTCCCATAAGTTGGCCCCTCTGCAATTTCCATGTTTCTTCTGCTTGCTTCAGTGCTTAAGAAATTAATGATCTTCTGCTTGCTTCAGTGCTTGAGAAATTAGGAACTTTTCATATTATTATGAACTAGACAATTAAAGGACATTCTGAGAAAAACCACACAATGTATCAAGATCATTTCACTCCGTTCCCTCAGGTTCACCCCATTACAACTGCTTCTTTGTCCCTACCTTTTAAAACTCCATGTAAAACGTTCAATAAACGAAGCCTAGACAATTTGCTTGGCCTCCCTCTTTCTCTCCCCGTCCCATCTCTTTCAGGTTTGGAAGGTCCTCCTCGAGACTCACTAATTACTGTCCCCGCGGGTCGGACAGGGTGGCACCCAGATATGGGGCTCGAGGCCCAGACCCCAGATAGAACGAGGACCCCAAAATGCCTTGCGCACGGCAGAAGACCCAATCGTTTTGAACCAACAGTGAAAAAGACTTCGGCTTCACCGATCCCAGGCTGAATCTTGTGACCTGTGAGAAGACGCCTTCGTCGGTTAAGAGATAGTCCTCGTTCCAAGATGGGTCAAAGTTTGTCGAAAGAAGTCTTGTTCATTAAGGATGTCAAGACTTGTCTCAGGGAGAGAGGGATAAAGGTAAAAAGAAAAAAATTTGATTTTTTTTTTTTTTTTATTTTCGTGGGTGAAATCTGCCTGTGGTTCATTAAAGAGTCATCTTCTATAAACCCTAAGAAATGGCAAAAGGTTAAAGATGATCTTAACGACTTTTATGTAACAAAGGGGCCAGAGTGTGTCCCAATTCAGGTATTTGGTTATTGGAATCTTACTAATGACCTCCTTCAATCCCCTAATTCTTCAGGTATAGTTGCCTCTGCTGAAGATTCAGCCTACCTTATCTCCCTTCATTCACAGGGACTAGAAGCCTCTGATAATTCAGTCATTCTTCTGCCCCACTCTGACAAGCCATTAATGGACCTGGGGGCTCTCCCTAAAGAAAAGCCACAACCCCCTCCGCCGAGCCCTTGTGAGGTTCCCCATAACAAACTATATCCATACCTCAAAGATTTAAATACGATTGTAGAAAAGAAAAAGGGATCCGTAGGACCCTCATCCACACAAAAAAATAAAAAAAAGGTTAAAACACCTACAAAAGACAGTTTTCTCTTTCCCTGTCATGGATTCAAAAGACCAGGATTGTAATTCTCTTATGCCTTCTGAAGAGGAAGACCTGGAGGAGGAGGCAGCACATCTTAATGCTCCTCAAAGACCATACAGCAATTCCAGTCCACCTACACCCCTATCTAGCTCTGACTGCCGCCCATACAGGAATTTGTGTTTGCTGTCTACACAGCCGCTCCAGCTGCTGCCAGTTCAGTTCCAGCCCGGCCACAGCTGTTAACATAATCTCAGTCATTGATGCAGCTAAGCTCCCAGCAGAGCCATAACTGCCTGTGCGGCCACAGCAGCTGATGGAGCCTCAGTTACATTCCAGCCGCTGTCGGAGTCCTCACCTCTGCCACTTACGCAAAGCTAAAGTAACAATCTAGCTCCTGCTTCTACCAAGAAGGCACAATTGACATCTATTCCACCTGAGCTAATTAGTAAATTGTTTAAAAATACTTTGAAGTTTACAAATCTGAGGGTGTTAAAGTCCAAGTGATTGCTAAGGGTCAAAAGAAGTGATTTAAAATGTATATACATGTAGAGCTGTATTTAAAATGTATATACATTTGTAGAGTTCTAATAAACTGATCCTACTATTAGCAGGAACTAACTTAAGAAAATTTCTTTTAGATATAGATTTTAAGTACTTCACATTGACAATATATCTGATTTTTTGGATAATGAAAAGTGCTTCCAGTTTCACTTCTAATACCACTGAATAAAAACTAAAGATTATACTTCATTAACACTGGCATGCACGCTGTCCTGAAACTTCAGAGATCTCTGCCTTTTTCCTGGGTGCACCCTCTCTTTAAAACTCATTTCCTTTTTCTTGGGCCTGATTCATTTTTGTTTTGATGATCATCAATTGTCAATGTCTTGATTTTGTTGTTCTGTCTGTTTTTATTTGTGTATGGACGGTGTCTAAATTTGTGGAAATGTATGTATATTCTGTGTTCATTTGAATATCATTGTCCTGAATGCTGGATGCTCAAAATCTAGGACAGGTTTACCTTGGAAATGGTTCATGTTGCAAACTCAGGAGAGAGACTTGTTACTTGTTACTTGCTACTGGCCAGAGTTCCAGAATGTTTTATGCACTGTTCCTGTCGTCTCTGTGGCCATTTGTGCACATGGCTACAGAGATAGACCTTTTTAAAAGGCACAGGCTAAACTGTTTTGGATTTCTGTTCAAGCAGACAGACTGTACAAAAGCAGCAGGTAATCCCCAGAAAAGTGCTGAGGTTTCTCTGGGCTTGATTTTATATGTCTCTGAAAAGTTTCTCTGTGTGTGTGTGTGTGTGTGTGTGTATGTGTGTGTGTGTATTGCGATGCATTTTTCTGGTGTAAATCTAAAGAGAGAACATTCAATTAAAACTTATTACATGAGATTGATAATAATCTCGACTACCACTGTTAGGGCAAGCCGGGCGGGTTTCTAAGGAACCATGAGACACTAACTGCTGCAAACGCATGAGGCATTTATTGATTACCGCGCACGTCCAGGTCCCGCCTATCCCATGCAGGAAATGAGCATGACGGGCCGATCCCTTCCCACCCAGCCCTTTTATCGGGTTCAGAGGAAAGGGGTCTGGGGATGGGGGTTCGTGCAGCTGATTGGCTCCGAGCTCTCTATGTTATACTAATTGGTCGGGAGTTTCACAAGCGCGGGATCCAGGAGAGGCGTGGTCAACCTGTGCCCTTGGACTAGCCCCTTGGGACAGGGTGGCACCCGGGAAGGAAGAATCCTGCTTAAGAGTACTGTTAATGGCTGTACTTGGAAAGGCATCTCTCAATAGGAGGCGTCTCCCCCTATATGTGATTGCATTTCTAGGCTTCATATTTCCTTCATATTTTTTACATCCTTTTCACCACATATGTGATTTGGACTACATGTTACTTCCTGACAAAGGAAGGAACCATAAAATTACAGACTTGACTAAAATTAGGTGAGGAATTACAACAGTACCATGAAAAAGGTGATGGACAGAATGTACCTGTTGATATTTTTTATATATTGAGATTGATTAAGAAAAGCTTAGACAATGGAGAGTCTTCAGACTGGCAATAGAAAAGAAAAAAGGCTAAAAAAAATACTGAGGAAGTTATGTTTTATAAAAGAAGACATAGATGATCATGAATATATTCCTCTTGCTCCTAATAATTGTAAAAGATTTGCTTTTTAGCATACCTTATATTAATTTTAAAGAGCTTATGGAAAGATATCTTTGGGAAGTTCTTCCTCAAGGTATGGCTAACAGTCCTACATTATGTCAGAAGTTTATAACACAAACAGTTGAAAAAACTAGAAAAGAATTCCTGATTTTCTATTAGCTTTTGAGCAAGAAGGCATTTTAATGACAGCATAAGCTCATTTACAACAAGATTTAAAAAATCAAGGTTCAGTTATTGCCCTTGAAAAGATACAACAAGAATTACTTTATTCATATCTGGGGTATAAATATATCCTCTAATTGTACTGCCTCAGAAAATACAGATCAGAAAATATAAAAATTCTATATGATCTTTCAGAAATTATTAAGAGATATTAATTGGCTTAGGCCTTATTTAAAAAAATCTCTATAGGAGAATTAGAACCATTATTTCTATCTTTACTAAGAATTGTTTAACTTACATCCCCTAGGTAGTTAACAGTATATGGATAGGCCATTGAAAAACAACCAGTTCAATATATAGATTATAATCAAGAATGGGCTACAAATATCTTATCTACCAACTGCAGTTATACCTAATTGGAACTTGGACTAAAATTGCATGCTATGCATCATCAAAATAGTCAAAGTCTTCAAAAACAATTTAATGTTATCAGAGATGAAACTCTCAAATTGTTAAACAATGCATATCATGCCCACAACATCATACAGTACCTCAGTATGGAGTAAATCCTGGAAGCTTAAAACCTAGTCAGATGGATGTTACTCATGTTCCTGAATTTGGTAATTTAAAGTTTCTAAAGATGACTATTGAGTTTTACATTTTCAAATTACACATATAACTGGCATCCCCTACAATCCTCAAGGACAGGGGACTCTTGAAAGTGCATACTGCATGCTCAAAAATATGTTTGAATAAATAAAAAAGGGGGTGATCAACCCTATTCAAGGATCCCTAAGAAGTATCATTAATCATTTTAAATTTTTTGATTTTGGATGATAAAGGAAAAACAGCGGCGCATTTCCCCCGATCCCCCAATCCACAAAAGCCATATGAGCTGTCATGATTTTTTTGATCAAGCAAAAAGCAATAGGTTGCTGGCAGGTCCACAGTGCTAGAAGCTGTGGCAAACCATGCTTGGGGCCAAGTGGCTAAGGCCACACACTAGTTGGCCTCTGTTTTCCATTTCAAGAGTATACTACGTTAAGGCTATGACAAGTTAGCAATTCTCCCTAGCATGGGACCCAAAAAATGACCACGGCCTCTTAAGAAAAAAGAGAGAGCCAATTTCTGCCCTCTTGCAGTTCTCTTAGGCCTGGTAGCCACGGGACCCGGGGTGGGAAAAACCTCTCTTGTTTTATCCAACAAACATTACTCAGATCTCTGCTTGTCAATTGAGGAAGACCTGGAACTCCTGGAATCTGACATCTCCCATCCTCTGCTTTGCTGTGGTGGTGCTACAGAAGAGGCGAGGCTTAGATTTCCTTAGAATTCTCCAACAGGGCAGGCCTTGTGCTGCCCTCAGGGAGGAATGCTGTTTTTATGGCTGAAGTCAGGAAGAGTCTTAGAAAAGCCTAAAAGACAAAGGCAACAAGAGCAGAACTGGTTCCAAAACTGGTATTTCACCTCCCCTTTACTAACAACTGTCCTACCTTCTCTACTAGGATCTGATAGGCTTACACCCTTTAATATCTTTTGGGGCCTGGGCTTTAAGAAACTGACCAATTTTACAAAACAACAGGTGGTGCCATCCCCTCAACATAACCTTTACTAAACAGGGGAGACAAACTCATTTGCTTGGAAATTGGCAAGGGGGCCAAGAATGGTGCCTGAGGCTCTATAAGGATCGTAGAGATTATGGTCTCACCTTTAAAATCAAATTGGTCAAAACCCTTCCAAATCAACAAAAGGTCTCAGAGGGTCCTAATGCCCAGAATGACAGAGCCCTTGCTAAACCCCAAACAAGACAACACCCTTCAATACCCAGTGTGTCACCTCCAACAAGCACCTTGTTTCAGCCCAACCTGCCTGATGGTCCCCCATCATCAGTAGAAATTATAGTTACTATGGTAAATGAGTCATGGCAAGTTTTAACTGCTCGCAACACCACTCCTTCAGGAGAGTGCTAGATTTGCTATCATTCCTCCCCGCCTTTCTATGAGGGGGTCGCTCAGCTTGCCTCATATAGCTACACAAATAACACCTCCAGCCTTAGACCTGCTCCCAATAAGGTGGGAATCACTCTTTCTGAGGTCTCAGGCATAGGAACTTGTCTTGTTGGCCCTCACATGAAAGCTCCCAGTCAGCTTGAACAGATTTGCAATCAAACTGAGACTGTCTTGAACTCGGCCACCTATTTGGCTGCCCCTGAAAGCTTGTACCTTTTGTGCTCCAGTCGATTAACCCCCTATATCTTAATTGACACCTTCCTAAAAACTAAGGAATTTTGCATCTTTGTTGCCCTGCTTCCCAAACTAACTGTTTTCAGGAGGATGAGTTCCTACACTTTTGGGACAAAGGACATGCACCCACCACGGATTTGACAAGACACCGACAAGAGACCCTCACTGAAGCTACCATTGCCATCCTCCTGGGGCTGGGGACAGTGGGCGTGGGTACAGGAATTTCTTCCCTTATAATAGGAGATCATAGTTATCAGAGGCTGAGTACTGTCATAGATCAGGATATTGCTGAGCTCCAAAAAAGCATCCCTGCTCTTTCTGAATCTCTCTCCTCTCTAGCTGAGGTTGTCTTACAGAACCACAGGGGACTAGACCTCCTTCTCCTATAGCAAGGAGTCCTCTGTGCAACACTTAAGGAGGAATGTTGTTTTTACACAGATCACTCAGGCATAGTAAAGAATAGCATAAACATGGTTAGAAAGAGCCTAGAAGACAGAAAAAGAACTAGAGAGAAAAGTGAAGCCTGGTATAAAAATTGATTTCCTGCATCTCCGTTACTAACAACCCTGCTTCCTGCTTTTCTGGGACCATGTATAGGATTTCTATTGCTAATCTCCTTTGGGCCTTGGGCATTTCATAAGCTCACTGAGTTTATCAAAGCACAGATTGACTCTGCCATTACTATGCCTATTCAGGTCTACTACCATCGAATGGACACTGGAGAAAGAGAGTCTGACAGTCAGAACCCATGCTCGCCTAAGGCAGGCCTTTATTTCACTAAACTTAGCCAAGGATGGGCTTGAGCAAATTATGGGGTCATCTATGACGGGAATAGGGTACCACAGGTGTGGAAATGATTGGCTCTGTCCTTTATTCAGGAGGGTCCACCTATACTGCAGTGGTCCCTTCAGTGATGAAGGACAGGCCTTCCAACCTGGATGACAGGTACCTAGCCTAAGACAGATGCCTCATTTTGTTATAAAGGTAAGGGGGAGATGTAGGAGACCACCCCCCTTAATAATTCATGCAGGCTGACAAGAAGGAGCTCAATGTCCCATAAGTTGGCTCCTCTGCAATTTCCTTGTTCCTTCGGCTTGCTTCAGTGCTTCAGAAATTAATGATCTTCTGCTTGCTTCAGTACTTGAGAAATTAGGAACGTTTATTAGTATTATGAACTAGACAATTAAAAGACATTCTGAGAAAAACCACACATTGTATCAAGATCATTTCAATCCGTGCCCTCAGATTCACCCCACTACAACTGTTTCTTTGTCCCTACCCTTTAAAATCCCCTGTAAAACGTTCAATAAACGAAGCCAGACACTTTGCTTAGTCTCCGTGTTTCTCTTCCTGTCCCATCTCTTTCAGGTTTGGATGGTCCTCCTCAAGACCCCCTAATTACTGGACCCGTGGGTCAGGGCATATCTGGACAACTGAATCTAAAGAGAAGTTAACATTTACTTGAACAAATTAGCTTTGCCACTCTTTAAATAGTTATAAGGACATAGAATTATACTTATTGGGATTGTTCAGTCATGATGACTGCCAACCAATTTACTGATACTGGTCAAATGTTATGTGTAGATATATACTATCAAAAGAGTACAAGAACTTCTGTGAGTTCTTATTGGTTACTGTCTTTGTGTTCCAATTCATATTCTAAGGATTGTGTGTTATTGATTTCAAGACAGTTATATCTACCAAGGAGGAAATGTATGCCTATTGCATAGG
This sequence comes from Cricetomys ansorgei, assembly GCA_026225945.1. Taxonomy (NCBI): domain Eukaryota; kingdom Metazoa; phylum Chordata; class Mammalia; order Rodentia; family Nesomyidae; genus Cricetomys; species Cricetomys ansorgei. Next base: position 885,580 of record JAMJFZ010000070.1, on the reverse strand, counting down.
CAATCCAAGATTCTTCCTTAGTCATGATAATGTTTGAAAACACATTAGTGTTTAGATTTCTGCATTAGTATATTTAATGGGCAGAAATTACAGAAAAAAAGTTTACTTCTAAGTAAAAGCTAGGTAGCATGTTTCTCACATATCAAATTATATTAACTTACCCAGTGCTACAGTCACATGTGTGGGATAATCCAGGTAATTTTGATAATCAAATCTTAATAAGATGATGTTTCCCGACACAGAATACACTTTTGTAAATACAAGAGTTGGCACTGAGAAGAAAAAAATGTACGTCAGTATATCAAAAGATTGCTTCTCCTATTTATTTTGAGTTATATTATTTTTAACACTATTGACACATTGACTCACAGTGTTTTTGGAAATGCTATCATATCTCAAAGTAAACAGTATTTCATTTGAAAACACAGGTTAATGTAAGTTTCCAAACTCACCTAATAATACACAAAATTAATTTTGATTCCTACATTTATATACATGTAATAAAACTTTACTAGACTCAGGTTTCTAATTTACCAAGGTTTGATACTCATATTTCTATGGAAGATAGAAATAACTCAAGCTAATGTAATACCAAAAGGAAGTTGAATCCTCTATAATATCCTGAATTACTCAGTCATTAATAACAATTATTTACAGCCAGGAAGAGAAGTATAAGAAAAAATTAAGTACATTCAATGTTAAGACAGGTCAAATGTTACCTATTAGCTATTAAAGACATTCTAGCTATAAATGACAGTTGACGTTTTGGCATTAGAATATAAAATCTAGATTTGTCATTTGTTTTGTGAATAATCAGGCTATGAAATTGTACTATAACATTGAGAAGAATCTTATTCCAAACAAATGCTTGATAAAATTTGCATTCTTTATAAAATAGTCAAAGGTGAAAGGGATGCATAATTGCCTATTTTCCTTCATATTTTTAAATATGTTCTGTAGTATTATGTGCACCAACATTCTGTAATCAGAGTAATAATCCATGCATATATAAGTTTATTTAAAAAGTTATTGTTTTTATGGTAGATATAACTGAATGATAAAATTGTAATTGATATTTGCTCTGAAATTATAATATGAAATTGCAGCTGTAGAGTTTAAAAGAAATGAAAATATAGAAAAATCATTTTTTTGGTATTCATGAGATAGAGCCTCTCTATTATAACTCTGGCTGTCTGGGAATTTACTCTGTAGGCTAGGCTGGTCTGGAACTGAGAGATCTCTACCTGTCTCTGTCTCCCAAGAGCTGAGATTTAAAAGTCTGAACCACTACCACCTGTCTAGAAAAAATATTTTATTCTGGAAAATATTTTATTTAGAAATTTACATTGCATAATATTTTTTGTCTTTGTATTTAGTTACATTTATTTAATTTCATATGTGACTTAACACTTTAACATTATTGGACATATACTTAGTGGAAAACTATTCAGAGTAAATTTTGAATACAGTATAAAGAAATAATATTTATTTTTGTCTATTTCACACATAGAATTTTTGCGTGATTAATTCAGGTATTTTGCATTGTTTCTAACATATCAGTCCTCATAAGTTGATTGGGGAGAACTCAAAGAATTGGCCAGTGTGTAATCAGCAACATGTAAATGAAATTGTGGTAGACATGACCATTTTGAAATTTGGAACTTTTGTGAATATCAAAGTGAATGGCACAATGTGAAGACAATAAAATTCATATTCATGATGATATCTGATCTCTAAGAGATTTCAAGCACGCAGGTTTGGTAATGCATTCTCAAAAACAATGACGAGAGTCAGAGCTGAGGTCAATCAAGGCCTGAGTCCTCTTAGAAAACGAATAATACTTACTGTTATTTTTTTATTGACTGTTGATCATACCATGAGATTTTTGTCACAAAGTGAGAAAGCTAAAACTATCATTCATAGTATAATAGTGTACACATGAAAGGCATATATGCTATTGGGTACAAAATGTACACAAATATTTATAAACTGTAGATATTTGATAAAGTTTTTTCTCAAAAATTAGGTTAATCTGACAAAATTTTATATGATATTTTCCCTTTATCAATAAAATTATGAACTATAATTTAAAAAGCTGTCATTAAAATTACTTCAACAAACAGTATGTTAAATAAATAATTCATGAAATTTAGATCATTTCCACACTTTAAAATGTAACAAACATTGTTCTAATATTCATTTATCCAACAGTGTAAGAGAAAGTTCATACCAATCAAGGTGTGAGGATATAAAGTGACTGTAGTGACTTTGTACATAATTTTTGCACCAAAGCAAAGTTTGCACAAGATTAGAGAAAGAGCTAAGTGTACTACTTTATGAGCATCAGTGAAGTAAGTCTTATTTTGGCTACTATACCGACTTTTGGCTGCATTATTTATGTAGTTTATTTCAGGAAAATTACGCTATCCATCTATAACTGCCCAGAGGCCAGTAATATAATCTCCTCTTATCTTTTCCTTGCATTTCATATCACGATAATAACCTGGAGGGGGACACAGTAAAAAAAAATATCACACAAATGTTTGATCCATTGAAGAAAAATGTAATAGACTATAATGTTGTAAGCACTATAAAGATGGTTTTGTGTATCCACCATAGAATCATTTATAGTTACTGAAGCAAAAACATTCAAATGGAACCATTCTCTGTGCAATAGCTGTGCTTATAGCATGTGCCAGATTTTCTAAATTAAAGAAATAATGGAAAAATTAATTTTAAAATTTTCATTTCAGTTTTAGTATGTAAGTACGTTCAACAAAAACTTTCCATTCCTTGAAGCCATATTGAAATCCCAAGTCTCCATGATAAATATCCAGACCCTCCATCCTCATTGTAATTGGCTAACTCAGTGACTCATTGTCAGCAACATTCTGATAGCTGGAATAAGACAGGTTTTAGTGATATAACAGAGTTGTGTAAATAAACAATTTCAAGAAGTACAAATTGAAAACTTGCATGTAGCCTTCTGTAGCTGTATCCATCATCCATTTCCCCAAACCTCAAATATTAATTCTAAGTATTACTTCATCTTCATAGAAACCTTATTTTTGCTGCTTCAGTTCTTCCCTGTTTGATATAAACAGTCTCACTTGCTGAGTTAACGATGCTGCTATTCTTCCTTCTGCCTCATAAATTAACTTTGTGCATCAACCACCATGGATTCCAAACTCTCTATACTGAAGAACACATCATTATGTGTTCCTCACATGAAAGAAAACAAAACCAAAACAAAAAATAAACACTAGTAGTTTTTGTTTGTTTTTTTATTCATGGGGAGATCTCAACATAGCCTCTTGTTCTTTTTCATTCTAATCTGGCTACAATATACACTAAATAATGTGTACTGTTTGACAGAATCTGGAACTTCATTATATAACCCAATTTATATAACTTCTTAAGGTAGAATTCAGAATGATATGAGTTTCTTTTACCCTCATAAATATAAATTCATATTAAATATTTTCATCCCTGCAATTCCACCTACTCAGTGAGGACTTAGATGTGCACCATGGAAGATGGAAGTAGAAATGGAAGTTGCACTGGTTCACATTGCCTACTGTTTTTACTGAGTCTCAAAGACTGCTTCACCTAAGATTGGCTAGCCTCTGTGCTCTTGATAATTCTGTGCCAGGAAATAGAGAATGCAGACTCTTCCTCACTTCTAATTATATTTAGCTTCTAATACCTCAAACTTCCTATGTAAACGACAAGTATTTTCTTCCCCCCTTCTCTGCTCTTTATAATCCTGTGCCAGGAAGTAGGGAATGCAGATTCTTGCACTCAGCCAGCTACATTTAGCTTCTCCTTCTTCAGACTTCCTATATAAACTAAAAATATCTACTTCCTCCCTTCTCTGCTCTTTATAATCTTGTGTCAGGAAGTAGAGAATGCAGCCTCTTGCACTCTTCCAGCTGCATTTAACTTCTCATTCCTCATACTTCCTATATAAACTACAAGTATCTAGTTTCCCCCATGTAAGTTCTTCAATCCTGATGTGACTATCCTTCATACTCTATGAAATGAGTAGTGTTATCTGCTGAGATCAGACTGTTATATTTATGTCTTCTGTTACTCTACAGTCCCCCAGAAATATGACAGCTTGTGACTAAAGAATAGCACTATTACTTTTATTCTTTAATTTATTTTACATTTTGATAGACAGGGTTTCTGTTGTATCTCTACCTGTACTGAAACTCAGTCAGTAGTTCAAGCTGTCCTAGAATTCACAAAGATCTGCCTTCCTGTGACTGATGATTGCTCACATTAAAGGCATTTACCACCAATTTCTAGTATGCATTTCTGCTTTAATTTTTTTTCAATATGTATCTCAAATATAAAATTCATGGAAAATCACATTTTTTTTCTGCAAGCATATATCCACGAACATGCTAGGACAAAGCAGAAGAAACAGTAGGTCGATAACATGCCTAAGTATGTGTTGAGTATAAAGATATCTTAGATGTCTTGAGACTTAGGCTGCAAAAATATATTTCCGAAGTCAATTTTGAATCATTATTCTTATCAGATATTCCACAAATTTTAATTTAATTGTGGAGGTTCATTTCTTTCCACCTTCTGACATTTGATAAAAATAAGCAAATTCATTCAAAAATTTCTATCCTTGAGATTTGTAAAAATATTTTTGATACTTATATTGTATTCTGAACATAATGAGTTATAGCATGAATCCTACACAATCAGAACTATGATAACTTCTATTAAAATTTTCATTTTAGCACTGCTTACAGGAAAAATTGTAGTTCAAAATAAATCACAAAATGAGTTGAGAGATTGTATACTAACAAATCAAAAGAACATCTGGAAGTTTTTTCACAAAAAGAACTAAGCACACCCAAGCTGAACATGTTACAAGAAGTAATAAGTCTGAAGGCTGAAATAAATAAAATAGGAATAAAGAGAAAACTTTGAAGACTCAATGGAAGAAAGAGTTGAACCTTTGAGAAAATCAATAAGATAGACCAACTCCTGTTCAAACTAATTAAAAGATGGATAGAGAATATTCAATTTAAGAAAATCAGAGTCAAAGAGAGGGATATAAATACAGACAATGAGGATGTCTAAAGAATCATTAGGACATACTTTGAAAACCTTTGCTCCACAAGATTTGAAAATCTAAAAGAAATAGACAATTTTCTCTATGGAGACCACCTACCAAAAGTTAATTCAAGATCAGATAAACAATTTGAATAGACCTATAAACACAAGGAAATGGTATCAATCTTTAAAAGTATTCCTACAATATAAGCAAGCAAACAAAGATAGGGCCAAATAGTTTTAATGCATAAATCTATCAGACATTAACAGAAGAGTTAATATCAATTCTCTTTTTTGAAGATTATTTTTAGTCATATTTAAAATAATTAGTTTGTACACTGTTGGGTGGAATGCTGCATAATCCTTCTCATTTTCTTATACCTGCAGGTGTTGCATTAATGTGTGAGATATTTAAATCCTTATGATCTGTACATGCTCTCAGTAGAACACATGAGGAATTCTGCATCAGTAAAAACAAATGAGTTCAGATGCTCACTATTCCATTTTTGAGTATGTTGCCTGCCATTATGGTTCCTTCTGCTCTAGTCTGGAAAAGTCTGCACCTATGGGAATGCCTCTATGTCCTCCTTGTTGAGCAAACACAGCGAGTATAGTGCGACAATAATCATCAAAGTATTCTACAAAATAGAAACAGGTTAAAGGCTGCTAAACTTATTCAACAAGTCCACAGTAATCCTGGCAACCACGCCACTCATGATTTCAACAGAGAAAGATAATTACAGACCAATTTCCCTCATGAACGTATCAATGAAAAGTATTCAAGTAACTCCTGGCAAACCAGATTCAACAAAACATCATAAAAATCAACCACCATTATCAAGCAGGCTTTATCCCAGGAAATAATGTTTGGTTCAACATACCAAAATCAATCAATGTAATCCACCATAGAAATAAACTGGAATAAAGACAAATGATCATTTTACTAGAAACAGAAAAAAGTCTCTGATGAAATCCAACACCCTTCATGATAAAAGTCTTTGAGACATTAGAGATACAAGGAACAAAACTCAACATAATAGTGGAATTTTACAGCAACCCTACAGTCAGCATCAAATAAATGGAGAGAAGGTCAAAGCAAGTGTACTTAAACGAGGAACAAGATAAAGTTGTTATTTCTACCTATTCAGTACAATACTTAAAGTCTTATCTAGAGCAACAAGACAACTATTAGGTAATCTCCTGAATGGAATATGGAAAAAGGAATTTAAAGTATCATTATTTGCACATGATATGATAGTATATATAAGTGACTCCTAAAATTCTATCAAGGAACTCTTATCACTGTTAAACAACTTATTCAAAGTGGCAGACAACAAGATCAACTCAAAAAATCAGTAAACCTCCTATATATAAATGATGATTGACTTCAGAATGAAATCAGGGAAAGAAGTCACTTCAAAATAGCCATAGATAACATAGAATATCATGGGGGTAAGTCTAACCATGCAAATGAAAGACTTCTTTGTGAAAAATTTTAAGACCTACAATATAGAAATTGAAGATCTCAGAGTGCATAGATATCCATGCTCATGGAATGCTAGGATCAACATAGTAAATACTGTAATCTAACCAAAGGCAATCCACAGTTTCAACTGAATCTCTTTGAAAATCTCAATTCTTTATAGACCTTTAATGGAAAATACTCAAATTCCTCTGGAAAAGCAAAATCCAGAGTACACAAAATAATCCTGAAAAAAAAAAAAGTCTTGAGGCATCACTATTCCTGATCTCAATCTATACTACAGAATAAGTGTTATAAAAACAGCACAGTACTTGCATAAAATCAGAATGTTCATCAGTCAAATTAAATTGCAGATGTAGACATAGACCCATGAACTTAGGGACACCTAATCTGTGAAAAAGAATCAATTAGTATAAAATAGAAATAAAGAAAGCATCTTTAACAAATGGTACTGGTCTAATTGGGTGGCTAACTGCGGAAGCATGCAAATTGATTAATAATCATTATAATACACAAAATTCAAGTCCACATGGATTATGGACATAAAACCAGATATATTGAACATGATAGAAGAGAAATTAGGGACATATTGGCACAGAAGACAGCTTTCTGAACAGAAAACCAACAGCGTGGGCACTATGAACAAAGATTTTTAAATGGGACAAAATGACATGCTTCTGTAAGGCAAAGGACACTGGCAATAAGATAAATTGGCAACCTAAAATATGGGAAAAGATATTCACCAACTCCACATCAGATAAAGGCCTAATATCTAAAATATAGAAAGAACTCAAGAAAGTAGACATTAATAAAATTAAATTAAAAAAAATGGATTATAGATCTAGACAAAAAATTCTCAAAATAGCAATCTGAAATTGCTAAGAAAAACCTAAAGAAATGTCTGTCATTCATAGCATTTAGGAAAATCAAAACCGCTTCTAGATTCGATCTTAAAACAGTCAGAATGACTAAGATTAGTAACACAAAGTATAATGCTGTTTTGAATGTGGATAAAGAGTAACAATCCTACTTGATGCTGGAATTTAAACTTGTATAGCCCATTATGGAAATCAACATAACAGTTCCTTCGAATTTGGAAGTTATCATATCTGAACACATTGCTATACCATTCTGAGCACATACTCAAAGAATGCTCCATCCTACCAGAAGGACACATGTTCACAAATGTACATAGCAGTTTTTTCGTAATACCCAGAAATTGGAAATTACCTAGATGTTGCTCAACTAAAGAAATTGTTTTACATTTACACAGTGGAGTATTACTAGACTTTTAATGAAATGACTTCATTGAATTTGCTGTAAAATGGATGAAACTAACAAAAAAATCATGCTGAGTGAGGAAAAAAAGTCATAGAAAGACAAACATATTATGTACTCACTTGTATGAGGATACTAATGCTAAGCATAGGAAAAAAGTACTACTATGTATAGATATAAAACATCACTCAATAAAGAGGGCCACAGTATGAATCTCCCTGGTGATCTCCCTGGTAGTATGAAATTGCAACATTAGGTTCAGGGAGGTTAGACAAGGGTGTAAATTGTAGTACAGTAGCCTACCAGGCAGAGGGAGAGAGGGAGAGAATATATGGAGAAAGGACAAGAAATGTGGGACAAATTGGGAGACATACTGTAGTATAAACTCATGGGAATCTATGATGGAGACCCAAGCAGGGATCCCTTGTTATCTAGGATATGGAGCCTGAACAGGCCATCTAGTATGGCCTGGTAAGAATTCCAATGACAAGACTGGGACACCATCCTACCAACAAAATCTCTGAATTATGACTTATCTGTCCAATATGATCCTCTTTTTCAAGAGAAAGGCACAGCTACACAAGAGTACAGGAACTAAAGATTGGATAACACAGAGTTAATTTCTAATTATTTCATACCATGCTTATATATTGGTAACTAACCAAGTCCTCACCCAGATGGCCCCCTCCAGTAACTGCAAGGATCATATCTAAAGGCCTAAGGCCAAATATCTCTAGTACCAGCACAAAACATCATGCAGAGATCTGGGAATTCCATGGAAGATGGAAAGGGGGAGATGACATACATCAGAGTGTGTCTTAGGACACCAGTAGAACAAGTTACAAATTGTGATCTGATTAGCCTTTTTCAGGACCCACAGAGTCTGAATCCATACACGCACAACCTAGAATCCCTTCTAAATACATCTTATGGCTGTCTTGATTGGTGTCTTTGGAAACCACCTAAAAGTTGGATTGGGGTTCTCTGAGAATTTTACCTTCCTTATAAACTTTTTTTGATGCTGAGCTTCCTGGCCAAAACTTGACTTAAAGATTAGTTGTTGACCTCATTACTTCCCACGATGGCATGTCTTGATTGTGCTTAAGCCCTGTGCGCCTGGATATTTGTAGATTATGAAAGGGGTAAATCTGAGGGAGAAGGGAGACAGATGAAAATAGGGGTGTGGAAGGAAAGGAAGTGGGTTTTGGATACATTTTATAAGTTGGGAAGTGAGAGAAAAATAATGATTTATTTAAGAAAAATCATCCTACATGACAAATATGGCAAATCTCACACTTTAAATTACCTTTTTTGTGCAGGATAAATTTTGCTTACCTGACATAGAAAGTCAAGTTCATTCTTCTATACATATTATAAATCTTAATTTCTCACATGAACATCCTTGCTTGACCATTTCCTTCTATTTGTCCCAATATATTTGATGATAAATAAATGATATTAAATATACCTGAAAACTAAAACAGAATGACAATTATATCAGCCTGCCATATTTTCTACAAAATCTACTGTATTCACTATATTTATTTTTGCTTGAATGAATTGGAACATCAAATCAATGCATGTAATACAGTTTCTATTAGCAAACATCTCATAGTCCTTATAGAATGAAAAGAGGGCAGGTAAGAGTGAAGTATTTGTGACATTTTCTAGTGATCTAAACTTAAAAATTTGAAGAGATGTGGATACAGCATAATCATTGTTTGTCGGTTTTTAACTTCAAATTGACTAATGTTTTATTTGATAACATGTATGAACTTATGTGATGAATGATAATGATTTTAAGTTCTACATAAAAGAAACGATGGCTATTTTTTGTAAATAAGCACTATAGAGACTCCCAGCAGTAAAAAAGAGTGGATCACCAAATTGCAGATCAAATTACAGCCAAGAAAAAATGCATTTTTCTAGCTTTATTAAAAATAAATAACAATTAAGAAGGTATTTTTGAAAATCGAACTTGTTTTCATAGCCAGTGCTGGATTTTCCTTAAGACCTCCATTCTGATAATGTCCTTTCCAGAAAGAGATGAAATTATGCCTGTTGGGTCTGAGCAAATAGATAAGAGCTTAAAAATTTTGCTGTTCATCCCTGATAGCTTGAGTTGAAATGTAAATAACTCAAGAAAACTATGGACATTTTCAAGGATTTTGGTACTTTGGGAAAAGGAAATAAACTGACTTTGCTGTCTACAATACATGATTTCTAAATTGAAGTAGTTTCTGGGAAGTGCTAAAAAGATTCTAAAAGTAGACTAGATTAAGAGATGTTCTCAGTTTAATGAGTTTCAGAAAAATTCTGCCAGACTGTGATTACAGTTTGTTCCTAAGTTTACACTTAGTATTTTAGGATACTAAGTGACATTAAAATTATATTTGCATTTCAAACATATACAACTTAATTTTTTTGAAACAGGGTTTGTCTGCATAACTCTGACTGTCCTAGAATTCTTACTGTAGACCATGCTGGCCTCAAACTCACAGAGAGCTACCTTCTTCTGCCTCCAAAGTGCTGAGATTAAAGGCATGCACCTTTCAGCAACAACCAGTATTTATGGTTACTTGTTAATGATTAATAACTGTATAGATTATATAACATGAAAGTATTAAAAATAAACTTGGGGATAAAAACATAACTCCTGCATCCTACACTATGTTTATATTATCACTTTTTATATACTGTTATCTGTCCACCTATTGATAAACTTTTCCTTTAACAAAATAATGTGTTGTATCTTCTCAATTACTTCTGAATCACTTGCAGGATGGAATGCATATGTCAAAAATAACAAATTGTAAACATAGAAGAATGATCTTCCATAGACCACAAAATGGTAATATTTCATGTAATTGATGATCAGCCTAATTAATATTCATAATGCACAGTGGGTAATATAAGAAGACAAAAGTCAATAAAATCAACACCATCTCCTCTTTAAATGTACTTGAATTTATCAGAGAAAACTGTTGAGAAAAACGATATTTACATGGAGGAAAAAAGGTCCATAAATATCCCAAACAATAGTAAATGTAAAAATAAAAAAACCGATAATTTCACAATAAATTTTAATTTGAAGCAACCTGACTGATTTATTGGGTGACATAAAATTTAAGGATATGCAAAACATAAAATTACACAAAAAAAACCAATTTATTTAAAGATTCAAATACACACACAGAAAAAGACAGATAATTTGCACTTAAATTATATATAAATATTTGAATTTGTCTTCAATTGGTTTATTTTGATTTGTGGAACATATGTAGATGAAATATTTCATTCATATATTGACTAGGTTTTCAGATGTTCAACTAAATTCTAACTGAACAGTAATATATCTTCACAGTCATACATAAGTAAGAACATTTCTAATTAGAACCACATTTTCAGAAATGTGGTTCTGAATGCAATAACAGCAAGCTTGAGAAATGAAAATATTCACATGAAAATTACCAGGGTACTTGACACTTCCTGATTTTCAATCCACTTTTCCAAAAGTATAAAAAAATTCAAAAACATGAGATATAAACTATGATAGGTGTCACAATGGTGAATTTCCTCCTTATTAGTAATTCCAGAATTGGCATAGATAACACATTTGTAAAAATTTCCAATAATTTTTACATTAAGATGGCCTGTCAGAATCTAAAAAAAAAATCTGTCCCAAACTTATTTTTCACAGACTCTCTGCTTTAGTCCTAAAATTTCAAGACAGTAATCTGTGCTGGTGGCAAAGGGTGATTTTTGTGGTCTTTGAATTTTTTCATCGATTTACTTCAAATGAAACTCATGAAAATTCAAGAACTATACACTAAACTTCAAATTCTTAGCAACACAACACATATAGTAAGTCTAAAGCCACATGCTTCTTCTTATTTAGTACCACCTACCCAGGAATTCTTACTCATATTTTCTGTAGCTTTTTCTCTTGTTTCTGAATTAATGGTTTTCTTGATGACTTTGTTCCAATGTCACCTACGCTGTTTCTCCAAGCCATGTGTCATACAGCACTAAGCAAATTTTATGTCTAAATTATTATAATAACCATTTGTAGAATTCATCACTTCTGATATTGAGACCATAAGAGATTTTATTTTTCATTTTTTATTAATTCTTATCTCATACAATATATCCTGATAGCAGTCAACCCTCCTTCCACTCATCACAATGCATTCCCATTTCCTCCTCCCGGTAGATCCACTTCACCTCTGTTTCCTTTCAAAAAAGATCAGGTCTCCCAGGGATAACAACCATATATTGCATAAGAAGCTTCAAAAAACACAAACCCACATATCAATGCTGGATAAGGCCAGGAGTAAGAAAAGGGTCCAAAAGAACACAAAAGTATCAGAGACATCCACAGTTCCACTGTTAGGCATACCATAATACTACAGAGCTAAGTGACTATAACATATATCCAGTGGATGTAGTGAAGACCCATGGAGGCTCCTTTATTGCTTTTTCAGTATCTATGATGCCATATGAGTGCTGCATAGTTGATTTTGCAGGGAGTGTTCTGTGTTCTTTTGGTTTTTCTGGGCACTTCTGGCTTCTACAATTCTTTCTTTCGGTATTCAACAGGGTTTTGTGTGCCCTGCCTCATGTGTGACTATGGTTTGATTCAAGTGTTCTCATTAAATGTGCAAGTTAGGCATCTCTCTATGAATATAGCAGAATATCATTAGGAATTATTTCATTTTTTTCATTTTCTTTTTCTTTCTTCCTTTCGTCCTTATTTGCCATCCTGTTTAGTTTTATCCTAAGTCTCTGGGATATATAGCCTGCAGTTCCTGGTCATACAGGTAGTGTTGTGAATAGGCTCCCTATCATGGTTTGGGCCTCAAATTGGACCATTAATTGTTTGGCCATTTCCACAAATTCTAGGCCACCATTGCCCGCAGCACATCTTGCACGTAAGTTGGATTATAGAGGAAAGATTTGGGACTAGTTTGTTGTCCTAATCTCACCTTGAGAAGTCTTGCCTTGTTACAGAATATGGCCAGTTCAGACTCCATATTTTCCATTATGAAGAGTCCTTACTAGGTCCTTGTAGATTCCAGGGAGATTTTACTCCACTAGGTTTTCACATCCAACCATGCCCCCAATTCCATTAATCTCTCCATGTATACTCTCCTTCCACCCCTCCCACACCTAGTCCCTCCTCCTCCCATCCTCAAGTGTTCTACCTACAATCCATCTGCAAAATCTATTGTATATCTCTTCCCCAGAGAGATCCATATATTCACACTAGAGCCATGAATTTTGCGTAGTTTCTCTGGGTCTATGGATTTTACCATAACTAACGTTTACCTAATAGCTCTATTAACTCTTTTCAATATGCTAGCATCTACCCTGAAATAGAACTATCCATTAACATCATTGGATGAAATCATGGAATGTGTATCTGATAAGTTTAGTATTATCATGGCTTATATAATGGCTTCCTAGGCATAAGACACCCCTTTTCACATGAGAGGCTCACTCATCCAGCCTTGATATAGGGACTTCAACCTGACCTCATTGCATGTTGGTATGCCATGTTTGAGACAAAACCTTGCATGACCTGCTCTTCAGAATCAAGGGACAATCTGGAGGACATGGAAGCATGGGGAGACCTTGGATGAGTGGACACAGCGGATTATGCCTTCTGAATGTATTATTCTGGAAAAATAGATAAGCTTAATAAAAATTGTCTGTATCTGTTCATGTGCTTTTTGTCTTTGTAATACATAGGTTTTCATCCTTACCATCTGTATAAATTGTCAGAGGATGATACTTAGAGTTTCATTGTTTCAGATTTTTTCTTACTAAATCCAAATTTTATTAATTCTTTAAAAATTTTGCACTATGTATTTTGATCATATATACTAGTTGCCCTCAGTTTCTCTAATACCTAAATATATAGCAGTAGCTACTATAATCATCAAAGATATTTAGTTTTCCCATAAAATTATTTATATGTTTGATTACCGTGTAGCAAGATTCAATACACTTAAAGAAACCTGATTTTTTAACCTTAAAACAACTACTCATTTCTAATATCCCCTCGGTAAAGGTGGAATTTCATGACGATTTACCCTTTCTTGATGGAATTTTTGTCTGATAACACCTTGTACTGGGCTTATAGATCCTGTCACAGCTGCTTAAGTAAATATATACAGCTTTCAAGCTGAGAACAGAACATAATTATATTTCAAATAAATACAAGGGTGATTATTCCCTATGGTTCATAGAGAAAGGTGCATATGGCATCACACATACACACACACATATATACACACACACCTACATACACAAACACACACAAACACACACACACACACACAAAATAGGCCATCAATGGAAAAGTTGCATGAATTCAAATCAGATCAATATTTCTATTAACCTCTGCCAGTCAGGATAATAACATGAATATAATAAATTGAGTATGTAAGTGTCTTTGACCACTTCAGTGAAAAATAATGACAAGCATATTGCTAAGAAAAGTCTGCTCGTGCATTTTGCTTTAAATGGACTGCTGCATAAATATACACATTCTTATGTAGGCATAGATTTCAGCATTGATTTTATTACTATATAATTTTTTTGCATTCAAGGCAATTGGCAGCTTATTCTTTGGTAATTCAATCAATGGTCCTAGAGACTTTCAGTCTCTGCATAATATAATCTCAAGCTGAGGCCTAGTAGGTTTCAGCATCTGTAAATCTAATTTTCACAATGCAAGCCTTGAACTAGAAGGCTTCAGACTCTGTAAACGGAAACCTAAAATGTCTCAACCTCAAATACTTATTACTGAGTTCACTCTGACTGTTTTCTGAAATGTCTTTTTTCACTCTGAGCTGTAATGTGAACTCCAAACGATTAATTGTTAACTGTGAGCTTCTTCACTCTCCTGCATCTCCTTCAGACTCTCTTGCTTCTCTCAATGATTATTCTGGATTGAGTCTGCTCTATTCAGCTTCCCCTTCTTTCTGTAATCTGACTGAAATTAAACGAACTCTCCATCTCTCCAACTCCTTTTCTGAATTGTTCAACTGTATTCTTTCTTTAAACTGAAATTTCTGTAAGCTGAAAGCCTCCTTTCGTTTTGTGAGAGATTTGTAAGTCCTCTGATTCAAACTCAGATTATTCCTGTTTTAATTTTAGACTTCATTCTGATTCAATCTCAGAGTCTGGGACTAAAGGCATCATTCTAAAGGCCTCTGAGTATAATCACTTCATACTGGACTTTGGATGTTATCCCTACCTATTTATCTCACAACTCTTTCAATGTGATCTTTGCTAGGGGAGCCATGCTCTGAGATTAAAAGATTAAATGTTCCTCCGCACTCATGTGTTTTTAAATGTTAGCATGATTAAGGGAAAGATCTGGAGTTTTCTTTATGTACAAATACACTTTTTCTGTTGGTTATAGTAACATTCCAAAAACTGTCAGAAGCAATCAGTCTATATGTATAGTTGGCTCATGAGGCAATCACAAAAGGAAGCACACTGGATTAGTTTTGTCTCAATGCGACAAATCAAATCATTAAATTACCTTTGAATGCCCTGAATAATATGCCTTGACTGAGTTAATTTCAACTATACAAATTTGATATCAATGGAATTATTAGAACAATGAAAAACACATTTGTGATACTAGGTATCAACACTCATTTAGATTCATTATTTTAATGGAGCTTCTAAAGTATGTCAACATTTGACTTTGTCTAATGCCATGATTATATTTATGCAAAGCTTACATGTTCCTGCCACATATCAAACATAATAGGGTTTGAATTTAGTTAGCCAAACCACAATAAAAAGTTAATTTTTAAAGTTTGTTTGTCATTCATTAGGAAGATAAAAGAAATGGTATATTCTGTGATCAGATCAGATTATTTACCTACTGAATTAATTTTGAATCAGAAGCAACAACAGTGAATTTGAGAACCCTGTGTGACACAAAAATAGAATGTGGAATAAAAGACATTTGCAAGTCCCACATATAAACAATACCAAATTGCAATGTGATTCAGGTAGTACCCATAGCTTAACATGATATGCAATAAAAGAAACTGCCTTGCCAGGTGGTGATGTCTCATGCCTTTAATCCCAACACTCTGGAGGCAGAGGCAGGGAGGTTTTGTATGAGTTTGAGGCTAACTTGGTCGACAGAGTGATTTCTAAGACATTCAGAGTTACAAAAGAGAAAGCCTGTCTCAGAAAAACATTGATCTGCATTTTTAATTACTATATTAACTAAGAACTGGAACTTTTAATTATTATTAACTAGAGAAATAGTTTAATGGTAAATATTAGAAATTCTAACATAGTTTGACTTAGCATGGAGAAAGATTTATTTTGAAGGACATCACCATTTTTATTAGTAGGGTTGGTAGAAGTAGGACAATTCTCAGTTGAAGAACAAAGTTGGTCAACATATACTTCATGGAGATTCTTACTGGTATGCATTTATGAATTTTTCTCCATAAAATGCAGCAAAAGAGATACATTCCACTAAAGAATATAATAACAATATGTGTTATGTAGCTTCAATATTCTAATGTAAATATTCAAAATGTCTAGAAAGCAAGAAAGTACACATTTTCTTTCTACTTTCCATGCAAACAAAATGACCTGACAATAGAATAAGTAATTTTAACTCATATTTTTCTTTCCCAAAGAAAAAGCAATTAAAACATCTTAAATATATAAAAAGTATGTTCCCTTCCATATTAACATGTTCATAGATACTGTCTTGTTTCTGTAGCCTTTTTGAGTAGAGAGTTTTACAGTGTACTTTCCGGTACTATAGCTAATACAAAACTTCTTCAACTAGTTCTTCAATGCTCCATGTGTTGTACATATAGGAGATGTGATGCAGATATATTCATTGGAGCTAGGCTTCCCATGAACTATTGATCACTGGTTTGTGTTTACTAGTGACTTTATAGAGAAACTTCTTAGATAAAGAGATGTTACTACATTAATCTGTGGATATGAAAATGAATTTAGAATAATATAAGGAATTATGTAATGTAGTAGTATACTGCTGTGTAGGCCCAGCAAGGAAGACAGTGAGGCACCACCAGAGGTGGAATCCCTGCTAGATCTCAACAGAGGGAACCACTGTCCAGCACCACACTGTGCAATGGAAACCTGAGCATCTAAGCTTGGGTGTTTTTATTCATTTAGAACTCCTCAGGTGTTCCACTGATAGCACATGTAGATCATGACTAATCAAACATCCCGCACATGAATCCAACCCCAAAAGATAATGCAGAATGCCATGACCTAGGCAACACCTCCAACAATGCCCCACTATTTTATACATACCTAAAAATAAACTCTATAACACTTCTACTCTTCTGTATAATACAAAGATTGCTTTTCCCTACAAAACAATTTAAATGACACAAGCAAAACTATTTAAAAGAACAACAATCACAGGGGTTACTAGGATGGCAAGATTACATAAAACCAAACATCTATCTGGATTTTCCCAATATGCTTGGACAGCAGAAAATCAATATCAGTGTCCAATTATCTGAAATACACTCACAATCTTCTGGAGTCGTTTAAAGTAGTAGGGTTACTTTTCTCGCTCTGCCCTCTGCAGCATACACAGCTTGTCTTCCATGTTCTGGATGATTCCACTCAACTGCTACCACTGTTCTTGGTGGTCATCCAATGGTACTTATATTTTCAGAGTTCTGAGGTCTTCTGGAACAATTGGGCTAAACTTTCACCAGTAGCATCTTCTGGGCTCATATCACAGTGCCAAGCATCATATTCTATATATGACACTTTCAATCTGGGACTTCAACTACTTCTGAGGTTGTAACCTCACCAATGGCCTATTCTGACCTCTCACAGTGCCCACCCTCAGATGCTCTCCATGAACCCTTCATTCCATTAATATTAGGATCTTTTGGATGACTCTTATAAAATCAAATTTGAAGGTAGCAAAACAAAATACCTAGGCCAGTTTGGAGAGACATCTTTTGGTGTGCTGACCTTGAGGAAACACTTTCCAAATTTTATGGTAGAGCCTGTTTTGCAGGAAATAAACAGTGTATCACCTTTTCTTCATGAATGCTTCACTTGTTGGGTGGACTTCTTATTACCACAGCAGATGTGTCTTGTCAACAATGCCTCACATCACCAATATCTGGACAGGTTTGCACAGAACAAAATGAAAACTAACTCTGTTAAGTTTCTTCCTCTCCACATTAGATCACCTGGCTAGATGTCAGTGTCCCAGGATGGTATGCAATTTATAGAAGTATACCTACTGTGAAAGTTCATTAAATGAGTCATGAGGCACATACATACAGACAAGCAAACTCTTCCAAATATCAGCAAAAGCAACCACAATATTGGCCAGTGCTCTACTGGCTAGTGAAACCCTGATCATCTGAGCTCCCGTGATTTTATTGATCCTGAATTCCTCAGGGTTTCTATTGATAGCTTTTGAAAATCATGGCTCATCAAACATCTCAACATGTAAACCTAAAACTTGGAGACAATACAAACACTAAGTCATTACAGAACGTCCACAAACATTACACAAAAATAATTACTTTATGCATAACTAAAAATAAATATCTCCAATAATGCAGTGTTGAAGAGTATTGGTAGTAGATAAAAATAATAAAAATCTAAATTCTTATCTATTTTAAAATTGGAATGGCTCGGTAGAGGTTCCATGGAGGCACTTAGTAGATAATAGAAAGAAAAGAACAACAAAGAGATAAAATTAATGATGAAAATTAAAATTATATAATATGATATATTGTCGATTTCAAGAAATTGTTTTATGCAATGTGGTTTGAGAGGATATTTTAGGTCTTGGCATTTTGTGATGTCTGCAGGTGTTTGATTTATGTGGGGGAATTTTGATTGACAATGATCTTCATGTGATGAGTAGAATATCAAATCCGTTCCAAATCAATAAAAAAAACCTCCTGAGTTCAGATATTCAGGGACACATCATTGAGAATTACATTGGCTACGACAATAGTCCCTTGGTGACCTGTGTCATATTCTACATATAAAAATGTATCTTTGACTTCAAATCTGAACTGCCACAGCAAAGTACAACTACAAAAATATATGATTAATACAATGAGTTCTTTTATATTTGTCCTTTGTTTTTATTTCACAGATCTATTTCTTGAATCAAAACATTTCCTATGAGAAGAAAACATGGTTATAACTAACTGTGATTCAAAAAGTGTAATCATGTAAACAGAAATGTGCATACTTGAATAAAGGAATAGCCTAAGATCTAGTATATTTTATGATTTGTGTAAATAGCAGTCTTTTAATTTACAAGAATGAATGAATAAAATGAATAAATATATAAATGAATGGTCAAATACAATTTAATTTCAGTATTTGTTTTGGGTCATTTATTTTGAAAATGTATCATTCAATGATATTACTTAATAAGATTCATATTTGCAATGTGTAAATCATTTGTGTTCATATATTTTGTGCATTCTAGATTCTGATTTATGCATACTCACTCCAATGTAATTGTTGATTAAATACAGTGTCCTAATTAGTTGAATCCTGGAAAATTATGCTATCAAGTTACAAACAAACTTGTATAAATGGAATCCTATCATTTGATTTATTTCTTAGAAGTCTTTCAACATTTTCCCTAACCTTCAAAGAAATTCACTTATACTTTTAAAACATAATGTATTTTATACCAGTTCACATAATTGAAAATTTTATTTGCAGTCTCCTGCATTATACATATATCAAAACTAATTTTGTTAGCATTGCTTCCATGGAATTAATTCATAAATATTATTTTTGAAGACCTTTCTGTCCAACTATTCTTTCAACTTTCCCATCTATCTTTATCTCCACAATAAAAAGCTTTCTCTTGGAGGTTCAGGTGGGAGAATACCTAATTCTATCCTCAGACCTTTTAATGGTCATAATGTCAATTTTCAGGCCCACAATGGGTCCCTCCTCCAGAATATTCAAAGGATGAGGAGCGAATATTCCTACAGTCTAATGCAACCCTGTAAGGCTTTGTCCCTGCTACCAGAAACAGTGTATAAAGTGTCGTGCATTCCGACAGTACGAGTCATTGAGGACAGGACCAGCCTGTCCTGGTCAGGGCTGAACGGGATGTTCAGTATCCAAGGCTTGACCAGTCCCCCACAGGAAGACAGGAACACATGAGGCAGGAGAACTGTCAAAGCAGGAACTCGCTTTTATTATTCCAATCCGTCTTTTTGTAGGCTGAGGGTAAATGGGTTTGTCTAGTAGATAAAGAGATATGACATAATGTGTGAGGTAACATGGTGTGAGGGGGGAAAGCCAGTAAGATTTTTGCATTTAGCAGTTACTAGGCAGAGTCACCACCAGAATAGGCTATGCTTAGTCATCATTATGTGGAACTAGAGGCACCAAGACAGGTCTCTAAATTCTAGCTTGGTTTGACTTTGGACCACAGGACCCTTGCCAGGCCTTGAGGCCCAATGTAAAGAACCAGAATTTTCTCAGTTGATGATGCAGCTTTGCTAATCACTTCTTCAGACAGCTATGCCCCAAGGATAACTAGCAGACAAAAATGACATTGAGTTCATTTTGAATTCATTGTATAATACAGATCATGGTGCAGTTTGAATTCAGAGTGAGATTCAAATGAATTGAAATAATTTTTTATTTGGGAGAGGTTATCACTGAAAGATACCTTCTGTTTTATGGATAGGACCTTGTGTCTGCTTATTCTGTCAGCACTGCGACACCCTAAGGTTCGTTTCTGTGAAGGCACTGTGACTTATGCCAAAGTCTCTGTGATTTCATGTGTGTCTATTTTGCTACTGTTAGAAGACCTTTTTCCTTGATATCCTCCATCAAAGTTTTCCCTAGAATTAGTGTTTGAATAAAATAACAAAACTTTCACAAATTGCAATTAATGCCTTGCTTTAATTTTTTCCATTATGATTTTTTATTGATGTTTTACTTTAATATATTAATTACTTAAAAAGTCTATTTATGGCATACCATTGGAATTTGGTACATGAAAACATTTAATATTGGTTTGTTTTAACGACTAACTTGGCAATTTGTAAGTAGAAGCAAAACAAGAGATGTGTTCCAGCATGCTGTCTTTCACATGTCTTTGAACATGAAAAATGAGAAGGGACAATAGGTCAAGTCTTAAAAGATGTACGTAAAGGCAAATAGTTAATGTAGATATAGGAAAAGTTCTTAGAATTCTTAGAGCTAGTTAATACCATCACTTTTTTTAATAAAAGGTAAAGAAATATTGATTAATTCTGCTTTTGAACTGTATGAATTAGGAGATGTTTTAAAGAAGAAATTAAATAGATTTATAGTATGACTGTGAGAAAGTGGAAAACAGAAAAACTTGAGTTGAGTATGTAAAGTTACATTAATTTATTTATTTTGCCTATGTTGATATAACCTCCATAATAAGAGCAAAACCAGGGTGAGCAAATCATGAGGTTACTGAGCTATATTACCTGACACTAGGATGAAAAAGGAATGGTAAAGCAAAGAAGTAAAAGAATGCAACTAATAGGAAAATATTCATCATAAAGTGTAACAAAATGAAAGAAAATTCTAAGCTGGACAAGAGTTTTTACTACATTAGTATGTGTACATTATAGGAACCAGATTATTTACAGAGTAATCTGACATTGAAAGTGAGTGTAGAGAAAAACTTGATAAAAAGCAAATACCCTCATTGTCTGATCATGAGAATGTGGGAAAGAGCAGCAGGTGTTTTTTGTCTGAATGCTGTGGAAGAGAACATATGTAGAAAAGCAAAAATTTCCCACCTGAGAAAAATTCCGCAACATCTGAAAAAAAAAAAACAGTGAAATCATGTGTTGATTTATTTGCAGGACACTTCAGATATATAAATGATGTTTGCTTGAATTATTGTGAGACGTGCATATTATTCAAGGATTCTAAGACAATTTATATCAATTGTAATAAAACAGCAGAAGTGGATTGAAGAGAAGTGATTACTGATATACTGCTAATTGCAGTTTATTCAGAAGATAAATTAAAAACATTCAAAGAGAGATGGTGATTCTTAGAGACATTTTTCCTGAAACAGGACAGTTAATTTTTACAAGGTCATCTAGAAAAAGGTCCTGCCTGGTAGATCCTAGTGCTTTTGATTGCTAACAAAGAGCTATGTCTATAAGAATGGTATGAATAATAGAAAAAGCAAGCAAAGAAATCTAATGAAGCCAATGAAAAGGATATGTGGTAATATTATTGTAAAACTGTAGTTGCAAAGAAAGACTTAATGAAGCAAAATTTAATGTCTGTGAGCCTCTTAAAAATTTGACATGGATTAATCCTTAAGGAAAGGAATAAAAATAATTTAAAATACACAGGAGAGATGAAACCTGTCTCCAATATGGACATTACATATGTTACTTAGTATTGATCTGAACCAAACAATGGAGTCATGATATGTGGGATATATGAGTGATTTTGGAAAATCTTAAATAAATAACGAGATATTAATTGAAACCATAAACTGAGTAACCATTTACTAATAATTACATGAGTAAAAGAAAAGCCATAGAGAGAGTAAGAAAGAGAATGAGAAAAAGAAAGACACAGACAGACAGACATACAGACAGAGAGATACAGAGAAAGACAGTGACACAGAGCTACAGACACACTTAGAGAGTCTTGTCCACATTTCACGAAACTAATATGGGAATGCTGTGTTTAATATAATTTCATATACATAGTTCAGATGTAAAGTTCAGAAATTGTAACCATGTAAATGTTTAAGAACTCAGAAAAACATTACACAAAAAATATAAAAATGTTTAAATGAAATAGCAATATATAAGAAAAGTTTATATTTACTTACAGGCTAAGAAATTATGACCTATAGGTTTCCTGTATTCATTTTTCGCTTCAAACCAAGTTTTTGTCAGAGACACATGTGATAGATTCCTTTCACACCTAAAGTTGCTAGTAGTAGTTCAATATTAGATGTAAGCACATATAAATTATTCTCAGTTCACAGAGCCATTATACAGAAATAATACCGTGCAAGTTCATAAACATTTGGACTATAGTGAGGACAAATAATTTCATTTGGCACACTCTTTTTTCACAAGGAATCGCAGATTCCTATCTCCTATGTATGGGCAATAAAACCCCAACGGATGCCAGAAAAATTAAGCAGTAATTTATCTTTATGGAATCATTTTTGATGAAACAGTTTTCTAAAAGTGTATGTCATGTCTGTTTTTATTCATACCTTTCTATTTTAATGATTGAAATTATATATGAACTATGATTGAGGCCCTGTGAGTAGAAGAAGGCTAGCAAGTAGTAGTATTTTGACTGCTGAACCAGAGCGAAATAGTATTTGGGTGGAGCACGCACTTGTTTGATTACTTCTTCATGCTCATTTGTTTATAAAATGTTTATACAATGCCAACCACTGAGGATTTCAAACTAAAAGCAACAATAAACAAGAAAAACAACAACAGAAATAATAGTAATTAATGATTCCCAAGAACATCAATTGCATTTGGATTTAATATATTTCACATAGAGCAAACGGAAGAGCCAAAGTGTGACACTTTGAAATCTCTAACATTAGAAAAATAAGAAAATTATACTTGTAATTATTAATTTGAATATCCATCTCATTGTATCTGCAATCCACTGAGGCCTCGCTCTGTATTAATATATCTGGATACTGTCAGTAAATATTGAATAAGGGGCTATGATTTTTCCAAAGAAGAAGCAACAAGAATAAAATTATCTGACACTTTGTTTAATAAGTTGGCTAAAATTACTCTGATATATATCAGAGGAAATAATGTAATAACTGAGCTGAAGGTGCCATAGAGACCTGGAAACTATACTGAAGAAAGGAGAAAGGAAATTGAAATGATACTCCTTATTACTAGAGGCACAGATTTAACGGAAGAGTGTCAACATTCTTGAATATTTATTTTCTGACTTTTTCTGTATTCTGTATATTCCAGTGGATTTTGCATATTTTCTGTTTGGTATTTAATATACAGTGACTTACTTGTTCCTGAAGTAACATATGCGTAATGTATGGTTAACTTGTATAAGCAATGTATGGTTAACTTCAAGATGAGTTACACACAATGGACAGCATAAGGAAAAATAATATACATCATGGTGTTATAGTTGTAGTCATTTGGTAGTATACAGGGTTAGTTACCAAAGAAAACTTCCTCTTGCCTTGAACCCAAAATCACATGTGTTGGATATATGCTGATGTCTTCTACATTTTTAAATACTCATCACCTTTCTAAAAGAAATTAATAAAACATTTCTTTCAATCTTAGAAACAGAGAATGAGGACCTTTTAATTAATTTACAGATTTCAGATGCTGTCAGTCTCATAGTCTAATAAATATAGGAGAGGTCACTCACATTGAGAAAAGTCACTTATAGAAGCCATAAAGCTCTTACTTGTAATTTTTCTTGCATGCATTCAGAAAGTGACTGATACAGTTTTTAGGAAACCTATTCTTTTGAGCAAAAGAATTAAATTTGTTTCACTGTCTACCCAACAATGTAATTGAATTGATTTTTTTTGGAAGATACCAAAATGTGCATAATTAAAGAACACAATAACCACAGTCAAATGGTCAATGGAGTCTTAGAAAACTGATGTCTACAGATGTGCCTCAATTTAATCTAATGTATTACAGAGTCACAAATGAAATGCAAATTATCCTTGCATTTCAAGGATTATTCATGCTACTTTTTGAGTAGACACATTTTATTTGGTTGAAAATAAAAAAAATACCAAATCTCCTGGAAAATATATATAAACAATATTATTTCCTGTTGAGCGTGTATTACATTGACAGAGTTCTTTTTTATACACTGAAAAGGATTTCCTAGAAATTCTAACTAAAAAGACATATATCCCTAGTAATCATACAAAGGATATTTCAAATGAGACCTATCATTAAGACATAATGCTTTTACTGAGATTTTCACAAATTTAACATATGACAATTACAACATTAACACAAGAAATCACCTGCGACTTTGTGATTTTTAATCCAAATTTCCTATTATTGTGGTGTGACATACTAATATTGTCTCCACACTTGTTTTGATAATGTGACTTGTGAAAAATGTCCATCCTTTCTAAGGTAGTGCTACCTTTTTCTTCTGAAATCTGTATGTGTCATTCTATAAGAATTTCATTATTTCCCATATGTGAACTATAGGATTCATTATTAAAACTTTTTAGTAACGAAACTAACATACAGTGGTTCAGCATGGCTTTTCAAGTCCTTGAATTTTTCTGATCTCAAATGGATTTCATCAAGTGTAGAAAAGCATTTCAGT
This sequence comes from Cricetomys ansorgei, assembly GCA_026225945.1. Lineage (NCBI taxonomy): Eukaryota > Metazoa > Chordata > Mammalia > Rodentia > Nesomyidae > Cricetomys > Cricetomys ansorgei. The sequence goes on along the minus strand of JAMJFZ010000070.1, from coordinate 860,361 downwards.
AATTTCAGATACAGCTGAGATTTCTAATACTCCAGCAGTTTAATATGTCCAGATCCAAATACTTAATTGCCCTTAAAAAAGAATTAACCAATCTATTTTCAAGTTTTCTCTAGTTATTGGTTCTTTTCTTCTTTACATTAATTCAATTGATTTCACAAGGCATAGAATATCTACCCCCTTCATGATACATCTCATAATACATAAATATCTAGGAAGATAGCCAACCTTTTTATCATATACATAAATTTTGATGCTTGAGTTCTTGATATATCTTCAAGCTTTTAGTGTGTTCCCAAAATTAGATGCATCTGATCAGATACAACCATAATTCTAAGTTGTATCTACAATGTTTATTTTTTGAACTGCTTGGAATTGTTTTTCTTGGACTAGAAGCATTTTTGTATCTTTTCTTGCTTTTGTACTCTTTCTCAATATATTATTTATTCATTTTAAATCCTGAATTAATAATCCTAGCATGAGTCCTTAGATTTACATGATTCTACTTTATTATCATTTAATTTGTAGTTTCCTTAATTACTTCTTTCAGATATTTGTACTACAGGTTATCAATCATATTCCATATCTCTTCAGAACTCTCATATTCTGAGCTGAATTAAGAACCTGTCATTATGTCCACAATCTTTGTTTTAATCCAACCGAATACAATTTCTGGTACCTATATACAAATCAAGATGAAGATTCTCCTGATAGCTCTCATATCGTGTCATATTATTTGGGGATGTGTTTTATAAGTTCCATGCAACATTGCATATCACAGGTCTCATGGAGTGCTGATGTGCCCATTCCAGTAAAATGTAGATAAGTAGAAAGGCTTGCTGCATTCCTATGTTTTTCATGTCCAGAGGTGAATTTTCTGATAATCGTCAGAGAGAACATCCTTTACATCAACATGTTTCTTGTCAATGTTGATTTCATGAGAGCATAAGTCAGTGTCAAGAAGATCCATTTACAATCCAGTCTTTTGTGCTTTTGGAGTATGAGGCCAAAAGAGAAGACTACATCAATTTGTCTACATTTCTCTCTCCTACTCCTTTTCTGTGTATTAAAACCGAAAAGCAGTTTAAATTCATTTGTTTTATTTTCTTTATCAGTTTCAAATATAAATTTTAATTTTAAGATTTACTCCTTTCTGTTTAATAATTTACAAATTTCAGATGAGAATTAAATGGCAGACTATAAACAGCAGAATCCTACCTTAGACAAAGATCACCAGACTTTCTTAAGGGTAAATGCACATACTCTTGAAAATAAATATGGAACACTGGACTGGAGAAAAACTAGCAATTGGACTAAAAGTAAATAAAACATTTTAGCTTTTCATGGGGGTGTGTTATTTCTTGTCATAACATTATAGAAAGAAAAATAATTATTCTATTCATGTAGAGAATGAAGTTAGGCTCTAGCATTATAATCACAAAATTATTGACAGGTTTCATCTAACAATTTTCAAAATTTGCAGAGCATTTCAATGTTAATAGGAAGTGATATAATTTGGCTTTTTTGTTTTACTTTTAAGTATATGATATAATTTTTAACAAAGATTCCTTATTCTCAGAAAGTCACATTTCTGTCATATAATTTATTTTGACTGTATTCACTTCCCACTCCATCCTCTAAGGTACTATACCTTCTTCACAATATACCTCTCCTCCAAACTTAAAGTCTTCGTTTATGTATAACACACCGATATTTAAAGTCCTTCCAACATTCTCCTTCACAGAAATCGGTATAATTTTTTCTCCTATCCAATAAAATATAAACAATCATTAAAAGTAATCAAAAGTGAAATTGAAAAAAGACCCAAACATATCAGACTAGGAAGGAAAAAGAAACAGAAAAGTAGTAGTTAAGAAGACACTGAATAAACAAACAGAGATGCCATTTCATACATGTTTGCAGACACAGAAAGCACAGAAAAAAAACCATAATGGATTAGCAAAATTGCTGGGATCCAGGTTACCTAGACTGTGGATGCTTCTGCTGGATCAGGTTCCTATGGATCTGCTGTTGGGTACTGGAATTCTTTAACTGCCTTGCCCCTTTCTTATTTTTACTGTTCGGTGACATACGTATTCTCATCAATAATAAGATCTGCATAGCCTAATAGTAATATCAAAAAATCTCTGAGCTGGCCACTGTGTGCTGGAATGAAACACAGCCATGCTATTCAGAAGTAAATTGTAATCACATCCAGAATTCCAAGTCCTGGAACCTGAGAGCAACCCAGGTTTATTGCAAGTGCATCATAAAGCTATTTCTGGAGTAAATGCTGATCTTCCCAGGAGGAGATAAGCCTTAATAGATAGAAGCCAGAGAGCTTAGTTAAAAAGTTATTGCACCTGGAAAGGCAAGAAGACAATTAGCCCTTCACTAACGAAGAATATAGCAAGCCTGCACCAACTTATAATTAAACATTCCCAGGAGTTAACGAGAGAAAAAGCATTCAACCTAGCCAAGACACCAGATAAGACGAGAAATTTAGAGCTTTGACTCAGAAGAATAAATAAACACTAAGGAATTAAAAAAACCATAAATCCTCCCTTGGCGACTTCATGGCACCCAGAACTATGTTTGTAAGACAAATGGCAATCTGCAGTGACATCCCTACCATCCACTAATTAATCATTTTATCATTTACTCTTTGGTGATAACTTAGTAACTTTGAAGCCTGCAGCTGTAAAAAGGAAAGACACATTTTGCATTGGTTCCTGTTTGAGATATACTTGACACCTGCAACCCTTAGATAAACATTCCTGCACTGTGCTAATTAATCTACAGAAAAATCTTGGTCAGAGGAAGAATGAAGAACAAGAAAAGGAACGAGAAAATGAGACAAGAAGAATGGAGGAGGATGAGGACAATGGACATAGAGACAGAGACAGACAGACAGCAGAGACGAAAGGAATGAATTTACCAAGGAGAAGAGATTGCAAGGCCTAGAGAGTTGGATCGCTAGCTTAGAAAAACTTTGTTTTATTCCCTTTATGTGCACATTGTTATTTTCTTTGATTTTATTCTTTCCTTTTATTTATCTTTCTTTTACTATTAAAGAAGCGCTCTTGTGTTTCATAATTACCATAAGACATACTCTTTGTGTCTTATTAAAGACCATTAAGCTTGACAACTAAGGGTCCCATAGAAGAGTGAGGTACTGCACTCACTTGTCATAGTTTCGGTTGTTTACCCTCCTCGGTGGAAGCTGAGGAACCCATCACGGGAACTAGAGCAGTACTCAGACCCCAGCATAAAAATTCTATACAGTTAAAGATATATGTATATATCAAGACCATGCCATGTGAGAAAGGAGAAAAAATAGCAACTCCAGAATACTACTGCGTTTGTTTTGTGTTGCCAACTACTACTAGAAATGAAGTTTCCTATACATGTAATTTTTCATGAATAAGTGTAAATAAAGGAAGTTGAATTCACAAACATAATAATGCACAAAAATTCATATTTATGTAATTTTATTTCATGTATGTAGGGATCCCTTTGATGAACTGTATCTCTTTTTCTTTTAAATGCAGAATGTAGGTGTATTCTGCAATTTGGTTCTAGGTTTTCAAAGGCTTCTTACTGTTACTTTTTCACTGGGAACTTGACTTCACCCCTCTTTTTCAGGCTTTATGATTTCTAACTTGTAACAAAACACATTAATATAACTTATTTTGTCTAATTTGATGTAGCCTTCATAATATGAGCAAAATCAGTGTAGATATATATTATGATAATATTGATACATTAGATACTGAGACACACAAGACTTACAATTTGATCTTGACTAAACTCATGTGAGCACACATAGCTGGCATGGAATGGGAAAACAACATAGAGGTAAGAACCTCATTGGTAAAATTCAACAGAAGAAAGTGAATGGTACTCTGTTTTCTCAAGTGTATTCACAGGAGACTAAGAAGAAAATTAATATAATAGAGACATGTTAGAGAAGAGTCAGGCTATTTTTAGCCTTCTTCAGGTTTACCATTTATTCAGGTGAAGAATATTTCTGATGGATCTGCTTGATTCTATGTGGACACATTTAGTCATGCCACTTGTTAAGGAAAATCATGTCCACAATAGGAGTGAAATTTAAACAAGAAAACGATGCCATACGTTGTACAGAATACTTTTTTTCTTTATACTAAAGGAGGAAAAGGATGTAGTTAAAAGTTGGGGAAATCACAAAATGTAAAAATAAGTATTTTTTCCATAAAAAGTAACATAAGGAAAGAGACAATCCTGATTTTTAAAGTTTTTACTGCTTTAGTATAAGTTCATTATATGGACCACTGAGGGTAAATGAGAGAAACTTGAAAGACAAAAATCAAATAGCTCATTGCCGGGCATGTGGGAAATGGAGGCAGTTGGGTATTGTATGAGTGATGTGGAAGAGGAGCAATGTAAAAATGTAAATTTTGTTTTTCTGAAAAGAATTCTGCAGTATCTGATATTAAAATATGGTTGTCATCTGTTGATAACTTTGCATGACACTTCAGATACATAAATGATATTTTGTTCCAATATTGTGATAAATGCATATCAATCATGGGTTGGAAGACAATACAGGAGATATAGAAATGCTTTGTACAAGTGAATGTAGGGGAAGCCAAGTCTGATATTCTGCTACATATGGTGTATTTAGAAGAGATTTTTTAAAAATCCTAAAGAGACATGGAGATTCTCAGCGGCATTTTTGACAGAAACAGGGTGGTGAAGTTACTAGGAACCATGGAGATGACCTCACTCAGATGATTGAAAGGCAAATATCTTAAGTTTCTCAGGTAACAGCCAATGACTCCTGTATGTTTACAGTTCCAGAGAGAATGACGTAAATTTCACTCAGGTAGTACAGCATTTCATGTCATTTTTTGTTTCTTTGCATGTTTCCTTACTAGTCAAGAAAACTAGAAAGCTAGACAGGACATATTGCATTAATCTTGTGTACTCCATATAGATTGCTGATGTCCTTGTGTTCTGGCAACAATCAATGTATTGATCATACCAATTGTCATTATATGTTTTGTAAAGGCATAAAAATTCTTAATGCTCTCAATATATTTTCCACAGCGTTTTTTTTTTTTTTTGCTGTGAATACCTCAACACAGAGCCTGGTGGACTTACTTATGTCTGATAGCCATATTACGTAAGCTTGGTCTGGTAAGTAAACATGGGCATTAATATTAAGTATCACAAAGTTATCTTGAGAGAGTTACTGGTAAATCTTTATGTTTTTCAGTGACAAGAAAAGGTGGATCAATAAATATATTATCAGTAAAAGAAAAAGCAAACAAGGGATCGTGAAATGGTCAATAAAAAGAAAATTTGGTAAGATTCATGTTAACCTTGAATTGCTAAGGAATACACGAAGAGAACCAAAATTCAATGTTTGTGAATATTTTAAAAATAGCACCAATTGGTACTTAACAACCTCTCCAACTTGTAGGAGTTCTAAAAGAATATGTAGCCTAACCACATTAAAATATATGTGATGGAGCTAGCACAGACCCATTCAGGCTCCATGACTGCTGCTTCAGTCTCTGGGATCTCCTATGTGTCTTGGACAGTTAACTCCATGAGGCCTGTATCCAATAGCCCTCTAAGTCTCTAGTCCCCACAATTTATCTCTGCTCTTTTTCCATTAGTTATCCAAACTGTGTCCAATGTTTGGGCATGAGACTCTAATAGCTCCTATCAGCTATTAGAGGAAGAATCTCTGATGAATACTGTACTAGACACTGACCTATGAAAATAGCAAAACATCATTGGGCATCATCTATTACTATTCAGTGTTTGTCTCCTGGATATCCCTGCAGTGTCAATTATTGGCCCCCTCTCTTCACACTAGGATATACCCTTGTATGGTCCCAGAACATCCGGAAATGCAATACAAATTGTAAGTCACAAATTTTGTGACTGGGTTGGTGTCCCAGTCCAACTACTGGAAGCCTTGTCTGGTTAAAGAAGATGGACAATTCAAGCTACTTATTCTCCATTACAAGGAGTCCACCCTAGGGTCACCCTTATAAATGCAAGGCAGTTTTCCCAGTGCTAGGCTTCAAGAATACCTCCCAAATACCTTTTCAATTCCAGTCTGTATTCCCTATATTATCTCTCTCCAACCTTTTCCAACAGTTGAAATATTCCTATCCTAAATAACTCTTTCTGAAACATCTATTTCCCATTCCTAGAGAAATAATATGTCCTCACTGGAGTCTTCTTTAAGTCATATCATTAAAAAAAATTCTGATTTCATCCTTATCTAAATACTTTTCTTACACTATCCATTGAAAATTTGTTAGCTTACATATTGATGAATTGTTTTATTTTATTATTTCCAAATTAATATCTACATTTTCATCTCATTACTTTAGCATAAATAAACTACTTATTTATTTATTTATTTATTTATTTTCCACAAACTATTGTTCACTCCATATCAAGTTGAATTGACCATGAGAGTCTTAAAAGTAAATACTCTTTATTTCGGTTAAGTGATAAATCATGTCAGAGACCTTACCATTGTCAGCATTTCCCTGTGTGTTTGGGTTTTTGTTCAATACTATGAATTTTGCCTCCTCCCATCCATGTGTGGTGATATTAGAAGAGATTTTTAAATTATTTTCCTTCTTCCATCTTTACCTTTTTGTGCAAATGATAATTGGAAATTTTCTGGATCTTTGTTTGAATATAACCATATGTACAACCTAAGTTCATAATTTCATATTCCAAAAGATATATAGACTACAAATTCAAATCATTTCTTGATTGATTGTCTTGTGTTTCTATGTAATCAGAAAACATTCCTAGTACTTCATCTAATTGTTCCAACATTGAAATAATGTCTATAATACAGACATAATTCTTTTCATTTTTAACATTAGAACAATGTTTTTTTTTATTTCTCTCACCATTTCTTGTATCTGCATTTCATTTTATACTAAACAAAATAATGAGGAAACTCAAGGACTTATTTTCTTCATGTCTTTGGGGTTCAATCAGTCATAGTAAATAAGAATCCCAAGTTCACTGAACAAAAATTAGCAGAATATTCACACAATATATTCTGTCTAAGGATACATTGTATGCTCAAACACACTCTGATGGCTGATCTTGGACAAAAACATGTCTTGAAAGAAAGAAAACCCAGGCAGCACATTCCAAGGCAAATGAAATTTTATATCTATGAAGAAGCAAAGTAACTGTCTGAATTTTTAGCATTTTTGCTGTCATATTTGATGTTTGCTCATTTTATAGAGTGTTCTTTATGTCTTGTTCTGTTTCTTCCTGTCTCTGCATTTTTCTTTGCACAGTGTAACTAATGATAGGTATTATATACAAAAGAAAGAGAGGAGATATGAATGAGGTAAAGAGAAACCCATTTAAAATCCTTGAAAGTTGCTTAAGGAATTCTGAAATAGTGTAGTAAAATATATAATAATAAAACGGAACAAAGAGATCAACTAGATAATCATTAAATAGATGATTAAAAAGAAATCTTAATTAAAAATACCACATGATTCTAAATGTGAAATATGAATCCCAGGATTGTGTTATATTAGAAATATCATTCCAACTAAAGAGTAAACTGATGAATTAGGTTTGTAACTTATCAGTGCATGTTTTTATCACTTTTTGTTTAATTAAGATATGATTTCATCATGTTCCCCTTACTTGTACTCCCTGAAACTTCTTTCTTTTCTACCCACTGACTTTCTCTCAAATTAATGATTTTTCTTCAAATATTATTGTTATATACATGTCATTCCATATATATAAGCATAGATGCCTTAATACAACCTGCTGGGATGTTTTTGTTTATCTTCTTTGCATATGAATATTCAGCTGATACTTTTACACTTGATAACCATTTAGGGGTGTCATCCATTGGAAAATTTAATATCTTTCTTCACTTCATTATTTGTTAGTTCTTGTCTAGGGTTGGAAACACATAAAATTGTCTCCTTTGATGGTAGCATATTTATTTTTGTTGCCAAATTTCAGGTTCTTTTTAATCAGCCATAATTTTATGTATTTTTGTTGAAGCATCCCTATTTTTTCAGAAGACAGTATCTCTCAACAAACTTCCTGATCATTTAACTCTTAAATTTTTTCAGGTGCCATTTCTGAATTGGTTGTAGCACTATTGGTACAGAGTTGAGCTACAATTTTTACAATGGACTTTTGGACCCCATGATATATAGTTGTCTCCTTTTTAAAAAGTTGTGCTTTACTGTGATTGTATCTGTTGCAAAGAGAAGGTTCTTCAGTCAGGGATTAGTGCTACTCTTATTTGTTAGTCCAGTGGTATTTAGAATAGAGTTATGAATAACCTGGTCTAATGAAATGATGGTAGGTCATTCTCTGTGATGAGATGACATTCATTACAAATGAATGATGTATTGACATTAAAGGAAGCTATGGTAGCATACAGTATGCCTTCAGCTTATGTCCATCAGGTGCTGATTTATTGGACAGTCCAGCATCAAATGATCACATAAGATTGGAAAGGGTAATCACTATTATATTAGAGGCTGGACCTCAGCTTCAGTGTTTTACCTATTGATGAGAAGAGGCAATATATATGGAGCAGCATTACAAGGCCATGGGAATAAGTAAAAACCCAGACCACCTAGTTGGTGAGTGTCAATATACAGAATTACAAGAGCAGGTTTAGTTTGATGACGTGACCATAAACCAATGTTATTTGGCAGCTTTCAGGTCTTAGTAAAAGGGAGATGATTCAGGCATAAAGTAAATTTCCTTTGCCAAGATCATTTAAGACTCAAAGAAGTTCTTCACAGATTTTCTGCAAGGACTATCTGGAGCCACAACAGGGGCTATCTCAGACCCTAAATATCAAAGTGAACATTTACACTATGGCAATCGTAAATGGTTTTACAACTTCTACAGAAAAACTCTGCACCCATGGTACAGAGGAATTGAGCTACTGTAGATATACATTCAAGTACTTATATGGCCACTGTCATTAGAGGATCAATAGTTAAGGGACAAAAATATCACCATACCTGCAGTTTTAATTGTAGGAGATACAGTCGCTTGGAAAGGGATTACATCAGAGTTGTTTCCAAAGACCATAGTTTCTTTAAGCATCATTCAGAGAATAGAAGCCTATTGCCTAGGGTTGGCAGATGAGGCAGAAAGGGTAAACACTTGACTTTTACTACCACAGAAGTATTCGGAGTAATCTCTTGTCCTTGCTGTTGGGAAACACCACAGGGAGCTCTTCTCAGGCCAAAAAGCAAAGAAGCCAATTCATGACAGGATGTAATTACCATACAGACTGCAAAACATAAACACTGTATGGGAGATCTGACTATCACAGTAGATCTGTGTAGTTTGCTAGGTTTCCTTCTTTTATTACTTAACTCTTCTGCAGTAGGACTTAAGTGCAGTTGTAGAGATGTTGTTTACTTACAGGATATGAAAGCCTCAATTGCAAATGTAGGAATATTGCCTACACTGGTCATTGTCTAGCCAAACTTCATTAAACAATATTTGACCATTGAGTGTTTGATATTTCTTACTGGAGATATAAACTTCAATGTAGCCTGTATTGGCCAAAACCTCACTATACTTACCAGGTATACCTTAAGTATGTAAAAGCCCACCAGTCCCTGCCTCTGAGTACTGGGATATTAGGTATACATTATCATTCTTGACTGAAACCTTATCATTATTGTTTACATTTATATCAATTTTGTTTTAAAATTAACTTGATCCACAAGACTCTGGCTCATTTGCCAGATTGGAAAATCAAATCACATTTCATTCTCTAACTGTGGGATTGAATTTGGTGCAATGATAAGCGTCCTGTCTTCTTCAACTCATACTTCTTCTTTATCTTTGACTTTTGTAGTCTCTACGAAATAGTGACCTGACATTATTCAAGTAAATAAACATACTATATGAAAGTTGTAATAGATACTATGAATACTTTTGGTTTTTAATATTTAAGGCCATCCTACTCACATGTTCCATATTTAAGCCTTAGAATTTAGATGATCATTCATTCCTGACACATATTAAAAAACAGAGGAAATCATGCACATATTCATATGTTCAGTGTGAAATATGTTTGTTGAGTTGATATTATACTAACGTAAAAATTATCTTCTAATTTATCTTCAAAATATGTTGCTATCCTGATCAGACAAAAAATGTATCCAAAAACCTTCATGGAATGTTCTTTATATTAGAATTTATATTTTTACAACAAACATATACTAAGGGACAAAAATTATAAAAATGTCTGCTCTTACAATTGGGAAGACCAGATGAGCACAGACATCAGTAGGGTTAATACCTTCTCTTTGCTCTGAAAGACAATTTTACCAAGTTTTCTCCTCTAGTTTAGAGAAGTGAGATGCCAATTTTTGTGTTGTATGATTTCATTCCCTGCCATTTGGTTCAAAAATCCTCCTGACAATAGATGAACCACTGTTTCCAATGTTCACTCTACTTACATGGAGAGTGGAAATATTTGGCACAATCCAATCAGCAGACATCATTATACTTGATGACATGTGCAAAGATTCTTTTCAAATAAAAATGTGCTGTGATACAGTGACATGCCACTCTCTGCCACAAGTATGTTATGGAAAATACACTTGACAAATTGATACACTTTTATTGGAGACAAACTCACGTTTGGTGCATACACATACATACACACACACACAGAGAAAAAGAGACAGAGAGAGATAGAGAGGGAGAATGAGACTATCACAAAGCATAATTTGGCAGACACAATATTGAACCAATTCCAAGATTTTAGCTGGACTCAGTGGCTCATGACTCTTCATGAGAAAGAATTGGAGCCTCCTTAAATGTTTGAAAGCGTTATGTCACAATGACTCCACCAATCTTGCTTATATATTCACCTATCAAAATATGTTCAACAATCTCTGCCCAGCTGAATAGTATGTAGGATCTTCCTAAAGCTGGTAGATTTATTAAATGTATCCAGAGTTCTAAAATTCAGAATTACAAAGTTAATTGGAAGAACCTTTTCCAAGTGCAACATGAGAAGATCATTTCTGTGATCATAGGTACTGGATTTTTATCAGAAATCATTACTTGCTTTGTGGCTACATGTTCCCAACTTTCCACAAACTTGACATTCAGACTTTATCTCTGTATTTATCACTGTGAAATGTATTTTCTCATTTAAATATCCAAGCAACCATACTTTGCTGTTCAGTTCTTACTCTGATTATCTGGGTCATCTCTTTTTCTTCTTGCCAAATTGGCCAAAGACTTATCTACCTATCTTCTTTATGACATTAATGAATCAACTGCAATATGCAGAATTAGCCTACCTTGGGTAATAGTCCCCTTATTTGTTGTCCATTATAGAGTTCTCAACATTGAAGCAATATATACAATCAACAAAAACAGATTAACCATGTTGTATGAAAATATTTTATATACACATGCATAGGTACTATGTATATATATGTAACAATAACAACCAATAAAAACAGGATACCAACTGGAGAGTAAGGAGAATATGAGAGTAGTTTGATGGACAGGAGTGGTGGAATGGACGAAAGATCATGTGGAAACTAACTTAATAGTAATTCACTTAAAAAATGCTAGACTCCTTCAAAGGCTAATTTCAAAAAAATCCACAATTATTTAAAAAAAAATGTTAAAATCGCTTATCATCCACATTGAAAAAAAATGAAAGTATCAGAAAACACAGTCATGAATACTGTACTGGAAAAGTACTGATTTCTGCCTTGTGTCTGTATTCTGAGATTCAGACTTTTTTATACAGTTAACTTTATTCAATTTCTGCCATTCTCAGAAGGTGTTTTGTTCATCAACTTACTTGTCCAGCAGTAGTTTGACTTGGATTCACAATATCCGTTCTACTGTGAAGGACAATTGACATTTCAGGATCGTCACCTCCTACCAGTCTTAAATCCCCTGTCATAACCAGGATTCAAAGAAAAATAATGACAATACATCAAAAATGATAAAACTAATTTAAAGAAATATTTTTAAATAAAATGAACTTGATTTGTTGAAGTAAATATTTTTTCTTCTAAAAATACTTGACAAATATGACAAAAACAAGCTGGAGAAAAATATCTTCAACAATTGGTTCAGGGAAACTTGGATGTTTGTGTGAGAGGAATGAAAGTAGACAGGTAAACTTACATCAATCACCTTGCACAAAAATTAAATCCAAATGTATCAATGACATAAACATGAAATCTAAAACACTGAGATTGCTAAGAAGAGAACATGTGAATTAGCCTACAGAATGTATTTGAAGAACTTCTTGCACAGGACTCCATTTTCAAAAGAATTCATTTCAGCAATTGATCAGAGTATTACATAATGTTATAAAGTTTCTTCACAGCCAAGTAAACGTTCAATAGGAAGTGAACATAATTGGAGAGAATATTTGCTATCTGTACATCTAACAGAGGAATAATATCCAGGATATGAACAGCACTCAAGAAATAAAAGTAAAAATTCCAAAAGGCTAACTGGATAAAGGATCTTGGGACCACAATAGAGGTCTCAGATTAAGAAAACATTTACTAAATAATATCTCCAAAACTGTTTACTGTCCCAGGAATTAATGAAAAACAAATCAAAACAACTCAGAAATTTCATCTTACTCCATTCAAATTGGCAAATTTAACAGAACAACTAATACAATATGCTAGAAGTGTGTGGAATAAAGAGAACTCATTCACTTTGCTTGGGATTACAAACTGATGCAGACAGTCTTTAAACCACCATGGAGAAATCTCAAAGAGCTAAAAGTAAATTCATGTGACACAAGTATATTATCCCTTGGTGTATGTCCAAATGATTCAACATCCTACTCCGCATATAGTCTCCTGCATGTGCATTGCTTCTCTATTCACAATATCTAGGAAATGCAATCAACATAAATGTCACATATTCAGTGTATAATCAAACAGTGGTACGTATATTCAATGGAATACTTCCAGATATAAAGAAAAATGAAATCATTGATTTTCATTAAACAGATGAAACTAGAAAAGATTGTATTGAGTGCTGTAACCCAGATACAGAAAGATAAATAAACCATGTTCTTTCTTTTGTGTTGTTCCTAGCTCCATATCTTCATATATGAATATACAACATGGAGTAAACACAGAAATCAGAAAAATATAAAAGCATCGTAGGCTGTTAAGAGAATTAATAATAACAGATTAAAGATGAAATGAATTTGGAAATGGAATCATGGGAGAGGACTTCCAATTTGGTCAATAACCGAGTAGGAGGACAGAAAATTTATCCCCACACTTTTTGATATGGCCTAAAGAAATCATTAATTTTACACTTAGTTATATAAAATATGAATGTATTTATACACATTATCCTTTATCAATATATCCATTCTATTTAACTACTACCACTGTTTACATATATGTGTGTGTGTGTGTATTATAGGAAGTAAACCCAGTAGGACTAACAAAGAGTCCCACAAGAAAAAAAGACAAACAAAATTTTGAATATCATACACAGAACATTTCCTATTAAGTGGTTGATCACATTAAGCCAAGTGACTCCAGAAACTAATCATATTTTTGTTTTGTTTTGTTTCATGGCCTTCATTTCTGAAGATTGTGCACACTAAGACACAGGACATAGATCCTTCTAGTTGGCTCTGACATGAAAGCTTCTTTACTGTAGTATAGCATCGATGCTTTCAGAAAATTCTATCAATGCTAACAAGGGATGGAAGTAATTATCCACTGTACCCACTGCAACATCTATGAATCATAACAATTACCAACATGACAAGAATTGTAGAATGGAGCACTGATTGACAGTCACATCTTGGTTGCAAACACAACTGTCAAATTGGATCGTAGGGCCCTTAGCAAGAGGAAAAATCATATCTGGTACAGGGAGTCTATTAAACTACCAAGATGTATTAAGACTATGGTTCATAAAAATTGCCTACTCCCATTATTATGCTAGATTAGCCTAATTCCAATATACATTCTAAATCTTTTTTTCTGCCAAGATTTGTATAGCTATCACCATTCAGTAAGGACACTTTTCTTTATAGCAAATAGACACCACGACAAAAACCCACATATGAACACAAGGCACAGATAAATAGATCATAAGTAACCAAGCCCAAATAGACATATCAGTAGCAGAGCTCCCCCAACTATGGTACACAGGCTATTTCAGGAGAGTAAACTAGAAAGATTCAAAAAGCCAAAATAACAGAATGTCTGCAGTCATATTGTCTGTCCTATAAACAAACCTTACAATCAAGACTGTAAAAATGGTGATAAATATAAGCATGTAAATATGGAAGGGAATTATTTCAAGCTGTCCCAACCATATAAAATGATTTGGAAGAGACTACTAACTACTGAGAATTGGTAACCAAGCTTTCATCAGAGAAGAGCTCCCTGACTGTTGTCTAGAGCAGAGAGATCAGGACTGTATGTCAAATGCAGATACTTATTACTTACTCCATTCCTCTCCATCCACACTTCTGTCCTTGTCTCTTACTCTACAGCACAACAGACGGGGTACTCTCCTTCAACAATTATCCATACTGTATCACACATATCTTCAGTTATCAATTGTGTAACCCATGTATACCCATAAAACAAAAAAAGACTCTACTAGTTGGAAAATATCAAATTAAATATATATATATATATATATATATATATATATATATATATATATATGCACATATGTGTTTGTGTTTCTATGTTTGTGTGCATGTCTGTTTATGTGATAATAAAAACCAAAGAAAAATAGCATATATTCTTGGGAATGTGGGCATGTGAGGAACTCCTGCTGGGAGAGAATGGATGAAAGAAAGATGGGAGAGCTGTGATGAATTTCTTTTTCAAATGAAACTTTATATATTGTGCATTAAAACAGGATCTATTATATAAACAACATAATTTGTTATTTGCCATTTTAGCAAGAATATTCTTCTAATACTGAACACTACTGGGGATAAATATTTAACGTTATTGACAATATTTTAGTTGACTGTTTTATTTTAATTCATCTCATTATTAATTGTGTCGTGCTCCTTTTTGAAATTGAAACAATATCATTCTTCATTATATGCTTTCCGAGTTTTAAATATATTTTTATACATAGTTTTAATAGAATCTCAAACTACCACAGCTCTCTGGAATTTGACCATGGAGTTTTTCTATAGATATTTTGTGAAAGATTAAATTCAGAAATAGGGAGAAATAGAAACACATGTGGAAAACAAGGTTGATTACCTAGGAAAACTACAAAAGCAACATCAAAACACAGAGGTTAAACACCACATTTTGACTCTTCATGTGTTTAAAGTTATAGTTGCCTTGGAAGATGTTGACTTCTTCTTATTTGATCCAAGTATTAGTATACAGTCATCTAGAGCCAAAGAGAAGGCTCTAGGATTCAATATGACCTTGATATGAACATTTTACATCAATATTCTGGGTATTTTATAGCTCAGTGTACTTAGAATCCATAGTTACTATGGTTAGTTGAATTCTGCAAGAAAGATGAAAATGAGTCCTTAAGGATCCTCTAACTTTTAAAAGTAGCAGGAACTGAAATTTAAAAAAAAAATATTTAAAAATAGAAAAAAAATGGAAACACATTGAGTTTTCTATTTTTTAAATTAACAAGCTTTTAAATTTCACTGTTGTGAAACTTTGCTGAACTATTATTACTGTGATTATGGAAAAAATGAGAGAATCAGTAAATAAATGAATACATTTAGTGTTCTAATAATCTTCTCAGAAATGAGATTAAAAATTGAGTTTATGTACTTGCTTGTAATTATGCAACAACAATGAAATTTATGAAGCACTGATGACATAAAGGGAGTTATGAAGAAGGAAAAAAGTATTTAAAAAGCTGTTTTGATTTGACCTTCAACTGAATAAACAAGGCACATTGCCTAGGATTGTACAGGGAGCCAAAGCCACAGTACTCTGTTGCACTTGAGGATTCTGAAATGTTTCGTCACTCAAACTAATTATAAAGAGTATTGTCTTTTCAAACTCTCATGTTTGATTCAACTTAGTAGTGTTTAAAATTCAGTATGGTTTTAAAAGTGTTTATATCTGTTTTATACTGCAATGCAGCCTAAATGTAGATACTGATTTGTCAATAATAAAAATAAATCAATTAATTTTATTTTAAAGAGAATTTTGTAGTATATTTTCCAAACAAAAACATTTTGATAAGCATGAGATAAAATATCTCTGGTCATAAACAAAATTATAACATAGCATAAAGATCTATAAACAAATATTCCAAAGTCTTTTTCCAATGTATTCTGGTCCAGATAAACCATGGATCTATATTTTCAAGAAGAACAGCTAAAAACTTAGTCATAATAAGATGCAAGAACATGGACATTGGACATATAAAAACTTCTCTTTGTGAAATCACTAATGAAATGCTGCTTTAACCCAGGATTTTAAAACGGCTGTAGGGAGGAATTCAAAACCTGATCAATCTTTAGATATTTGAGGCACTGAGACATATCTATTAAGTAGTAAATTGAAATAACCCATGTTCTACTCCAGCAAAAACACTTTGGGAATGTTAAGGACCTATTCCTTATATAGCTAAGTGGGGAGATGAGAGAAGAACAAAATAATAAAATAAATGTATTCTGACTTCAATCTTAATAGATGATGATAATTGAATTTGATGATACAAGAATTCAAAGTCAAAGGAACAGCATGAGGTTGGAAAATCAGAAGATATTCGTAACTTATCCAAAAATCTAATAATATTTACTTTTCATAATCATCATGTTTGATTAATCTTGGTGCTATCAAACCATAGATTTCTTTACAAAATCATAACTTTATTGTGTACTGATGTTGAAATATATGTACTAATTTAGGAATAATACACATACACTGTTTACTGAAAAAGTGAAGGAGCATGTTGTTGTTAACACATTTGCAGATGGTTTTAGATAAAAAATTGTCAATATTTTTATTCATCACAATTTACTTGTATATAGAAGAACTGAAGATCTGCATTCAGACCTTTCTAAGTCATTTTCCAGAATAATTGAGAACTACATGCAGGAAAGTCAGAGATTTTTATATTTAAGAGATGAAACATGCGAAAATTAGAAAAAGTGGTCAGATGGAGCTTTAAAAATTGGGTATTGGAGTAAGGAAAGTTTCTTTAGGGACAAATCATTGAGTGTATGCATGAACTTATAAAGACAAGAAAATCAGAGGGGGAGGGGTAAAACTTATCAAATTTCAGATATTTGGACCTTTGAGATACATGGATGAAATGGTTAAAAGAAAATTCATACATTTGAAGAAGATATCTCAAATTATCATATATAACAGCACATGCATTCACAATGTATAAATAAAAAAATCTCTAGTAGCATTAATAAATAGAAACATGAAAAATATTTTTCAGTGAGATACTACGTATACCTGTCGATTCAATGAAATAAAACAATCATGATACCTTTATATGTTCAAATGCATTTTAGTATGGTTAGGTCCCACTGGTGGGCTCTTCATTATATTCAGAGTTAGAATATTTGCCTGAACTTGGCCCGTCTGATGGGATGAATGGATGAGAACATTGACTATGAGATTTTTCCCATTTTTCCTGAACTAGGATCCTTTTATAGGTATGGTTTTTCAATAGGGTGAGCTCTAATATTTCCCTTTATTCCCACTGGCGAGGCCATTAGGGTATAAGAGTTAGTCACAAAGCAGTTGTCAAACATGTAATTCTGATGAAATTCACAGGGTTCCAAAATAAAACTAAAATAAGTGGTATTTTGAAAGGGACTTCATTTGTGTGGGGTTTTTGACAACGTTGGTATGGAGATGTGAGACATCTGAGTTAATAATTTCCCTATTGTGAAATCTTGAAGGATTATTTTCTAAAGCAAAAAACACC
This sequence comes from Cricetomys ansorgei, assembly GCA_026225945.1. Lineage (NCBI taxonomy): Eukaryota > Metazoa > Chordata > Mammalia > Rodentia > Nesomyidae > Cricetomys > Cricetomys ansorgei. Next base: position 842,385 of record JAMJFZ010000070.1, on the reverse strand, counting down.
TTACTGAATAAGTTGAAGTTAATCCACTCTTTCAATAAATGGAAAAGCAAGTTGTGAAGAACTGATTGAAATTTGAAATCTTTAGACATTTTGTAAAATCACATTCACAGCATTTGGCCCATATAACACAGCTAGCCTTTCTTCCATGCAAACTTTCCACTCTGTCCCAAGAAGCAATCTTCAGCTTTGTGAACTTCATAGAATGGGTGTATTCACTGAAAATGTAGAATTCTAAAGTAAGAATGAAAGAGTCACACACTCCATTTAATTACTTCTTTATGTTCTTTTGTTTTCTGTTATGAAAGAATAAGAATGGTGGAGTTTCCACTTTATAATCCAATTACATAAGATGATATACTTCCGTTTATTGATCTTTTCAAACCAAATGGATTACTCATTCACTTCTTCTGTTTATCAGTACCCATATGCTGTATTTCTTGCATTGATGCTAAGGACTAGTATCAACAAAGGAAGCCATAGTGCACAGAAACTTAGCAATATGATCATTATGGTTTGCTTTGAGATCAGTTTATATTTCCAGAAGGAATGAAATCAATTTTTTTTATTATCTATACTCCTTTGTAAAAATTATTTGTTACTACTTGATGTGTATACTTTTCATTAATGATACTAAGGATTTCTTCATAATTCTTAAAGCTTATGCTCTTTTCCAATGTATGCCACAAAGTCCCAAATATCTACATTTTTAAAGACATTACCTCTCCTCTCCTGCCTCTCTATCCTGTGTAAGACAATGTAATAACTACTTGGTGATTCCTGTGAAAAAATTTCCTGAATCCAGTGTCCATGTTTCTTTAAATTTCAGAGATAGTTTCTCATACTTTTTTTGTAAATCATTAGGTCTATGATTCACCAGGATGCAGTTCTACTTTTCAAAGGAAGATGACATAGAGGTTTTTTTTTTAAATTACAGATCTTACTTTTTATTTCTTAATTTTCCTTAATTTCATTTTTGACCTGTGGACTATACATCCAGAAGGCAGGCTCCCCTCCCTCCACTACTCCAAGTTCTTCTCAATCTCACCTCTCCCTCAAAACTACCTATGCTCCTCTTCCTTATTTTCTTTAAAAAAAAAGAAAATCAGAACGAACCATGCAGCAGGGCCATGTGGTAGGTAAATACTTCAGAAAACTAGCACTTAAACTTGTAGGAGTACTACAAGAATATGTAGCCTAATTCCCTTACAATATATGTGGGGGACCTACCACAGATCCACGCAAGCTCCCTGACAAGTGTTTCAGTCTCTGTGAGCAACGATGTGTCCTGGACAGTTAATTCCATAAGGCATGTCTCCTACTGCGTTCGACTTTTCAGTCCCCACAATTTCTCTCTGCTGTCTTTCCCCTTGTTTTGTAACCCCCATCCAATGTTTGCCCATGGGACTCTCTAACTGCTTCCATCAGTTACAAGAGGAAGCTTCTCTGATGAAGATTAGACTAGATACTGATCTATTAATTAAGCCAAACTTCATTATGAATCATCTATGGGATATTCAGAGTCTGGTTGCTCGCCATCCCTCCAGTGTCAATCATCTGTTAAATCTCTTGTTTTGTTGCCTGTCCATTGGCCTCATACATCTTGAAGACAGAGCAATTAGTAGGTCGAAGTTTTTGTGTCTCAGTTTGTGTCCCAGTAGCACTACTGTAAGCCTTTCCTGGTTATAGAACATGGCCAATACAGATTCCATATTCTCCATTACAAGGATTTTTCGCTATGGTCACTTTTGTGAAAGGCAGGGAGTTTCTACAGTATTAGTTTTGAAGTGTACCTCCAAAATATCTTCCAATTTCAGTCTATATTCCCTATATTCTCTGCCTATTATCTTTTACCCAAAGGTGATATATTTTCATCCTCCCCCAATTAACCTGCAAAATTTGTTCTATATCAACTTCACAGAGAGATCACATGTTTTATTGGGGCACTCCTTTAACAATGCTGTAAAAATTATTTTGATTTCATGATTCTGAAAATCCTTTTGCATAAAATACCTATTAACAGCTTGCTACCTTACATTTTGAAAACTAACTGTATTTTATTATTCCAAATTTAATATCTACATTTTGATTCCATTGCTTTGTCTAAAAGTTAGTTTTCTTAATCACAAACTATGATTTACTCAGGAAAAGATGAATTGATCATGATAAGTTTAAAAACATGTATTCATTATCTTCAGTTAAGTGATAAGTCATGTCAGAAACCCCATCCTCAGTGTTTCCCAGTATGCTTTGTTTTCTGTTCAATCCAGGAAATTTGCCTCATCCATTCAATTTGAGGTCATATCAGAATAGCTTTTTAATTTTTTTCCTTTTTCCCCGTTTATTTTTTGTTGCAAAAGCTAATTGAATATTTTATGTCTTCTTTGACTATAAGCATATGCACCACCTAAATTCATAATTTCATTTTCTAAAACATTTATGAAATACGAACTGAAATTGTTTCTTCATTGCTTCTCTTGTGACTCTACCTAATCACAAAATAGTGCTAATATCTCATCAGATTCTCCTAACATTGAAATAAAGTCTGTACTACACCACTTCCTCTGTTTATTTTCAAGAACACAAAAATGAATGACTTTTAATTTTTTCCACCTTTCCTCATATTCACATTTCATTTTATACAAATGGTGTAGAAGACAAAAGGAAATATTTTCTTCATGTATGTGGGGCAAAATCAACCACAGTAACTATGAATATCAAGTTCACTGAATAAAAAGAAATAGAATATTGTCACAATAGATTGTATCCAAGAACACATTGCATTTTCACAGTTGTCTCTCGCTTTGGCCACTCACCTGAGACTACAACCTGCCTAGAAGTTAAGAAAAAACCAGGCAGAATCTTTCAAGGCAAACAAAACTTAATATGTGTGAGGAAGCAAAGATATTGTTCTTTATTGAATTTTTTTGCTGTTAGATTTTCAGTTTCCTCTCATTACTCACTGATTCTCATTCTGGATCTATTTCTTGTTACTGCATTTTCTTTTCACAGTTGATAGACATTACAAACAAAAGAAATGTAGAAAAGAAATAAGAATGAGGTTTGGAGACACTCAATAAAACTAATTTTGAAAATTACTTAAAGAATCCTGAAATCATTACTAAAATATAATAATGAAGCACAACAAAGAGAACAAATACATAATTATTAATGAAAAACCCTCTATTATTTCAGAAGACAATAACTTTCAACACACTTCTTTGTCCACTACTCTTACATTCTTTCATATACTTCTTTGTACTGGTTGCATAGGCATTCATACTGAGTTGTGCAATAAATATTTCCACTGGACCTGTGCATTCCATGACATATTGTTGTCTCCATTTGAACAAATTGTGATTTACTGTGATAATATCAGTTGCAAAGGGAAGGCTCTTCAATCAGGGTGTAGTGCTACAGTTATTTATTAGTATAAGGGCATTTAGAATACAGTTTTAAATTATGTTGTTCTAGGAAATGATGGGTACTGATTCTATGATTCATGACCAAAGTAACTCTGTTTGGTATACTAGATTTCCTTCTTGCATTAGTTACCTCTTTTTGGGTAGGCCTTTAGCCCTGTTATCCAGATGTTGGTTACTGCTAGTATATGAAGGCCTCTATTGCACTTCTCTTTATTTGACTAGGCTGACAATTATCATTCCAGGTTTGAGTGATATCTGACCATTAATATTGGGTATTTTTGTTGTTGTTCTTGCTGTACTTGAGACAGAAGTCACAATCTAGTTTGTATTGGCACAAATCTCACTATTGTGACAAGGTTTACCTTATATATGTAAAAGTCAAACATTCACTGCTTCTTGGGTACTAGGATTTTAGGTGTACATCAACACTCTTTGCAGAAATCTTTATATTATTGTTTACACTTAAATCAATGTTGATTTAAAATTCAGTTTTTTTAGCAAAAATGCCTCATTTGGAAGTTTGGAATGTGAAAACACATTTATTTTGCCAACTGTGGTATTCAGCTTGGTGTAATGATTAGTCTTCTGTCTTCTTCAATTCATGATTCCTTCTTGTCTTTGATTTCTGTCATTTCTATTAGGTGGTGAGCTGACTTTTTTGAAGACAATAAATACCCTACAATGAAAGTAGTAAAGAAGACTATGAGTTCTTTGGTTTTTAACTTTCAATATAATGTTATTCACATATTCCATCTTATAAATCCTCGATTTAAATGAATATTAATTCCTGAACAATAATAAAGCATGAATATAAAGTATGTATATATATGTATATATATATTTGTATATTAAATTTTGAACTACAAGTAAAAATTACTTCAATTGATATATATATATGTGTGTGTGTGTGTGTGTGTGTGTGTGTGTATATAAATGGCATCTTTGATTAATATATCACCTAGCTGTCATATTTGTCTCTGTGTCACAATCAAGTATTAGTGTAAATGAAGATCCTTGTGTATTGTCATCTTATGTAATGTGGTGCCTTAATATGTAACAGAGGCTATGAGAGGGCAGGAAGACATGCAAAATAAGGAGATAGGTGAATAAAAGCAAGATGTGGAAAAAAATCGACATGAAATCAGAAGCAACATATTTTGGATTTTCAAAGTGGATAAGCAAGAAATAAATGTGTGAACAGTGAGGAGGGTAAAAAAAAGGATAAAAAAGAACACAGAGTAATCATGGACAGGTATCAGATTGCCACATGAAATGTATTTTTTTGTATGATAACATGAAGTAAAACCAATTAAAAATAAAGAGGGGTAAAAAGATGATAGAAGAGGGCTTGTTAAGGTAGAAGAAAAGGAAAGGTCAGTAAGATAAGTGAAATTTAGAGATTATAAAGTTAGGCAGTAAGAGAGCTTTATCAAGGTTATAGTGAGGAGTTGTTTGTGAATCTGATTTAATGAAACAAGGTTTGTACACTTTAGCTCAAATGCTCAAAATATTCTCAAGGCACTGTCAGTGAGGCTACTACAATGAAGGCTTAGAATTAGAATGTACAGTTCAAAATATCAAGTTCAAAGGAGCAATTTATACTTGGGTTTATTGGGCTTAAAAGGAAAGTTTATTGGTCTATGTATTCAGCTGGCTCAGCTACATTTTAAAATGCTGGAAAAAGTTTGTCAACTTCTTTCTGTAAAGGAGAAAATTTATTGTTTCGTTCATTCATAAAAATCAGGATCGTGACATCGTGACATCTCACCTTTAGGAGTTCCTGAGTATTGAATATCTTGTACAAGATTATTTTTAGTCAAATAAAAAATAATTGTAGTGTGCAAAGTTGGGTGAGGGTCTTCCTAGGTCATGGAACTTTGTATTATCTGTAGGTTTTGGATTTCTTTACAGCATATTTGATTGCTTATGATCTGCACCTGGGTAGTTCTTAATCAACTAAAGCAACTGAGCTCTGATGTTTAGGGTTCCCTATTGAGTATGGCATTGCCCATGATGGTGGCTTCCTCCCCTGAGGTCTGGAAAGTTTTCTCCATATTAATAATCCTTTTTCTTCTTAGTTGAGCAGCAACAGCAGGTGTACTAATAATAAATTTTATCCTTTTCTTATGCAACAGTTTGTTTTTTAACTTTGTATTTTTCAGAAATGTTTGCTTCCAAAACGTGAGTGAAAGGACTTGACACCAAGGGTGATATTACTAAATATTAATGACAGTCTTCTGTTCACAACTTCAGATTACACAAACATAATGTATTTAATAACATTTCTCATGAAATAAAATTTTATTTCGAGTATCTTGGGTTATACAAATATCAAAATAATTGTATCATCATCGTCTCCATAGAATCAAATTGATAAATATAATTTTTGAATACCTTTTGTGTCAAAATATTCTTTTTTATTTTCTATCCATCTTGATCTTCTCAATAAAAAGCCTTTCCTTAGGAGTTTTAGGTGGGGGAATAGCTAAGTCTACCCCTAGACCTTTGTAATTGCTCTAATGGCCATTTCTAGGCCTTCAATGGGTCCCTTTTCCAATGGGGGAAAAGGAAACTTAGGCCACCCTATAAAGCATTCTGACTGCCACTTGAAATTGTGTATATAGTGCCACATACTGCTCAGTTCATGTTGCAGCTTTGCTAAAGCTTCTGCAAACATCTATGCCCCCAGGATAACAAACAAAAACGCCATTGAGTTAATTTTCTATTGACTGTCTACAACAGCCTTCTGTCTGCTTACTCTCTCTGTATTGGGATACCATTAGCTTCATTTCTGGGAAGGCACTGTGAATTCTCAACACTCTCTGTAATTTCATGTGTGTCTATCTGGCTATTGTTAGAAGGCTTCGTTACTTGTTATCCTCTACCCCAGCTATCCCTTAAATTTTATAATGTTCATTAATGTTTGAATAAAATGACAAAAGTTTCACATATTGGAATTAATGACTTTCATTAATTTTTTCCATTATGGTTTTTTATTCATAATTTACTTTAATATATTAACTACATAAAAAGTCCATTTTATGGTATACAATAGGGAGATGGTACATGAACGCATTAATATTGGTTTGTTTTAAGGATAAAATTGGCAATTTGTGGGTGGAAGCAAAACAAGAGACGTGTTCGGGCATGCTGTCTTCCACATGTCTTTGTATATGAAAAATGAGAATGGACAATATATCAAGTCTTAAAAGATGTCTGTAAAAACAAATAGTTAATGTAGATATAAGAAAAATTCTTAGACTTCCTAGAGCTAGTTAATACCATAACATCATGTAATAAAAGGAAAAATATTATTGAGTAATTCTACCTTTGAATTGCATGAAATGGAGATGTTTAAAAAGAAATGAAAGAGATTTGTAGAATGAATGTGAAAAACAGAAGAACTTGAATGGAGTGCTGTGGAAAGTTACATTAATTTAACTTATTTTGCCTAAGACAATATAAACTTTATAATATGTGAAAAACCAGGATGGGAAAATCATGAGGATACTGGGATATATTACCTAACACTAGTAAAGAAAAGGAATGGTAATGCAAAGGATAAATAAAAAAATGTAACCATAAGGAAAATATTCATCTTAAAGAGTAACATGACAGAGAAAATTCTGAAGTGGACAAGAGAGTTTTACCACAGTTTATGTGCAGTATATGACTAGATTATTTACAGAATAATCTGACACTGAAAGAGAAAGAAGAGAAACCTTGAAGATAAAAATCATCTATCCTCATTGCCTGGTTGTGAGATGGTGATAAATGGCAGCAGGTGGTTTTTCCCTGAGTGCTGTGGAAGAGGATATATGTAAAGAAAACAAATATATTGCCCATCTGAGAAAAATCAGGAATATCTGAAATAAAGAACATTGAAGACATGTGTTAATGTATTTGCAAAGAAGTTCAGATATATAAATGATATTTGGTTAACTTATCGTGAAACCTGTATATTAATCATGGAATCTAAGACAATTTACAACAATTGTAAGATAATGGCAGTAGTGAATTGATGAGAATTCATGACTGATGTACTTCTAATTGCAGTTAATATAGAAGAGAATATAAAATATTCAAAGAGACATGGAGATTCTCAGAGATATTTTTCCTGAGAAAGGACAGTTAATTTTCACAAGGTTATTTAGAAAAAGTTCCTGACTTGTAGATCCTAGTGTTTTGCTTGTCAACAAAGAACTATGTGTGTAAGAATGGTATGAGTACTGGAAAAAGCAAACAAGGAATTCTAATAAAGCCAATGAAAACGATATGTCGTAAGATTATCGTTGATCTGGGTAACAAGGAAACAAAAAAGCAAAATTCAATGTTTGTGAGCCTCTTAAAATTTTGGCACAGATTCATTTTTAAGGAAAAGAATAAAAATAATAATTTAAAATGAATAGGAAAGATTAAACCAGTCTCAAATATGGATACTATGTAGATTGTTTAGTGTAGATGTGGACCAAACAAATGAGTCATGATATGTAGGAGATGTGAAAGATTTTGGCAGATCTTACCTAAATAACATGGTATTAATTGAAACCATATATCTGAGTAACTCTGAATAATAATTACATGAATAAAAGAGAAGACAGAGAGAAAGTGAGAAAGAGAATGAGAAAGAGAAAGACACAGATAGACAGACATGGAGACAGAGAGATACAGAAAAAGACAGAGACAGAGTTATAGACACACTGAGAGAATCTTTTCCAAATCACAGAAGACTAATATGGGAATGCTGAGTTTTATATTATTTCATATAAATCGGTCCTTTATAAAGTACAGCAATATTAACCTTATAAATGTTTAAGAAGTAACAAAAACATTACACAAAATCATTTTTAAAAAGTTTAATTGAAGTAGCAAAATATAATAAAATGTTTATATTTAATTACAGGCTAAGAAATTATGACCTAAAGGTTTCCTTTATTTACTTCCCTTTTCAAACCAAATTTTTGTCAAAGACATATGGGTTATATTCCTTTCAAATGTAAATATTGCTAGAAGTTCAATATTGGCTGTAAACACATGCAAATTATTTTCAGTTCATAGAGCCATAATAGGGAAAAAATACTGCACAGGTTCATATTCACTTGGACTAAAGTGAGGATAAATAACTTGATTTGACACACTCTTTCTTCACAAGTTTAGGAGATCCCTATCTCCTATCTATGAGGCAACAAAAGCCCCACAAATGCCAGAAGATAAAGAAGAAAAATTATTTTTATAGGAACACTTTGGATGAAACTCTTATCTGAAAGAGTATGTCACGTCTGTTTTTATTTATACGTATCTCTTTTGGTAATTGAAATCATATATGAAATAGGAAGAGAGGCTCTGTGAGTAGAAGGCAAGGACTTTGTAAGTAGCCTTTTGACTGCTGAACCAGTGACAAAGAGTGTTTGGGTGGAGGAGGCAATTCTTTAATTACTACTTCATATGCAGTTGTTTATAAAATGTTTATAGTACGCCAACCACTAAAGATTTCAAACTGGAAATAGCAACAACAACAACACACAATGAAAAACAATAATAATTAATGATTCCCAAGGGCATCAATTGCATTTGGATTTCAAACATTTCAAATAGAGGAAAAGACAGGGCCAAAATGTGACACTTGGAATTTCTAACATTAGAGAAATAAGAAAATCATACTTGGTAATTATTAATTTGAATATCCATCTTATTGTATCTGTAATCCACTGTAGCATTGCTCTGTATTTATATATCTGTATACTGTAAATAAATATTGAATAAGGCAATAGGGTTTTTCCCACGAATCCACAACAGGAATAAAATTATTTGATAATTTATTTAATTAATTAGTTGAAATATGTGTCAAAGGACATAATATGATAACTGAGTTACAAGTGCCATAAACACCTGGAAACTATACTGATGAAAGGATAAAGTAAATTGAAATAATATCAGTATTACTAGAGTCACATGTTTGACAGAAGAGTGTCATCCTTCTTCAATATTTATTTTCTTCCTTATCTGTATGCTGTAAATTCCTAAGGGAAGCATTTTACATTTCCCTGCAGCATGAGTTACTCATAGCAATGGACAGCATAGGCAAAATAATATGAGTGATAGTAAATATGTGTGATAGCTGCAGTCATTTGGTAGTACCTAATCAGTGGTAATTTTCCCAGAAATCACATTTGTTTGAAATATGCTAATGAGTTGTACGTTTTTAAATACTCATCAGCTTTTTAAAAGAAATTAATGAAAAGATTCTTTCATTCTTAGAAACAGAATATAAGAGCCTTTTAACTAATTTACTGATTTCAGATGCTATCAGTCTCATGATCCAATAAATAGATGAGAGACCACTCACTTTGACAAAAGATATTGATAGAAGCCATAAAGACACTTTAGGAAATCTATACTTTTGAGTAAAAGAATTAAATTTGCTTCACTGTGTGCTCAACAGTGTCTTTGAATTTTTTTTCTGAAAAATACCAAAATGTGCATAATTAAGGAACACAATAACCATGGTCAAATAGTCAGTGGAGTATTAAAAAACTTCTGTTGACAATGGATGTTACTCAATTTAATCTAATGTATTATAGAATCACAAATTAAACTCAAATTATACTTGCATTTCATGGTACCTTTTGAGTAGACATATTATATTAGGTTGAAAATGAAAAAAAAAAAAACAATTGCTAAATCTCCTAAAAAGTACATCGAAACAATATAATTCTCCAATAGGCTTGTATTAGATTGATAAGAGTTCATTTTATACATTAAAAAGGATTTCCTATAAATTCTAGATAAAAAAATATGTAGCCGTAATAATCGTACCCAAGAAATCTCAAATGAGACTTATCCTTTTAAACCAAAGGTTTTTAGTGAGATTTTTAATGAGACTAACATATGACAACAACAACATTACTACAACAAAATACCTGAAACTTCATTATTTTTAATACAAATTTCATGTATCAGTGACTAAATTGTGGTTTGTGACATACGAATCCTGTCTTTCATGCTTGTTTCGATAATATGACTTGTGAAAAATGTAGATCTTTTCTCAGGAAATAGTACCTTTTTTCTCCCTGAAATCTGTATGTTTTAGTCTATAATACATTCTTTATTCCACATTTGTGAACTATAAGTTTCATTGTTTGAATTTTCTAGGAAAGAAACTAACATACAATGGTTCAATGTGGCTTTGCAAGTCCTTGAGTTTACCTTTTCTCAAAGTGAAATCATCAAGTGTAATAAAGCATTCCATTAAACTCAAATACACTTTAAATTTGTGGTAAATCCAGTTTGTACAGAGCCAAATACTAGTCTCTCCATTAAAAAAAAAGACTGTGCCAATATTTCTTAATATTTTCTCTAATTATTGGTTCCTTTAATGTTTACAGCAATCCAATTGGTGTCTGAAGACATTGAATATCTCCCCACTTCATGACACTCACATAATTAATCATTACTCATACAATCACATCTCTAAGTACATAAATATCTAGGAAGACATCCAACCTATTTATACTTTCAATAAAGTTTGATGTTGAGCTCATGAGACATTTTCAAGATTCTAGTATGTTCCCACAAATAGATTCATCTGATTACATGTAATCACCATTCCAGTGTGTATTTCCAACGTTAATATTTGTACTACTTGCAATTTTTTTCTCAGACTAATCTCATAGTATTATCTTTTCTTGCTTTTGTTTTTATCTTTGTTATTTATCAATATATTATTCATTGATTTTAATTCTTGAATTAATTACCCTAACATGTTTCCTTAGATTTTCATGATTCCACTTTTTTATCATTTAATTAAGCCTTTCCTTCATCACCTTTCAGAATTTTGTACTACGTATTTTCAATCATATTTCTTATCCCTTTAGACGGCTCATATTTAAAGCTGAATCAGTTTCCAATCATTATATACACAATCTTTGTTTTAATCCACCTAAATACAATTTCTGATACCTATATACAAATCAAGATGAAGAGTCTCCTCATAGCTCTCATATTGTGTCATATTAATTGGGGATATATTTTATAAGTTCCTTTCAACATTGTATATGATATTCTCATTTAGTAGTGATATGCCCATTACAGTAAAAATGTAGATGAGGAGAAAGACTTGCTGCATTCCTTTATTTTTTTTCTTGTCCAGAGTCGAATTTTCTCATAATCATCAAAGTCAACATCCCTTACATCAACATGTTTCCTACCAATGTTGATTTCATGAGAGTATAAGTCAATGTCAAGAAGATGCATTTTCAATCTAGTCTTTTGTGCTTGTGGAGTGTGAAGCCTGAAGGCAAGATTGAATCAGTTTGTCTAAGTATCTCTCTCCTACTGCTTTTCTGTGTACTAAAGCTGAGCCTCATTTCAAATTCATTTGTATTATTTTCCTCATCAATTGTAAATATATATTTTAATTGTTAAGATTTACTCCTTTCTGTTTATTAGTTTACAAAATTCAGATGTGAATCGAATGGAAGACTATAAAAAAGGTCACTATAATTTCTGAAGGCTCACAGCACACACACTTAAAAACAAATATGGAACATTGGACTGGAGAAAAACTGGTTATTGGCCTAAAAGTAAAGAAAACATTTTAGCTTTTCATGTAGGTGTATATTTGTTGTCATATCATTAGAGAAAGAAAAATAATTATTCCTATTTATGTAGGCAGTGGAGGTAGGCTCCAAAATTATAATCACAAAACTATTGAAAGTTTTCATCTAAGAATTTACAAAGTTGAATTATTTTTAATGTTAATAGGAAGTGATTTAATTTGGTTTTGTTCTTTTACATATATGACATAATTTTAGAATATATATTCTCAGAAAGTCACATTTGTGTCATATAATTTATTTTGACTGTATTCATTTCCCACTCCATCCTTTAAGAATCTATATCCTCTCCACAATACACATCTCCTTCCAACTTAAGGTCCAGTTTTATGTATTACACACTAATATATAATGTCCTTCCACACACAAATCCATATCATTTGTTACTCTCTTCCATTAAAATATAAACAATCATTAAAAAGTTATCAAAAGTGAAAATAAAAACTACTCAAACTTATCAGACTAGGACAGAGAAAGAAACAGAGAACAGTAGTTAAGAAAATAATAAAGAAACACATAGAGATGCCACTTCACAAATATTTGCATACACAGAACTCACTGAATATCAAAAAATCCATAATTGATAAGCAAGGTATCTATAAAGTTCGATATATATATGTATGTATCAAGACAATACCATGTGAGAAAGGAGAAAAAAAGCAACTCTCAAAATACTACTTTTTTGTTTTGTTAACCAACTACTACTGAATATGAATTCTTCCCATACATGTATTTTTTTATGCATCAATGTATATGCATGATGTTGAACGTACAAACATAATTTCAAAATCTCCAGAAATTAATATTTAAGTAATTTTATTTTGTGTACAGAGGGATCGCTTTGATGAACTGTATTTGTTTTTCTTTTAAAATGAAGAATGTAGGTGTATTCTGTAATTTGCTTCTGAGTTCTCAAAGGCTTCCAACTTACTTGTCATTACCAGGATTCAAAGAAAAAAAATTGAGAATGAATCAGAAATGTTAAAAGTATTTAAAAATATTTTAAATATTTTAAATAAAATGAAGCTGCCTTGTTTAAGTAAATATTTTTTCTTCTAAAATTATTTGATAAATATGCAAAAAAAGCTGAAGAATAAAATATCTGCAACAATTGGTTCAGGAAAAATTGGATGTTTGTGTGAGAGGAATGAAAGTAGACAAGTAGACTTACAGGAATCACTTTGCACAAAAATTAAATCCAAATGGATCAATGACATAAAAATGAAATCTGAAACACTGAAATTGCTAAGAAGGGAACATGTGAATTAGCCTACAGAATATATGTGTAAGAACTTCTTGCACAGGACTCCATTTTCAAAAGAATTCAGTTCAACAATTGTTCAGAGTATTAAAAAATATTAAGTTTCTTCACATCCAAGGAAACATTCAATGAGGATGTTAATAGGAAGTGAATAGAATGGTAGAGAACCTTTGCCATCTGTATATCTTACAGAGGAATAATATCCAGAATATGAAAAGAACTCAAGAAACAAAAGTATAAAATCCAAAAAGCTTATTGGAGAAACGATCTTGGGTCCACAATAGAGGTGTACAAAACATTTACTAAATAATATCTCAAAAGCTGCTCACTGTCCCCAGGAATTAATGAAAAGCAAATCAAAACAACTCAAGGATTGATTCCATCTTACTCCATTCAAATTGGCACATTTAACAGAACAACTAATACAATACGCTAGACGTGTGTGGAATAAAGAGAACTCATTCACTCTGCTACAGATTACAAATGGGTGCAGACTCAATAAAATTCACCATGGAGAATTCTCAAAGAGCTAAAAGTAAATTCTGGTGACGCAACTATATTATCCCTCAGTATATGTCCAAATGACTTAACATCCTACTCCACATAGAGTTGCTCTCACATGTCCATTGCTTCTCTATTCACAATATCTAGGAAATGGAATCAACATAAATGTCACATAACCAGTGAATAGATAATCAAACTGTCATATGTATATTCAATGGAATACATCCAGATCTAAAGAAAAATGAAATCATTAACATTTTAATAAATGGATGGAATGAGAAAAGATTGTACTGAATGCGGTTACCCAGATACAGAAAGATAATCACAGCATGTTCTTTCTTTTGTGTTGTACCTAGCTCTGTATCCTCATATATGAATATACAACATGGAGTAACTACAAAAACCAGAAAAATAGAAAAGGATCATATGCTGTGAAGAGAATGTAGGATAACAATAATGAAATGAGTTTGGAAATGGAATAATGGCACAATACTTCTATTGGATTAATAACCGAGTATAAAGATTGAAAATTTATACCAACAATTTTTGATAACGCCTCAAAAATCTTTATTTTTTACTTAATTATATAAAACATGAATATATATATATATTTGTACTTATATAAATATATAAACTATCATTTATCTATCTTTCCAATGTATTTAATTATTGTCACTATATATATATATATGTGTGTGTGTGTGTGTGTGTGTGTGTGTGTTTTCTCTGTGTGTCTCCACCCAGTAGGACTAACAAAGAGCCTCACAAGAAAAATAGACTAGTAAAAATTATAATATCATACAAAGAACACTTCCTTTTAAATGGTTGGTCACATTAAGCCAAGTGACTCTAGAAACTTTTTATGTTATTGTTTTGTGTTGTTTCATGAGCTTAATTAAGGCCTTTATTTCTGAAGATAATGCACATTAAGTCACAGGACACAGATCATTCCAACTGGTTCTGATATGAAAGATTCTTTCCTGTAGTCTTGCATCATACTTTTCAGAAAATTCTATCAATGCTAAGAAGGGATGGAAATAATTATTCACTCTACACACCGCAACATCCATGAATCAACACAATTACCGACAAGAATTGTAGAATGGAGGAATGATTTACATTCACATGTTGGTTGCAACCACAACTGTCTAATAGCATCATAGGGCCCTGAGCACGGTGAAAAATCATATATAGTACTAGGAATCTATTTAACCACCAAGATCTATTGAAATTATGGTCCATAAAAATTGCCTACTCCCATCATTTTGCTGGATCAGCCTAATTTCATAATACATTGGAAATCTTATTTTTCCAGCCAAGATTTATATAGCTTTCCCCCTTCTATAGGGACACTTTTCTTTATAGCAAATAGAGACAATTGCAAAAACCTACTAATGAACACAAGGCACAGATCAACTGATCATAGGTAACCCAGCACCAATATATATATATATATATATATATATATATATATATATATATATATATATATATATATATATATATATACAAATCTGCAAATAGCTCCTCCATCTATGGCATACAGACTATTTCAGGAGAGTAAACTGGAAGGAATGTAAAAGCCAATATACCAGAATATCTGCAGTCATATAGTCTCTTCTATAAACAAAGCTTACAATCAAGAAGGCAACAATGGTGATATAAATAAACATATAAATATGGAAGGGAACTACTTCACACTGTCACAACCATAGAAAATGACTGCTGAGAATGGGGGACCAAGCCTTTTCTAGAGAAGAGCTCCTTAACTGGTGTCCAGTGTAAAGTGATCAGGGCTATATGCCTAATGCAGATACTTACCACTTTCTCCATTTTTCCCAGTCCAATCTTCTGGTCTTGTTTCTTCCTCTACAGCAGAACAGATGGGGTACTCACCCACAACCATCATCCCTTGTGGATCACACATATCTTCAGTTATCAATTTTGTAACCATGTATAAACATAAAGCGAAAAACAGACTCTGCTAGTTATAAAAAATAAAGTTAAACATTTATATGCATATTTGTGTGTGTGTTTTTGTGTTTGTGTGTGTGTTACTGTTTCTGCGATAATAACAACCAAAGAAAAATAGCACATATTCTTGGGAATGGGGACATGCGAGGAGCTCTTGCTGGAAGAAAGTGAATGGAAGAGAGATGGGAGGGCTGTGATGAATTTGTTTTTCAAAGGAAACCTTAAATTGTTCATTAAACCTGGATTTATAACAAAAAGAACATAATTTAATATTTTCCATTTTAGCAAGAATATTCTTCCTAATAGTGAACAGCACTGGGGATAAATATTTTACATTATTGCCCATTTATTAGTTTAATATGATTTATTCTTATTCATCTCATTAGTAATTGTGTGGTTGTTCTCCTTTTTGAAATAGACAGAATATCATTCTTCATTACATGCTTTCAGAGTTTTTAAATATATTTTCATACATAGTTTTAATTGAATCTCTCCCAAACTACTACAAACCTCTGGAGTTTGACCATGGAGGCTTCCTATAAATATTTTGTGAAAGGTTAAATTCAGACATAGGGAGAAATGGAAACACGTATGGGAAACCAAGTTGATTAAATAGCAAAAGTAGAAATGTAACATCAAGACAGAGAAGTTAAAGAGAATTCTTTGCTTCTTCATGTGTTTAAAGTAATATTTGACTTGTAAGATGTTGTCTGTTCTTCTTCATTGATCCAAGTATTAGTATTAGGTCATCCATGAGACAAAGAGAAGGCTCTGAGGATTCAATATGACCTTGATATGAACCTTTTGCATCAATATTATGGGTACTTTATAGCTCAGTGAACTTAGAATTTATAGTTACTATGGTTAGTTTAATTCTGTAAGAAATATCAAATTGAGTCCTTAAGGATACTAACCTTTAAAACTAGCATGAACTGAAATAAAAATAATATTTAAAAGCGTGAAAGAAATGAAAACACTTTAAACTTTTATTTTTTTAAAATAAACGAGCATTTTAGTTTTACTTTTGTAAAAAATTTGTGAACTAATATCACTGTAATTATGGAGAAAAATAAGAGAATCACTAAAGAAATGAATTCATTTAGTGTTCTAAAAAACTTCTCAGAAATGAGAGTAATAATTTAATTTATATATTTTATTGTATTTATGCAACGACCATGAAATTTATAAAGCAGTGATAATATAAAGAAGATTTATGAAAAAGGAACAAAGAAATATATAAAAAGGTGTTCTGGTTTGACCTTTAATGGAATAAGGAAGGCAAATTGTCAGGTATTGTAAAGGGAGTCAAAGCCACAGTGCTTTGTTGAAACTGAGGATTCTGAAATGATTCATCACTCAACCTAACTACAAAAAGTATTATCTTTTCAGACTCTCATGTTTGATTCAGTTTAGTATTGTTTAAAATTCAATATGTTTTAAAAGAATTTATATCTGTTTATACTGCAATGCAGCCAAAATGTAGATACTGATTTGTCAATAATAAAAATATATCAATTAGTTTTATTTACAAGAGAATTTTGTTATATATTTTCCAAGCATAAATATTTTGATAAGCATGAGATAAAATATCTGTGTTCATAAACAAAATTTTAAAATAGAATAAAGATCAATAAAGAAATATTCCAGAGTTTGTTTACACTGTATGCTGTTCCAGATTAGCCTTGGATATATTTTTAAGAATGGCAGCAAACAACCTAGTCATATAATAGTCTATGAACATGGATATTGGACATATAAAAACTTCTCTTTGCACAACTACTAATGAAACATGGCTTTAACCTAGGATTCTAAAAAGGCTGTAGAGTGGACAGGAAAACCTGATCAATCTTTATATATTTGGGGTAATGAGACAAATTTTTAAGTATTAAATTGAAATAACACATGTTCTACTCCAACACAAACATGTGTGAATGTCAAGGACCCATTCTTGTTATACCTAAGTTGAAAGATGAGAGAAGGAAATAATAAAATAAATGTATTCGGAGTTAAATCATAATGAATGTTGATAATTAAATTTGATGATTCAGGAATTCAGTGTCAAAGGAACTGCATGACGTTGGAAAATCAGAAGATATTTATAACGCATCCAAAAGTTAAATACTATTTACTTTTCATAATCACCATGTTTAATTAATCTTGGTGTTGTTAAACCATAGATTTGTGTCCACAATCATATCTTTATTGTGTACTGATGTCCAAATATATGTACTAATTTAGTAATGATAAATAATAAACTGTTTACTGAAAAAGTGAAGGAGTAAGATGTTAGTTAATGCTCACTACAGATGGATTATGATCACAATTTATTTGTTTTTAGAAAAACTTAGGATCTGCATTCAGACCCTTCTAAGTCATTTTCCACAGTAATGTAAAACTGCATGCAGGAAACTCAGAGATTCTTACACTTAAGAGATGAAACAGGAGAAATTAAGATAACTGGTCCGAAAGAGCTTTAAAGTCTGAGTTTTGGAGTAAGAAAAGATTCTTTAAGGAGAAATCATTGAGTGTATTCATTGTCTTATGAAGGCAAGAGAATCATAGGTAGAGAGGTAAAACTTATCTAATATAAATTTTTGGATCTTTTAGATACATGGATGAAACGGGTAAAAGAAAATTCGTACATTTCAAGAAGATATCTCAAATCATCATTTATAACAGTGCATGCAGTCAGAATGTATAAATATATAAATCTCTAGTAGCATTAATAAATTTAAACATGACAAATATTTATCAGTGAGATAGTACTTATGCCTGTTAAATTCAATTAAATAAAACAATCACAATACTTTTGTATGTTCAAATGCATTTAGTCTGATTAGGTCCCACTGGTGAGTTGTCCTTTATATTCAGAATTATAATATTTTTTTGAAGTTGGCCTGTCTGATGGGATGCATAGATGAGAACCTTGAGTATGAGATTTTTCCCATACTTGCTGTATTAGGAATCATTGATCAGTATTGATTTTCAGTAGGGTGACCTCTACCATTTTCCTTTATTCCCACTGATGACACAATTAGGGTATAAGAGTTAGTTACAAAGCCATGGTCACACATGTAACTCTGCATAAATTCATAGGGTCACAAAATAAAAGTAAAATAAATGATATTTTGATAAGGACTTGTTTAGTGTGGGGGTTTTGAACATCTTGGTACGGAGATGTGAGACATTTGTGATAATTTTCACATTGTGAAAATTTGAAGGATTATTTTGTAGAACAAAAAACACCTTATTGAATATGTCAGTGATAAACCACTCTTTCAATAAATGGGAAAAAGAGTAGTTAAGAATTGATTGAAATTTGAAGTCTTTAGACATTCTGTACAATCAAATTCACAGCATTTGGCCTGTATAACACAGCTATCCTTTCTTCCATCCAATCTTTCCATTCTGTCCCAAGAAGCAATCTATAGCTTTGTGAACTTCATAAATGGAAGTAGCCACCGAAATTGTAGAATTCTGAAAGTAATAGTAAAAGGGTCACACACTCATTTCCATTATTTCTTTATGTTCTTTTGTTTTCTATTATGAAAAAATAAGAAAGGTGGAAGTTCCACTTTATAATCCAATTACATTAGATGATATACTTCTGTTTATTAACCTTTTCAAACCAAATGGATAACTCTCTGACTTGTTCATGACTGTTTATCAGTACTCATTTGCTGTATTTCTTGGCTTGATGCTAAGGATTAGCATCAACAACGGAAGTCATAGTACACAGAAACTTAGCACTATGATCATTATTGTTTGCTTTGAGATTAGTTTAAATTTCCAGAAAGAATGAAATAAATTGTTATATTTATTTCATTATTATCTATACTCCTCTGGACTAATTATTATTTGTTAATACTTGATGAATAGTTTTCATTAATGATATTAAGGATTTCTACATGATTTTAAAGCTTATGCTCTTTTACCCAATGTTTTACTAAAAGTCCCTTAATCTACATTTTTATAAACATTACCTATCCTCCCCTGCCTCTCTGATCTGTAACTAATTGCTGTTTCCCTTGAAAATATTTTCCAAATCCAGTGTCCATGTTTTTTAAGTTTCTTGTATGGTTTCTCATATATTTTCTACATTTTTTGTTGTAAATCCATATGTCTATGATTCACCTGGATGCAGCTCTACTTTTCAAAGGAAGCTGACTTAGATTTTTTTTTAATTACAGATTTTCCTTTTTATTTTTTCATTTTGCTTAATTTTGTTTTTGCCGTGTTTATGATTCATCCAGAAGGCAGGATCCTCTCCCTCCACTACTCCCAGTTGTTCCCCATCTCCCCTCTCCCTTGGATCCACCTATGCTCCTGATTTTCTTAAAACAAAGAAAATCAGAACACACCATGTAGCAGGGCCGGAACCTCAGGTAAATATGTCAGAAAACTATCACTTCAACTTGTAGGTGTACTACAAAAATATGTAGCCTAACCATCTTAAAATATATGTGTGGGATCTACCACAGAACCATTCAAGCTTCCTGACAACAGCTTCAGTCTCTGTGCATCACTATGTATCCTGGACAGTTGACTCCATGAGGCATGTCTCCTACTGCCTTCGACTACTTCAGTCTCCACAATGTGTCTCTGCAGTCTTACCCCTTGATTTCTAACCTCCACCAAATGTTTGGCCATGGGACTCTCTTACTGCTGCCATCAGCTAAAACTTCTCTGATGAAGATTAGACTAGGCACTGATTTTTGAATAAAGTCAAACTTCATTGTGAATCATCTATGGGATATCAAGAGTCTGATTCCCGGCCATCCCTGAAGTGTCAATCATCTGTTACATCTTTCGTTTTGAAGTCCTGCCTGCTATTGGCCCAATACATCTTGAAGACAGAACAATTTGTAGGTCGAAGCTTTTGTGGCTTATTAGGTGTCCCAGTCCCACTACTGTAAGCTTTTCCTAGTTATAGAAGATGGACAATACAGATTCCGTATTCCCCAGTATTAGAATTTTTCTAGGTTCACCCTTCTGAATGGCAGGGAGTTTCCACAATACTAGGTTGCAAGAGTAGCTCCAAAATAACTCCCAATTCCAGTCTATATTCTCTGTATTCTCTGTCTCTAATCCTTTTCCCTGAAGTGATACATTCCCATCCTCCCCAAGTTTACCAGAAAATTTGTTCTATATCCCTTTCACAGAGAGATCCACATGTTATATTGTGGTACTCCTTAAACAATACTTTAAAATATCTTTATCTCATACTTCTCAAAATCTTTTTCCATAAAATACCTATTGACAACTTGCTACCTTACATTTTGATAAATCACTGTATTCTGTTATTCCAAATTTAATATCTACATTTTGATTCTCTTTATTAAAAATATGAGTTTTCTTAATCACAAATTATGATTTACTCAGGATAAAGATGAATTGATCATGAGAGTCTTAAAAGTAAATATTCATTGTCTTCAGTTAAGTGATAAATCAAGTCAGAAAACACATTCTCTTTGGTTTCCAGTATCCTGTGCTTTCTGTTCAATCCTAGGCAATTTGCCTGTTCCATTCAATTTGAGGTCATATCAGAACAGCTCTTTAATTTTTTTCCATTTTCCTTTTTTACTTTTTAGTGTAAATGGTAACTGGAAATTTTCTGTCTTCTTTGAGTATAAGCATACGCACAACCAGAATTCATAATTTCATTTTGAAAAAGCTTTATGAAATATGAACTGAAAACATTTCTTGATTGATTCTCTTGTGTCTCTATGTAATCACAAAATAGTGCTAATACTTCATCAAGTTCTCCCAACATTGAAATAAAGTCTGTACTTCTCCTCTTCCTCTGTTTATTTTCAACAAAACATGAATGAATGTCTGTTAATTTCTTCCACATTTCCTCGAATTCACACTTCATTTTATACTAGTCGAAATGTTGAGAATACCTAAAGACTTATTTTCATGTTTGTGGGGGACAATCAACCATAATACCTATGAATTTCAAGTTCACTGAGTAAAAAGAAACAGACTATTGACACAATAGACTGTATCCAAGGACACATTGCATTTTCACAGTGACCTCTCACTCTGATGGCTCACCTGAGATGAAAATCTGCCTAGAAGTTAAGAAAAGCCTAGGTGCAAACTTTCAAGGCATATAAAACTTAACATGTGTGAGGAAGCAAAGCTACTGTTCTTGTTTTTGACTTTTTTTGTTGTAAGATTTTCAGTTTCCTCACATTACTCACTTATTCTCATTCTGGATCTATTTCTTCTTGCTGCAGTTTCTTTTCAGAGTAGAACTACTAATAGACGTTACACTCAAAAGAGAGGTAGAGAAGAAATAAGAATGAGGTTTGGAGACACTCAATTAAACTAAATTTTTAAATTGCTGAAAGAAACCTGAAATCATTTATTAAAATATAAGAACAACAAACAGAACAATTACATAATTATTAATGAGAATATTAAAAAAAATAATATTGAAAAAAATACCACTTGTTCCTGGTTGTAAATATGAGGTCCAGCATTTTTTTGTACTAGACAAACTACTCCAACTCAAATGCACATATTGAATTAGGTATTACATTACATATCAGGCCTATTTTTATAACATTTTACTTACATTAAAATATAATTACACTGCGCTCAGCCTTACTTTTCCTCTCTTCACATTCTCTGTGGTCTACCCACTTATTTATCTCAGAGTAATGAGTTTGTCTTCAAATATTATTGTTATATATATTTATGATAATTCCATATATGTTTACATAAATATATTAATTTAAGACATAGTTTCTGTATTTTATTATATATGAATTTTCAGCTTTTGTCTAGGTATTGGATCAAAAATTAGGGAACTTATGCTTGGAAAAATTGTCCTTGTATTTTTTCTGGGATTGGAAAACAATAAAATTTCCCTCTGCCAAAATAGAATAATCATTTTTGTTGTCATTGTTCAGATCATTTTTACACAACATAATTTTATGTATTTTTGATGCAGATTTCCTATTATTTCAGAAGACAATGTCTTTCAAGAAACTTCTTTGTCCAATTACTCTTAAATTCTTTCAGATGCTACTTTTGTATTAGTTTCATAGCCATTCATACAGAGATGTGCAAAAAATATTTCTACTAGACTTGTGCACTCCGTGATATACTATTGTCTCTATTTGATCATGTGGTGATTTCCTGTGATGATATCTGTTGCAAAGAGAAGGCTCTTCATTCAGAGTTTAGTGCTACAGTTATTTATTAGTGTCAGTGGATTAAGACTATAGTCTTAAATTATGCTGTTCTAGTGAAATCATGGTTAGGGACTCTTCAATTCTTGACCAGAGTAGCTCTTTGTGGATTACTGGGTTTCCTTCTTGCTTTAGTTTCCTCTTTTCTGTTAAACCTAAAGCCCACTTATCCAAATGTTGATTACTGCTACAAAATGAAGGCCTCTATTGCACCTCTGTTTATTTGACTAATTTGACAATTGTCATTCCAGACTTAAGTGATACTTGACTATGAATATTGGGGTATTTTCTTGTTGTTGCTGCTGTATTTGAGACAGAAGTCACAATCTAGCCTATATTGGCACAAATCTCACTAAAGTTAGCAGATTTCCCTTAAATATGTAAAAGTCAAACAGTCACTGCTTCTTGAGTACTAGGATTTTAGGTGTACATCATCACTCTTTGCGGAAATCTTTACATTATCATGAATACTTGAATCAATTTGATTAAAACTTCAGTTTTCAGCAAAACTCTGCCTTATTTGCTACATTGGAAAGTCAAACCACATTTCATTTGCTAACTGTGATGTTCAGCTTGGTGTAATGGCAAGTCTTCTGTCTTCTTCAATTCATGCTTTCTCCTTTTCTTTGATTTCTGTCTTTTCTATTAAGTGGTGAATTGACTTTATTAAAGACAATAAATACCCTACAATGAAAGTAGAAATAGAAGCCTATGACTTTTTTGGTTTTTCTACTTTCAATACTATGCTATTCACATATTCCATCTTAGATATCCTTGAATTTAGAAGAACATTATTTACTGAATAATAATAAAGCCTGAATATAGTATATGTATATACATTTATACATCAAATTCTGAATTTCAAAGCAAAATTTATTTAAATTTACATATAAGTACATATACATATACATATATATATATATATATATATATATATACATATATACATATACACACACACACACACACTTACACATATATATATGGCATCTTTTATCTATATATCACCTAGCAGTCATATTTTTCTATGTATCACAATCAAATATTAATGTACATGAAGATCCTTGTGTATTCTCATCTTTTTATTGTGGTGCCTTAATGTACAAAGTGGGCTATGAGAGGGGAGGAAAAGATGCAAACTAAGGAGAGGGGAGAATACAAGCAAGGTATGGATAAAAACCAAAATAAAAGCAGAAGCACGAGTAGAAAAGGGGATAAGCAAGAAATAAATGTGAGTTCATGGAAAAGAGTGAGACAGAGGACCAAAAAGAACAAAGTGTAATGATGGGCAGGTATGAGATTGTCACATGAAATATATTTCTTTGTATCATAACATGAAGTAAAACCAATTAAAAGTAAAGAGGGGTAAAATGAAGGTATAAGAGGCCTGGATGAGGTAGAGGAAAAGGAAAGGGCAGTAAGATAAGTGAAAGGCAGGAGACATAAGTTCATCATGGTTAAACTGAGGAGCTGCATGTGGCTTTGATTTACTGAAACAGGGTTTGTACACTTTAGATAAAAGCAGAAATACTCAAGATATTCTCAAGACATTGTCAGTGAGGCAATTACAATGAAGGTTTAGAATTACAATGTACAGTTCAAAATACCAAGTTCAAAGGAAGCAAGTTATATTTGGGTTTTTGGGCTTAAAAGAAAAGTTTATTGGTCTATGGAGGCAGCTGGCTCAGCTATGTTTAAAAATACTGAAAAAGTTGATCAACTTCTTTCTGTTATGAAGTAAATATATTGTTTCTTTCATTCATGAAAATCAGGAAAGTGACAACCTGACATCTTACCTTCAGATTTTCCTGAGCACAGAATATCTTGTTGTAAAAGATTATTTTTAATCATGTACAAAATAATTGTGCAAAGTTGAGTGAGGGTCTGCCTAGGTCTTGGTGTTTTCTATTTTCTGGAAGTTTTGGAATTCTATTGAGCATATTTGATTTAGTATAGTATGCAGCTGGGTAGTTCTGAAACAACAAAAGCAACTGAGCTCAGATTTTTGGGGTTCCACTGTTGAGTATGGCATTGGTCATAACAGTGGTTCCCTCTCTTGTGGTCTGGAAAGGTTTCTACATATAAATATTGTTCTTTGCTGCGCAGCCACAGCAGTTTATTATGATAATGAATTTTATCTTTTTCTTATGCAACAGAGTGTATTTTAAGTGTGGATTTCTCAAAAATGTTTGTTCCTGAAAAGTGATTGAAAGGACTTACCACCATGGGTGATATAACTAAATATTAATAGACAGACTTCTGTTCACAGCTACAGAAGACTCAACGTACTCCCAGCCACTAGCAGCTTCAAGGACTTCTGTCTGTAATTTCAATTTTCTTTAAGGATGCAAAGCCTTCCTGTCAATTGTTCTCTTGTCAGTGGAAACACACAAGAGAATACGGAAAGCTGAAATTGTACATGATTGAATTAAAAGAAGAGATACGACATTATATGTGTAGGAAAAGAGAGATGCTTTTGAGTGGAATTGTAAGGGGGAGATGAATATGGTTATTGGACATGCATTGAAATTCTCAAAAAGCACAGACACCATTACAAATGAGTCAATCTATGATACTAGAATGAACAGCTGATGAAAGCATATATATATATATATATATATATATATATATATATATATGAGTATATATAATTTCTTTTACTTTGCAAATATAAATTTATACACAAACACACACACATATTTAGTATATCAAACAGTATAAAACATACCTGGAAAAATAGAAGACAAAAGTTTTTTGTAGAATCAATATTTATGTATTATACTTCCATCATATATCTATTCATGTGACATTACTCTCTGACTATATATGTCATATGTTCTCTTCTGATGTCATGTCTTTCATTGAGTGGTGTCATATCCTTCGTTTCACGGTGCCACATCCTTCATGGTGATATATTGGACAATTCATATTTATGTCTGTTCTTGCATTTACGGTTTTGCCTTTGTGTCATTTTAGACAAGTTTCTATTGATGTTAATGCTTTCATCAGTGTTTACTTCTTTGTTTAAGCTTGGTTAAGTTCATATTGATATCCATATTTCCAAGCACAGATTGTACTTGGTGTAAAGATGTACCAGTTTGTATTGGTGTGTGTGCTGTATCCATGCTTACTTAACAGTGTTCAAGTAGGACCAGTTTTTTTTGGTATCGATGTTTGGATCTGTGTCTCCTCCAGATTTTCAGACTTAACCAGTTTGTACTCTTGTCCATGCTTGCATGTGCAGTTTCTCCACCACATAAGTTGGCAATTTCTATTGAACAGGTCTTTCCCAGGCTTCCCTGACCTCTACCACACCGTAAGTCTCACACTGCATGTGCACACCACCTGCTGTCCACTCAAGGGAACTGGAATCAGTCCGTCAACACAGGAGCTTGGGGTAGTGTATCTTAGGGATGGATATATTTTGCATCCCAAAGCACACACATAACATGAGAGAAAAAAGCTACACCCACAAAGTGTCACTGGCATAACAGTCTATGTGAACAGGAAAAAAAAGACATCAATTACCATGCCAACATGGAACAGGAAAATTCACATGCCTTAGCCCTCTGAATAATACTACACACAATTGAACAAAGCTGACAGTGAGAGAAATTTATTTTGGGAAGAGCACACTGATTTAATTTCTGGAGTCTTATCATCAGTTCTGAAAGCACACATACAGATTCCATTGTACAGATTTAGCAGGATATAGTTCACAATATATGCATATACCTATGTGAATACAATAACAATATAAAAAGGTTTAAAAAGAGTAAAAAAGTTTAAAAAAAACCTTTTAAACAGAATAAGCAAGGATATGTTGGAGTATTTGGGTAGATGAATGATGAGAGGGAACAGTATGATTTTATTATTATCTCAATAATAAAGGAAATTATATATACTATATATACATATATATAGAGAGAAATTTTATATGTATATGAATATATATAATTTAATTTATTTTATAATAATAAAAATGCACACATGGGTGTGAATGCACACACACACACACACACACACACACACACACACAGCATATCAAGAAATCTGAAGGATATTCTGAGAAACAAAGATCAAAAGTTTAAACGCAAAATCAATTGATTTATCTATTGATAAATAGATACATATTTATCTATTATTTCTCATATTTCCTTAGGTATGATATGTCTATACATGTCATCTATCACATACCTATTATGTACTGATCTGTCTATCATCTATCTGTATATCTGTTAAGCTATCATATACCTTTATTATCTATTTATCCTTTGTCACATATCATATATTGTCTATACTTTATCAGTTGTTAATATATATTTTTCATTTAATAGTTGGCATCCTTTTCTATATAAGACGTAGCTGTTTGTTGTCTATGTGTCACAATCAGGTAATAATGTACATGAAGTTTCCTGTGTATTCTCAAATTTGCATCCAAAATCTATTTAAGTAGTGCTTGAATGTACAATGGACTCTAGGAAAGGGGTTGAAGAGGTGCAAATTGAGAACACGGGTGAATAATGGAGAGGGATAGAATGAAACTGACATGAAAGCAGAATAGAGACAATTTGGGGAAGAAGGAAAAGTGAGAGACGAAAGTGTGTCCAGGGATTGCAGTGAAGAAAGAGGACCCATCAGAATCAATAATGATAGACATGCATGAGAATGTCAACATGAAATATGATTATTTGTATATTTACAGGAAATAAAATCCATTAAAGTAGAAAAGGGTTAAAATGAGTTAGAAAAGGGATGAATGATGAAGAGAATTAAAAGGATAGAAAGATGCAGGAAAGGGAGCAGGAACAAATTTAGTGAGGTTAAATTGAGGAGCTGATTATGGGTATGATTCATGAGAAGTACAATGGTTTTACACTTTAGATAAAAGCAGGAATAAATGATGTCATTAGAAATCCAACATCTAGATCCTGGGAACGTGTAAGATAATTTCAATGAGGCAATACCAATGTAGGCTTAGAAATATAATGTAGCATGCAAGATACTGAGTTCAAAGGAAGCAAGTTATATTTGATATTTTGGGCTTCAAAGGAAAATTTGTTGGTCTGTGGGTAAAGCTGGATCAGCTCTTGTTAAAAATACTGAAAATAATATTTGTTAACATCTCTCTGTAAATAAGAAATATATACTGTTTATTTAATTTAGGATGAGTCAGGAAAGTGACATCATGATGTCTTCCCACCTGCAGGTTTTTCTGAGAACAGAATATCTTTTTTCAAATGCAATGTATTTTAATTTCAGGTGAAGTCATCTCTGTCTATATTTGATTTCTCAAAAATATGTTTCTGGGTACAAAAAGTGAAGTGACTCAAAACCAGGGGCACTGTTACTAAATATCAAACGATGTACTTGTTTTCACAGACCTCAATCAGCAGATGACTCAAACGAATTATAATCACTATCAGCTTCACAGAATCCTGCCTCCAACCATCTGCAATGACTCCCAACAGCTCCCAGGCATACACCTTTCAAAGTAGGGTAAATTCCTAGGTACAAATCAGTGTCACATTGGAGCACATGGAGATGTGCTATAAAGATTCTCTAAAGAAAATTAACTACTACCCATGCAGGTGGTTGTAGACCATGACAATCATACTAATACTACTACAACTATTGCAACAACTACTACTGATAATAATAATAATAATAATAATAATAATAATAACAACAATAATCCTAATAATAATAATAATAATAGTAGTAGTAGTAGTAATAGTAGTGGATTTCCAAGAAATCGAGGCCTGGATCAAGACTTTTCCCTTAAATTTTCCAACTTGGAGAAACAGAGATGGAGGTGGCCATGATGAACTGGAGGGCCTGGACTCTAGACTTCATCCTAGTCATGATCTTTGGGGTGGGATCCATATTTTAAGTCTAATGATATTTTCTCCCTATCATGGAATGATGCTGCCCTTTGTGTATCCCCATATCTACCATTCTTTCCACTCTAATGACTCCAAGGTCCTTACTAATAGCCAGATCCTCTTGGGTCCAGCCATTTCCCCATTTCCTTGTTTGGCAGACCTCTGGATCAGAAACATCAATGCAGAGTATATGGATCTGCCTACTATGGTTCAAGAGGATGATTACAAAGAATTTTACCACCTGAACAAGAGTAATGATGAAGTTTTGTCAGGGACCCATGAGGAGGTCCATAAGAGTGAAGTTCAGAGATGAGGAAGTTGAAGGAGATTGTGATGAGAAGGAATCTGAGGGCTACAAGCATGCCAGTCAACTACTGGTGAGGTTGGAAATCTGCAGAAGGAAGCAAAATGGTAATCTTACCCTAGCATTAAACGACCTTTTCCCAAGACAGTTTGGACAAAGAACTCTCAGCCTCCAGAGATATGGACAGTTTCTGCTTACCCAAGGCATCTACTAATTTCAACTCACCAGGGACAAATTAGAAACAAGGGTTCCCCTAGTTAGTATCAGGATTGTGGGTCCTTCCTGCAAACCATCAACACCCAAAGAGAATTAGGTATGGTAGCCCTGGCAGTTGCAGTCTTCCACTGAGTTCTACCTATTGGTAAAAATACCCCAAATATTACAAGAAGAGAAAGAATGACTCATGCAAAAAGAGACTGGAAATGTTTGGGCTACCTGACAAGAGGCACAAAGCAGAACCTGTATGTATCACCAACTTTAACCTGCCTCAATCCCCAAAGAACTTCCTTCACCTTAAGCTCTGTCACAAGCACCAACCCCAACACCACAGAAAAGAACCTGAAGATGCAGTGCAAAGCATTCCTTCACAGTCCACTCCCAGTCCAGGTGTGGCTCCAGCTTTCATTCTGGTGAATATTCGTGATGCTACAAGTTGAAGGAGGAATAGCAGCTTGAAAGCCAGACTAGTGAAACTTCAAGTGTATTCAAAAGAGAATCTTGTACCACCAGAAGAGGTCTAACCAACTACCACAATCTCAGCAACAAAGGTGGAACCCAAAGGCAATGGGGATGTTCCTATCACCAACCTCCTACTGAGGGTTTGAGATACCTTAAATACCAGAAGTCATTTTACCTTAATTCCAGCTGCAGCAACAGTAACAAGGTGCTGCTCAGTCCTACCTCAGGGTCCCCTTTACACCACAGCATGTGACCCTCGGAGCTGTACCTCCTACACATGCACCTCCCGTACTGCACTGTACCCAAGTGCTGTGGGGTGTCTTCCAGCAAAGGCTGTAATGAACTTTTATCCTATTAAATGATTATTCCTTCTTATATGGATTCTCAGCACTTCCAGGGCTTGGACCCCTCGGGACTTATGCTCTACTGGGTACATTCCTCTGACCTGGTTCTCCAGAAACCCTCAGACTGTGAGGACTCAAACTAATAGCCCCTTGAACACCATGTATCCCATCTGTTACTGTAATGGGGTAAAGCAGCAGATGACATAATGTTTGCCTGATCCTCAAACTCTTTCCTCACTACTGCATCAAGTTACAGACTAGGACAACAACATGAGGAGTAAGACTCCTCTAATACCTGTCCACAATATTCTATCTGCCTACTTATCTAGGTTTTCCAGAGGCTAATGATCCTGAGTAACAAATCTCTTTCTTTTCTGTGGAGGAACCACTTCCCCCAGGAATCCATTTCCTTCCCTGGCCTCCAGGTAATAATGAGGCTACCAAGCTACAAGCTCTACCACCTATGAAGGAACTTCACAAAGATAAACCACCACAGACGCTGGGCCAGAAGCAGGAAGAACCACTTTACATGGTGTCAGAGGTGGATAACAAGGCCTGCCACTCCCATTCAGAGTAAAGTATACAAAGACTCACTGGGGCCCAAACCTAGGCAGCTGTCATTTTAGAATCCTGCAGAGCAACAAGATATTCCTCCCTCATGATCTGAACTTGTTAATAAATCCCCTGTAGCTGACTGCCTACTAAATCCCTAGAAAAGAAAACTGAAAACTGAAAAGAAAACTGAAAATCCCTAGAAAAGAAAACTCTCAAGGTCCCAAATACAGATCCACCCAAGACAGTTAGGAAGAGGTGTGTCATAAGGAATCCCCATCCATCTGAAATGTTTCTCTTGCGTGTTGGATTCAGGAAAAATATTCCTATGAAAGAGTAGTCCGTAAATATTGCCAGGATTCAGGGCAAAGAGACTATGTTGCCAGAGCATGGTGTTTGTGCCAGGGTCAGGGAATCAAGAGTGAAGAATTCTGAAATTATTAGTAGTTCCAATGAAACAATGGCATGAGGGTGGGGCAGGGTAACCAAACCACCTTCTGCTCTCTGGGAATGTGGTGTCACTGAGACACAGAGAGAGAATCCAGAGTATGATCAAATTCCCAAGAGAATCCAACAGGCAATGAGACCCCTAAGAGTAACCTGATCCCTTCTGACCAAGAAGCCCTCACCTACCCAGGAAGGTATGTTCTCCCAGGTTTATCTTGCCCAACACTCCTCCAGAAGCTACCACATTTTCAGCCACAGCCTGATTCTCAATTTCCTGGGGTGATTGCATATTTACCCCATGAGGAGTGTCATCTTCCCATTGCAGATGTGGAGAAAAATCTTTTGTATGCCCAGGCTGGAGCTCTCCTTCCATGTATCTGGTTTCAAAGAGTATTCCATCAGGTCTTTTCCCCCTCTAAGCAAGAACCTTTTTAAAGAGAAGCTGATCCCATGTCACAAGGCAGCATTGTGGGTGTAGGCTTGGAAGATGTGTAGCAATCTGACAGAGGCAGCATGGCAGGGATTACAATCAGGACAAACAAACTCATTTCTAGAGGGTGAAACTAGGACTTGAAAGTGCCAACAGATGAGCTTCTGCCACTGTTAGCATCCAACATCCAAAAGAAATCTGGGACAATGACAAAAATTTCCAATGCAAAAAATTATGGATTTGAGCATTCAGGATGACAGGTTATGGATTCAGCAGACTCAGGAGCTGACTGTGACACTGATCCAGTTTCTAGAACTGTTTTTAAGCACAAACAAATAGAAACATCTGTGTAATTAACTAGCAATAGATAGGTTCATTTCATTAGATTATCTTCCACAAGAAACATCCTTCTAAAGATAACATCTCATGCATAGTTTCTGCAGAAGGGTACACATTCAAGAATGGATTTTGGTTAGGGTTCCTTTCCTTGAGAACCTGACTTTGAGTGTTGTCTTCTCTTCCTTTGAGAATCTGACTTCTCTTTGGCTGTGGGATTTAGGCTTTTGTCCTTCAAGTATCTGAGCCTAGCTAGGGCCCGTCAAAATGAACTCACTCTAGGCAAGATAATTTTGTTACATCAGGATCCTGTACTCCATTCCCCTCTTTTTCTTTGTCCTTTTCAAGTGTTTGAAGGCTCTGATCCATATAGAGGGGATTAGAATGGGTTAAAAAAAATACCATTAGTTTAATATTTATGTGGTTTTGAATAAAGGAAAAAGCATTGATCATACAAATTCCATATAGTAGTAGAAATATTAAAATCAGCAGAGGCTCTGCCAAGAAATTTAACACAGTAGTCAACCATGGACACGAGTTAACCTCTGCAGCTAATTTTGGGAGCCCTGACATTTCTGTTTTCATTGGACTAGATCATTTTTAACTTTTGGCAACATCTCCCTGATTACCCCTGAGTGAAAACAGAAAGTCTCCCCAAATGCCATGCAAAGGGCCCTTCTGAAAAATCGAAGATGTTGAGTCACTGTTTATTTTGGTGAACAATCTTGGCCACAGACAAAACATCTGTGTCAACAAAAAGCAGAAGTTGTATACTGGTACACCTACAGTGTGGCTCAGCAAAGAAGACAAGGATGAATATTCAAAGGAGCAAACCCTTCCTGATCTCAGTAAAGGCAACAACCTGCCACGGCAAAAGCCATACTCGACAGTGGAATCTCAAGCATCTTGTCTCAGGGGTTTTATTGATAAGTAAGTTCCTCGGATATTCTATTCATAACATGGGAAGATAATGAGGAATCAAACAGATTGTATATAAAGCCAGCACTTACATATCATACAGAACATCCAGACATAAGCAGCCCTTCCCTCAACAATGCACAAAACAACAATTTTAAAATTAACTGGATATAAACTTCTATAACATATTTGGGTACAATTCCTCAGTGTATAATCCACAAAAATCATCCTGAGCAGGAAGCATAAATATATAAACTCATGTATGTTTTCTGTAGGAGGGCACACATTCAAAGAGGGATAGGGGCCAAGGCTTTCTTCCCATGAGAACCCAACCTTAGTTTGGCCATGTCAAAAATGTTCTCACTCATATGCACAATCATAGAAAATATTCATACACAAGAAAAATTTTGAAAAAAAAATTAAAATCCTTATTTCTGTGGGGTGTGGTGTCTCCAAGATTTAATCCTTAATAAAACTTCTTTACACTCACATTTCCTGTGAATTCCTTTGGGAATCTTGAATGGCAAAAATCCAGTTACAGGTTCCTTAAGTCATATTTTTTCTCACTTAATGGGGCCAAAAGTGTTCATAATAAATAAAGAGTAGAAGCTGTTTCAGAATTACTTTCCCAAGTCCAATATTCCTGCCATTTTGAGACTCTGGGGCAGATGTAAGACAGCTCATTTAGCTTCTTTGCCACTGGGTGTGACCAGCACTTAAAGAGAAAAGGTTGTTCCTTCACTTTCCTCCTTATTCCCCAATCAAGAATAGGGAGTGTGAAGAGAAGGCACAGAGGTGTTTCTGTTGGTTATTGCAACTCTCCACATGTCTCAGATTAAAAAACAGGCCAACCCTGCTTCAACCACTTTAGTTACTTGTGTTGTCCCCACTCTCCACCCACTTTTTCCCTCTTGCAATGATGCGGAAATAGTTGCTGGCTTGAGTTTCTCTCTGGTAGCAGGGCCTTTTTCTTCCCTGCCGTATGAGCAACCCTGAGTCTGAGAGCCTTTGGTCTTGGCTCATACAGGTAACCCTAAGTTCAGGGGAGGAGGTACCACAAAGATTTGGCTTGTTCCTGGATTGAGTGACACTGATTGGTTTTTTGTGCAGCATCTGGAGATCCTGGGTAAGAGGGCCTCTTGACAAACCTGAAAGAACTTTGCTGAGGCAGAAGACATAGCAGAAGGAAGGAGATGTCTGAGGTATTTTTGGCTAAAGCAGGGCTATGCTATCCTTGGGTAGGCACGTGCAGGTGCTGTGGTAGTTTCGGCTATGTAGTTACTAAACCACATGGCTGACCTATTCATGCTTGCTTCGGTTCCCCAAGCTTACAGGTAAGAAGATTCAATTCTTGGATGTTTTAAAGAAACAAAAAGGAGGAGCAAATATGCTGCATGGGTGCCTCTGCCATATCAAGTTCTTACAAAATTTCAGGACCATTCATGATATTTTGTTTAGTTGAGTTTGTCTTTTATTGGTTGTTGCTCATTTTTTGTTCTTTTGATTTTGTTTTTATTTTTTAATTCGAGACTTAGTTTCTGTGTTGTAAGTCTGTGTGTCCTGGAACTCACTCTGTATACCAGGGTGGCCTGTCTCCCTTTGCCTTCCAGGTGCTGGGATTAAAGGTATGCTCCATCAGTTCCAAGTCCTGTATTTCTGTTTTGTTTTCCCCAGACAGGGTCTCAATATGTGGCCCTAACTGTCCTGGAAAGCACTTTGTAGACCTGGCTAGCTTCAAATTCACAAACCCTGTCTCTTGCCTTGCAAACACTGGGCTAATGTTGTGCATTAACATATTTAATGACCGAGGAGTCATTCAAATGTTGAGAATTATAGAGCTTTGTGAACTTGGGAAGACATGGAATTATGGTTCTGATCTTTAGTACAACACTAATTATGGATCACAGGGCCTCAAAAATGCAGGTAATGCCACTTTGCCACATATTCACGTGCTATTTTTGCCTTTTTTCCCTTCCTTCTTCCTCCAGTGGCATCCCATAAAGAAAATATATAATTAATTTTTTTTTAATTTATTTAAATACCATATTTCTTTTTCAAGAAATTATGGCTGGCCCCAGAGAATAGAGGTGGATAGATCATATGGAAATTCCTAGATAAAACTGGATTCTGGAAAAGCCATATATTACTATAAATTGCCAACCTCAATGGCACGTCTTCTCCCAGATTTCCACCCCTCCTAATTCCTCCCAAATAGTTTCACCAACTGGAGACGAATCATTCAAATGTATGAGTCTTATTTTAAGTAAAAGGTAGCATTCAGATACTTCCTTAAATCCCAGATTCCACTAAGAATTATTTTGAAGTTATCCTGGTTTCTTTGCCCAATTCAGGGAGTTACCATTTTCCTTCTTGAGTTGCTAACAGTGTTTCTCTAATATGTTCTTTGATATTTTGACTATAAGAAAAACTGAGTAAATTCATTTCATGAATTTGGAGGCTTCAAATTGTCTTTTATATATGGTGCCCTTCACCATTCCAGGGACATTTTTGGATAAATTTATTTAAAAAGTATTTTTTGGTATTTGTTCACATTTAAGAACTTCACACTTCATGCATTGTATATGATCAAATCAACCCTCCATTTTCCACTAAAACTTCTTTTTCCCACCCAACATGCCCCCTATCAACTTCAAGTGATTTGAAATGTGATGAATTCTATTAGTATTGCTCAAAAGTAAAGCATTTGGAAAGGTACTCACTGAAAGATAAAAAATCAGTGACCACAACCTCACAAAAAAATGTTATAACTCTCCGACAAAAAGGGCCAGTCCCAACATCTTCTTATGAAGGGTGTTAATTCTATTTAGTGTTAAATATCACAAGCTTTTATTCCCTTTAATTCTCCATTCCCACATATCTGACTGTCTCTCACTATCCCAATAGTGTTTTATTCTGTTTCAATTTAATACATTTTAATACTAAAACATAATTGCATCATATTCTTTTTTTTATTTTTCCATGCAAAATATCCTATATCCCTCTTCTTTCAACTCCTCTCAAATTCAATGATCTCCATAATTTTGGGCTTTTGGAAAGACAGTTAGGAATTTTTTAAATCACTTATTGATGGGGGATTTCCCAGTGCACTATGAGTTGTACTGCCCTGGACTCTTGGTCCTGTGTTTTATGAGGAAGTGGGCTGATGTCATTTTCTGAAGGGAATGGAGGAGAAGTGGGGTAAGGTGGGAGGAGTGGAGCGAACAGACACTAAAGTTGGGATGTATTGTAAATAATGAAGAGCTAGGAGGTGGTGACATATTCCTTTAATCTTAGCACTTGGGAGGCAGAGGCAAGCAAATTTCTATGAGTTGAAAGTCAGCCTGGTATATAGAATGAGTTCAAGGACAGCCACAGTGACAAAAGACAAGTCTTGTTAGAAAAAAAACAAAAGAAAGGGAGAAAGAAGGAAAGAGAGAAAGGAAGAAAGAAAAAAAGAAGAAAGAAAGAAAGAAAAAGAAAGTAAAACAATAGGGTAAACAATCTAAGCAACCCATGGAGAGTAAGTCTTTAGGTAGCAGTCCAGAATGGCCTCTGTATCAGTAACTGCCTACACATTCCTGTCCTGACTTCCTAAGAAGATGAGCATTGATTTGAAGAGGTAAGTAAAAAAAAAAAACCCATTTCTTTCCCAAGTTGCTTTCGTTAATGGTGTTTCATGCTGCCATCACATCTTGCTATTATAGCACAGAAATTTTTGGGCATCAAGCAAAGAATGAAGAACAGTAGAATTCCAGAAATCCTATGGCCATTAAGCACCAAAATGGAACTGTGGAGGTTCCAGTTACATGAATATATGGCACCAGTTCTGTCACTCCATAGTGAAGTCAGTTATTAATGGACTACCTATAAATTTCCATGTAAGTTAGTAAATCCCATATTATAAATTGTGTCCTCTGTAGAGTACAAATAAAATATTCTATATTTCAGTATGCACCCAACTTCACCTCTACCACAAATATTTATATTAGTACTGTCTAGATTGCCAGGGCACCAGAGATATATGGAAGAACTAAAACTTTTGCTTAGCAGATTTGAAACAGATACAAATATCTGCAGATCACAGAGCTGTGCAGTGGGAGACAGGCAGCCTTATGGCCATTATCTCAGTTTGCTCAATTAAGAAAGCACATAGAAGCATAATGACTTCACTTTACACAAAGAGATTGATGGAGGATTTCAGAGCAGAATCCAATGTAATTAGTGTTTCAGGGCATAGAATGGGGTTTGGGCCATTTGAATACATGTGGTGTAGGGAACATATCAAGATGTTCTTAACAGACTTTAGTGGGCAGATCTCTTATCTTTTAGGAGAAAATGATCTAAAACTAAACCACAATGTAAAGAACCCAGGAAGAATGTGAAATGACCCACGTTCTTTGTTAGCAAGCAGGAAATCTTTTCAATTATATCTTGTTCATATTTTAAAACTTGTCTATGAAAATTAGTTTGCACCTTCTCAACAGGCAAACTGTCTTGTAGTTTTAAAATCATTTTATCATGACCTGTTGAGTATTTAATTACTACTTTATTTGACACACTTTCAACTCTTTCCTTCTCCTGGAAATACCTGTACACTTTTCTCATCTATATCTGTTGTTGTTTTTGTAGCTTTTGCTTTCATAATTAAACAGATTTTCTATAGGATATTTGGATTACTGCAATATCCTTTTTCCCCTCTATGTGGTTAGATGAAGTAACATTCACTCAACAGCAGGTTGCCAATGATAGAACTCCATATAAAATTCCAGGAATTAGTCATCACCACATTTGTGCAAATTTTAGTATATTGCCATAAAAGCATTACAAAACCATAAAGGAAATATGACCTCCCCCAAAGTTCTGGAATTAAGAAAAAATAATACTAAATGATGAAATAAATAAGAAAATTAAAGATTGCTGTAAGAAACATAATAAACAGATAAATATTCATCAAACCATGATTGATGGTTTACAAAAGAAAATCTGAACAACAGAAAAAAAAATTGTGAAATTTCATAAATAAAATAGATAAGTCAGAAGGCAAATTTAAGGAATTATTTAATTCCATTTACCATAAAGAGAGTTTAGTCAGTCATGAGAAGGATTTTATCCAAATGTGAGAAATGATCATGAAACCAAACATATGAATTTCTGGTGTAAAGGCAGTAGAAGAAACATACATTAGATGGATAGGCAAAATATGTGAAGAAATTATAGCTGAAGAATCCTCAAATCTTGAAAATGTATGGATTATGTGTAAAAATCCAAAATAATTGTAGCGAATATATACAACATATCCAGGCTACATTGTTTTACCAAACTGAGTAAGTTTAACAAAGATAGAATTCTGAAAGATAAAAGTGAAACTTACTCACAGAAGTGCTGGATAGAGTTACATCCTTCAGAGCAAAAACACTGTACAGCAGGAGATCATGAAAGTATGTTCTTTATACCAGGAAGTAACTGTGAATTGGTATCCAGAAAAAGTAAAAAATTAAATTATAATTTAAACATGTTATAATGGAATGCACAAAAATGAAGTCATTTTTTACAAAAATATCTCAAGGAAAACCTATCTCAGTTAGACCAAGGAAACAGACGTGTGCATTCAAAAGTTCTCAGAATAGAATAAATCTAACAAGAAATATAAGTAGATGAATTTATATGAAAAAATCCAAATATTGTCAACTCATTAAAGCAGAATTTCAGATGAGGAGCAGAGAGTATTCAAAACAAGAGTCGGCATATCACAGTCAATGACTAACTTAAGTGTAAATGGATTTTACTTCCTAAATAAAAAATACTGTACAATTGACCACTGTCTGGAAAAAACGTAGGAGGACTGATAGATTGAATTTTATGTTGGAAAACAATATTGTAACAAAGTGGTATTCACTCATTGGATCTTTTCAATACTACTGCTTTACATTGGATAAAATTTCATTTAGTAGCATCTGCTTCCTAAATTGTAACATACTGACCATAATCACTGAGCTCTGCTCCTTGGATGTTCATCTTCTGCACAATACAAAACCACCTACATCATCTTCAGGCAGTGCATGTGAGGAGCCAAAATGGAAAGGGGAGGCCTGGGGCAAGGAAGTATAGATTTTAGACTTGGGACATGAAGCCTACATAGGTGCCAATAGAATCAAAACTTCAAAATGTAGTGGAGAATAATGTTTAGTATTAAATAACAAAATTGATTATTAACTGTTCCAAAGTAGAAGTAATGAGGGGCAACATGAAAGATAATACATCTTCATAGCTGTGGGAAGATATCCTGAAACCTGTAATTTATTATGTCATTACAGGGAGTATACACAAATTCATAATGGATATAATCACCACTTCTGCATTGTGAGAGTAAAAAAATATATAAAAAGCAATAAAAATCCAACCCTACACTTGTTGAAATTCATCAGTATTGTCGAAATTTGTAAATATCATTTAATCTGAGTGGAGTGGAACCTGAGATAACTAGCATGTGTGTGTAGACTCCATGCATTTCTACATATGAATGTTTATCCAATTTTTAATTGTTAGAATCGTCAGTTTCAGCCCACCAATTTCTTTCATTCCATGTTTTCCTCTGAGGTTAAAAAGCATGAAAAACTTTCTAACCTGGGGCTGTGTATCTGAGGTAACTTATTCTTTCCTCTGAGGTTAAAAATCCTGAAAAACTTTCTAACCAGGGGCTGTGTATTGGAGGTAACTTATTCTGGGGATAAATACAAGTTGGAAAATATTTTTCAGTCATCTGCATCCCCAAATGACATAAGTCATGAATTGCTGAACGAGAACAGGTAAGAAGACCACAAGTGACTAACACTTCTGGTCAGATTTTCATCTAAGCCTCTGTCTGTCTATTAATTAGAAGAGAATCATTAGAAATGATGCAAATAAAAAACATGAAAGTGTAACTGCAGGGTCAGAAACAGCCCAAAAAACTTTCTAAGTAATAGTTGAATCTATAACTGATATATATTAAAAACACTAAGCACATATATATCTGGGACCTGATCATTTCAAGAGGCCGTCAATACACAGGTCAGACAAAATGTCAGGGACAGGCTTCCCTCTCTGCTCAGAATCCATACAGCTAGGACCTGACATACTTAGTCCCTCCTCCCATAACTTGGTTAGAATTATATTAATGGGTTGGAATGCGTCACTCCAGAAAATATTTACTTTTAATTTTTTCTACTTCAAAACCAGATAATGAAATCAAAAGTGGAAATAGGGAGTTTGGATTTATCATCTAATTAGATGAACTCAATTAGGTGACTTTAAGATAACCGGACTTGAGTCTTGTACACACAATGACAATAAAAGTGATAGCAACAGAGATGGGTCTTGGCAACATGCATCAGAATGTGAGTATTTTCAAGAACTGAAGCCACCGCTAGGTGCCAAAATGAAAAGAAAAGCCCCAAACACAATAGCAGAAAATACAACGCCCTAAAAAATCTTATGTTAGGATGTTTAGAACAGAATTCTTTTTCTTTAACTTAAATTACTAAGTTTCAGGCTCTTCATGAGTTTGTCATACATATGAGTC
The DNA here is from genome assembly GCA_026225945.1 of Cricetomys ansorgei. Classification (NCBI taxonomy): domain Eukaryota; kingdom Metazoa; phylum Chordata; class Mammalia; order Rodentia; family Nesomyidae; genus Cricetomys; species Cricetomys ansorgei. The sequence continues at coordinate 801,952 of JAMJFZ010000070.1, read as the reverse complement.
TGTTTCTTATTAAACACTGACCCAAAAAAATTGGCTGTTACCAGGGTGAAAGCAGAAGCCATGAAAGATTGCATCTTTAAGGGATGTTTGTTTTTTACTGAGACAGGGTTTCTCTGTTATAACTTTGGCTGTCCTGGAACTCATTCTATAGGCCAGATTGGATGCAAACTTACAGAGATCTTCCTGACTCTGATTCCTGTGATGGGATTAAAGACACTTGACAACACCACCTGACTCAATGAAATGCTTCTTACTAGTTTGCTGTGTACAATTTTCTCAATTTGCCTTCTTATATAACCCATGACCACCTCTCCATGAGTGCAACCTCTCATTATGCATTTGTCCCTCCCATGTCAATCATTAACAAAAGAAATGTACCACACAGACATGCCTATAAGCCTGCATGATGGAGGCCACTTTTCAGCTAACTTCTATCATCCATGTGACACTATTTTATGTCAAGTTGAAAAAAAATCTGTCAGAAGTACTATACCCAAAACAATAACCTGTATATAAGGAGTTGATCTATTGTAACTTAAACCAAACACAAGCAGATAAAATATTTATATACTGTGTTATGGAACCAAGTGAAAGATCCAGACGTAAATCCACACCTGATTTCTGTTAAGGAACTCAGAACCACACAATGGAAAAGAAAGCGTCTTCAACAAATGGTGTTGGTCACACTGGATATCTCCATGTAGAAGAATGCAAATACACCCATATATTTCGACTTGCACAAAACTCAAGTCTGATTAGATCAAGGTCTTCAAAATAAAACAGATACACTAAGCCTTAGAAAATAGAAATTGTAGAATGTCCTTGAACAAACTGGGACAGTTCAGGAGAGAACTTCCTAAAAAGAACACCAAATATCTCAGTCACTAAGGTCAGCAACAAATGGGACCTTAGAAATTGAAAAACTTCTATACAGCAAAACACACTGTCAATGAGACAAAATGGCAGCCTTCAGAATGGGAGAAGATATTCACCAACTCCAATTCTAGTAGATAGCTAATATCCAAAATATATGAAAAATTAAAGAAATAAGACATCAGCAAACCAAATATTACAATCAAAAAATGAGGTACATATCTAAACAAAGAGTTCTCAACAAAGGAATGTTGAATGGATGAGACACACTTAAAGAAATGTTTAACATCCTTAGCTATCGGGGAAATGCAAAACTAACATACTCTGAGATTCCATCATACTCTTGTCAGAATGTCTAAGATCAATAACACAACTGAAAGGTAATGCTTATTAGTCTGTGGAATAAGAGGAACAGAACAATCCTTTATTGTCGGTGAGAGTACAAACTTGTACAGTCATTAATGAAAGCAATGAGGGAATACCTTAGGATATTGGAAATGGATCTACGTCAAGAGCCAGTTATGCCACTTCTGGGAATATACCCCAAGATCATTCCATCCTACCAGTATGTCTGGGCCAGCCTGCCAGTCAGCGGGGACCACCAGACCTGTAGGGGAGAATGAGGAACAAGAGATACAAGGAAGAACCAGCAAGACAAAGGTTTTGATCAAGCTGGCAAATTTTATTTTTTCCAGGCAGGCTTTATACTTGGCAGAGCAGGATGTAGGGAGGAGGTAAGTGGTGCAGGTGCTTGGGTAGAGCAGGATGTAGGGCAGGATGTTAGCTATGCTCTAAAGGTCACCAGGAAGCAAGGAAGGTTAAGTTGCTAGTTTACACACTCACCGAGGCTATTTCTAAACATTAGCTTGTTCTCAAAGAAGGTCATGGTGTTTTGATCTTGCTTGTTTTTCTTAACTATGTACTAATCTAACTCTGACTTAACTATGAACTTATATAACTAGAGGCTATGTGCAGTGATGGCCAAAAGCAGCTTATTGCTTCTAGCGGGCAAATGTCTGAGGGTCTGATGGCTCTCGTCATCTCTCCCTGTTTTATTTGTTTAAGGGATCCTAGTTAGTAGGCGGGGGACAGAGGTCTGACCCTCAGGAAATGATGGGCATTGTGTCTAAGGAGTCAGTCCCTGCTGCTTGGAAAGGGTTACTTACACCCAATCTCCCAGGTATCTTTTAGAGAGGAGGAAAACTAAGGACACCAACCCCTGTGCTGCTTGTCGTGTTACACAAGAACCCCAGAGTGGACTCCAGATATCCGTCCTTTGCAGTACTTAGTTGTGCACACCATGCTGAACTGTGTATCCTTGGGATACAGTAGGTTTCTGAGTGGTCCCTACTAATCCCTAGGATGGTGGGAGTGATTCGCTCCTCTCCTAGGCTGAGAATGTATGGGTCTATGATGGGATTCATCATCCTCAATAGCCAGTTGATGATAAAGGACCTGGATAGGTTTTATCACAAGAAAGTCTATTTGCTGCTTTATCAACCCAGTGAGTCTACTGAAAATCCATGGGCCAAAGGATATTAATAATAGCAACCGTATGAGGGGGCCTAGTAAGGAAGGTAGAAGGGTGGACAGCCAAGGAGAGTTTGCAAACCAGTTTTTGTAACAACTCTTGGTTTGTTCTCCTTCCTTTTTTCTTTTTTCTTGGCCCTCTCTGTCTCTTCTCATATTGTCCTTGACCAACCCATTCTTGTCTGCATACTTGAGGGCTGCACATAATCCTCCCTGTTTAAGAACAGAAGGTCTAGGCCTCTTCTATTTTGAAGGATATCTTCTGCTAAAGAGGAAAGGGAGTCTGGAGGTTGTTAACATTGGATTGAAGCATTTGGATATCTTTGTCTATGGTAGCACTAAAATCATTATAATGTTGGTTAGTAAATACAAGGAAAGAGATAACAGTACCCTCCACTACTGCCCCCAGGACAAGGAAAATCACTATGATGACAGCAGAGATGGGTTCGCTACAGGTGCGGTCATCGGCTGAGTGCAACAAATCCTTTTCTTGGTTCCAGAGATGAAAAAATTCTTCTGAGGAATAATAGACTAAGCGGGGAATCATTTGAATTAGAATACAGTAATCCTTTTCTGAGGGGAGCACACTAGTAATAATACAGGGGTTATTCCGGTGGAACACACCCACCAGCTGTTATTTGGAGGTAACTATATATTGCTCAGTAGGAGAGGGAATCTTGGTTTGTTTCACAGATTTTGGAGGGTCCGGGGTATTACAACTCCCAGAGCAGAGAAACAGAGTCCCTGCCCAAATACTTGGGAGAGGGCAATGCTTTATAAGTGGAGGGCTGGCCAATGGCAGAGGGAAGACCTGTTTCTTTCCAAGACTCCAGTGTCAGTCATGGCCAAGCCTTCATAAAAAGGGGTGGAAGAATGGTAACAAAGCCAGTAGTCTTCAGCTAGGTCAGGGCAGGATTCCTTAATGATGATAAGTGTCTGGTTAGTGAGGGCAAGGATGAGATCAGAAGAGTGTGTCTTTGTTGCTGGTAGGGTAGGGATAAAAGGTGTACATAGAGGATAAGAGGGGGTCTATCTGGCAGAAGGGTTTAATTTCATGAAGGACAGGATTAGGGCCCATGGCAACAGGAGTTCCCTGTGATGAGACTTGTCTCAAGAGCTGAAATGTCAGGAGGATCAGTGTCTCCTTGGAAAGGAGAGTCAGGATCATCATTGGCTTTTGAGCAATGAGCAACATCTGAAAATGAAGAGAGAGATGTCTCAGGAGATGAGGCAGGCTCCATCCTGGACAAAGGAGGGGTAATATGTTTAATTAATCGCTATGGAAGCCTCCTTGGGCCTCTGTCTTCTTGGTCAAAGACACAAGAAGATCCTCTGCCTCAAATGAGGACAGGGTTAGGGCCCTTCCAGTTTGAAGTTAGGGGATCTTGCTATTTAATCAGAGCATGACCTGAGGAACTTGAAGACTGTGCCATTTACCTGACTTCTTTTTGATTACAAAAATAGGCGTCTTCCACGGGGAACTAGAGGGGTCTATATGTCCAGTTGCAAGCTGTTTCTGCAATAACGGCCACAGCTTTGAGTTTTTCTTGAGGCATAGGCCACTGGTCAACCCAGACAGGCTTTTGGGTTTTCCAAGAGATCTTTTCAGCATGTCTATAGGGTGCAGGCATGACAGTAGCCTCTAGGTAAAAAGGAAACCAAGTCCGTGGTGATCACTTTTTATTGGAACACAAATATGGTCTTTGATGCCTTGATATTTTTTCCTAATCCTTGCCCTGGTAAAAAAAAAACCCTGTTGACACATTTGTTTGGTGACTGTTTCACTGGGGCTGCACATAACTACATTCAAATGGGATAAAATGTTACACCCCCATTGGTTAACAGGGGGACCTGGCAGAACAAATGGTGTCACATTGCCTGTATTCCCTTCAGAATCTGTCCAGGTCAGGGATTTAGAGGTGATTTTGGGATTGTTAGATAATCCAATACCCTGAAACTGTGCCACAGAGGGTGTTAATGGCCAAGAAATGGTCCACAATTCTTTGGCAGTGACTGTGGCATCTGCCCCAGAATCAAGGAGGACCCGAAAAGCCTTGCCATATAAATGAAAGGTGAGCATAGGGCATTGAAGGGAAATAGACTGTACTCAAAAAGCGTCAGAAGAGGGCAAGGTGTCAGTGTCCCCTTGTTCTTTAAAGTAATACTCATTATTTTTTGTTGAGGGCCAGAGAAGTAGTTGAGCTATTCTGGTTTGAGCAGGAACATGGAGAGCCTCTTTGAGGGTGGAGTCCAAAATTTTGAGTTCATCTGTGAAATCAGGATGGTCTGTGCCAGGGTGTACCTGGAGCCCGTTTAGGGCAGAAGAGGCACGTGCCAGAATTAGACCAAACATATTACGGGGAAGGGGCCCATACACTCCTGGTGGAAGAATCTGAGAAACTTCATGGGGAGTCAGTATTGTGTTGGTGGTGGAACAGAGGTCCGGTCTTGGGCTGTTGTTTGTGGTCCACCAGAGGTCTGAAATGGATTGTGAAGTGACAGGTATTGTGGGGGTGGTGTTGGGGTTGACTGAGCCGGGATGAACCCTATTTTCCCGGGGATTGTCTGAGTCTGGGGGGCCGGGAGCTACCCCAGCGGGAAGTTTCCCGACCCTTTGTTGGGTAGAGGGTTTCCCTGTAAGTCTGTCTTTGAGCAGCATTCATTGGCCCAGTGTTTGCCACAATGGCAGTGTGGAAAAGTGGTAGCTGGAGGGGGCCATGTCTGAGAATTAGCTCCCCTACTGTGTTAGCCGGTAGAGGTTGAGATCAGAGAGGGAGCGGGCACTCTCGTGTGAAGTGACCGGGCTGTTTGCTATTGAAGCAAGTTTTGGCTTGAGGGGAGGCATTGTTAGCGTGGTGTAAGGCAGTCCCAATGGCCAGAACAATGGCATGGTGGGTCCTAATTCCTGCAGACATAGGCAAATGTAGTCGGAAAGGGAACCTTTTACATGAGCTCAAAGTGCCTCTTGCCAAGCTGGGTTTGCGTTTTCAAATGCCAAGTGTTTAAGGAATGGATTTTCATCTTCCACCGACCCTAAAAGTTGAACAGTTGTTTCTTTAAGTCGGCTATTGAAAGAAGTATATGACTCATCAGCTTCTTTTATGTCTTTGGTTAAGACAGAGGTGGCTGTCCCTGTTGGGGATATCTTATGCCAGGCTCCAAGGCTGGCATGTTTAATCTGGGCAAGTAGCCCTGCGAAGAAGGCACGTTGAGAAGTGGCAGAGTCACATGGGGAGTTGCCAAGTAATTTTGAGATTGTTCTTGACTGGGTCTCTTGGGAGGCGGCATTTTTTGTGGCCAAATTCTTTGCTATTTCGAGATACTCAGCATGCCAAAGAACATAGTCGCTGCCCTCCAGAGCTGCATGAGCTAGGTAGTTAAGTCTCCAGGAGTCAGCCAACCATCAGATATAGATTCCAACAAAGCAAGAGTATATGGAGCAGTAGCGCCATATCTGGAGACAGCCGATTTTAGTTTTTTTAATGTTTGGAGAGTAAGTGGGATGTATTCAGGGAGGGTTGGGACTCCCAGACTGTATTCTCCAGTGAGGTTGGGATCATCGGGATTAGTGGTGTCTTTCCCGTCTTCCTCCTCTATCTCAACCTACACCTCTCTCTCTTCCTCCCCCTCCTCATCAGCCTCGTTGTCCCCACTAGGTCTACCCATGGAGGAAATACAGCGTCCCTGAGGGGCCATAGCTCTGCTACGCAGGGTGACCGGAGAGGCAAGTTTTGTTTTGTGGGGTGGTTTCTTGGGGTTTTTCTGCTTTTTCTGGGAGGGTGTTTTAAGGGAAGGTGGATTTAGTGGCGGTGAAGGCGTAGTAGAATGGGGGGAAACACAACCTAGCCATTTCCTCGTCCACCTCTTTTAAAGTTTTTATGAGTTGGATCAGTTCCAGATGATTTTTGACCATTGTAGTAACGGAGGACAAATCTGTGGTGACAGCCTGGCGAGTCTTTAGGAGGGATGTTCCTGGGGCAAAGAGGTGATCAAGAGGCACCGGTGTATAAGGCGGTGGCAGTTGAAAAGAGGGAAAGAGGTGAGAATTAGGAGTCCAATTATTAAGACGGTTTGCCGAAGCACCAAAGTGGACTATGGTGACTGTCTTTGGAGGCCAGTCAGGATTATGATATCGAGCACACTCTTCCTCCAGGGATTCCAAATCGGCAGGGTCAAGGACATCTCCAGAGAGGTCACCGTCATTAAAAGTGATAATACAGACATTAAAAGTAGGATATAAAGGTGACTGTTTTTGAGGAGACCCTGGAGGTGATATAGGTGCCTGGGGCGGCTGTTGGCCAGTATGAAAAGGGGAAATAGGGCAGAAGATTGTCTGAGAAGTTGGATAGGACCTTGCCAAACCTGGCCCCGATCCCAAGACTCATGAATGGCAATGTGAATGGGACTTTAATAAATCCTCCCACTGTTTGAAAACTTGTTTTAAATCAAGCCAATCATGTCAGATTTTGACCACTTCATTAATTAGGTTGCAACAATTGAAAGTGGTAACAGAGATCTTTTCTGGGCCAAAGGTCTCATAGTAATCTGTAAAACAGTCACACACTCTCTGCCATTTTTTCTCATCAAGTGTCCCTTCTTTGTGAAACCAAGGACAGACATCAGCCACAAATGTAAAAAATTGTATAAGATCTTGCTTTTTAACTCTAGTTCCTCGCTTCTTTAGGGACTCCTTGAGTCATAAAATGAACATTTCCTGTTATGATAATGCTTGACACATAATTTTATTTTCCTACCTTATGAATGCGCCACCTGAATGTCTCTTCCTAGTCGCCAGTGTCGGGTCAGGCATGATGACTAAACTCTGCCAATGCCAGTGGATGACTGGGTGCTCAAAGTTTTTGAGGTGGCCTCTTCTCCTTGGACTGTGTTCTTCCCTGGTAAGTCAAAGGTTGAGCTGCATGTTGGGAGCCAGATTGTCAGGTCTAGCCAAACAGTCAGTGGGGACCACTGGACCTGTAGGGGAGAATGAGGAACAAGAGAAAGAAGGAAGGACCAGCAAGACAAAGGTTCTGATCAAGCTGGCAAATTTTAATTTTCTCAGACTGGCTTTAAAGTAGGCAGAGCAGGATGTAGGGAGGGGGTAAGAGGTGCAGTTGTTTGAGCAGAGCAGGATGTAGGGCAGGATATTAGCTATCCTCTAAGGTCACCAGGAGGTAGGGAGGGTTAAGTAGCTAGTTTACCCACTCACCAGGGCTATTTCCAAACATTAGCTTGTTCTCAGAGAAGGTCATGATGTTTTGATCTTGCTTGTTTTTCGTAACTATGTACTAATTTAACTCTGACTTAACTATGAACTTACATGGCTAAAGGCAATGAGCAGTGAAGTCCAAAAACAGGTTACTGCTTCCAGTGGGCAAATATCCAAGTGTTTGATGGTTCTTGGCACTCACCAATGCCTCCTTATCCTCTTGATGACCCCCGGATCCCCTTTATAAAATTCAACGAACCCCGTTCTGTTCTTTCCATGGTTCTTTCTTGTCAAAAATCTTGTGGATGATGCTCATCTTTGCAATGTCTCCACAAAGGAAGATAAAGGACCCCTCCACCATTATGAGTCAATATCAGCTTTTTAACATACTTGTGCTGCTTTCTGCAGAATTCAGCAGAGTGGATGTTGGAACCTCTGGAAAGGAAGCCACATGTACAAGGTAGCATTTATGTGCTGAGTACAGAATCCAGGCCACTGCTAGGGCACTCAGGCATCATAACCGCTGTTGAAGTGATTTTTGTATATAAAAACTCCTCTAGTTGATGCCAGCACATCTTCATCATCTGATTTCTTCATTGTAAGAAGGTCTGTCATGCTTGTGAACACAAACATGTAATTAAATGACATGGAAGTCTGAAGCAGAAGGATGGAATATCTGTGCTGGGAGCTCAAAATGATCCTGGGTCAAAAAATTGAAAAGGAAAGAATAGAAAAGAAAAGAAAACAAATGAACAAAGATGTTTGGATCGTACATCTACAGTATTCACAAAGTCCTGGGTTTGATCCTGAACACCCAACCCCTTAAAAGAAACAGAATGTTCAAACAGGACGTGAGCATATAAGACAGCAATTCTCATTCTGAGGGGCTCAACCAATTTGGGGCTTGTAGGACTCTGTCAGTTTTCGATTAAGAACAGCTGCATATCAGACATTTGCATTATGTTTGATAGAAGTAGCTTAGCAAAACAACATTTACTAGTTCACAACTGGGTAATTTCATTGTTGGCGGTCACCACAACAAGAGGAACTGTATTAAAGTTTGTCAGTCTTAGGAAGGTTGAGAACCACTGTGTAGAAATAAGTCACACCTGAGTGAAACAGACTCCAATGCAGATTATGACCTGACCTTACTGATTGTGTAGAGTTTGTACACCATGAATACTGAGTCAAATATTACAGCGTCAGTTCAGTTTACAAACGTCCACGTTTTGGCCATCTTTCTTTATGACCTATTTTGGCATGAACAGATGTCATTGTTCATCCCAATCCAACATTGATCCCCTCAGGAAAGTAATGTTCTGACTATGTCCTGTAACTCTAGACACAACAAGTATTATTCCCACCACGGAAAACAACATTTTGGATAACCCCAATCTGTGTCCCTGAGACACAGACATTGGAACAGCTTCAGAAAAACATCTCCAGTCCCCTGTGAAGCAAGGGTTAAGGTTCCAGACCACCTTTACAGAGAAGCAATAACTATCAAGTAGTACTCAAATGTAACCATGTGGCTACTGAGTGCCACTGCGTAGACAGGCAACCTCCATGGAGGGTCCCTCACAGTTGTTCTCTTAAACCTTTTACCCAAAAAAGATCAAGTGCTCATGGCTGTGGCAGAAGGGTTCAAAGTATTCTTTAAAAAACTCTGCTGGTACTGTGTTTCAACTATTCGCTGCACTGTGTACCTTAAATATGAGGGAGAAGGGAGATGGAGGAAAATAGGGGTGTGGAAGGAGAGAAAGTGAGTTTCGGATACATTTTATAAGTTATGTAATTTGAGAAGTAAGAGAAAAATAATGATTTATTTAATAAAAATCATCCTAAATGCCAGATATGGCAAATCTCCTACTTTAAATTGCCTTTTTTTATACTAGATAAATTTTGCTTACCTAACATAGAAAGTCACGTTCATTCTTCTATACATTTTATAAATCTTAATTTCTCGCATGAACATCCTTGTTTGACCATTTACTTCTATTTGCCCCAGTATATTTGATGATAAATAAATGGTATTAAATTTTCCTGAAAACTTAAACAGAATGACAATTATATCAGCCTGCCATGTTTTCTACAAAATCTACTGTATTCACTATATTCACTTTGTTTGAAAAAATTGGAGCATCAAATCAATGCATATAATACAGTTTCTACTAGCGAACATCTCATAGTCTTTGTAGAATGAATAGCGGGCTGGTAAGTGTGAATAAGCTGTTACATTTTCAAGTGATATAAACCTAAATATTTGAACAGATGTGGATACAGCATAATCATTGTTTGTATGTGTTTACCTTGAAATTGATTAATATTTATTTGATAACATAAATGAACTTATGTGATGAATGATAATGATTTTAAGTTCTGCATAAAAGAAACGATGGCTATTTTTTATAAATAAGCACTGTGGAGACTTCCAGCAGTAAAAAAGTGTAGATCATCAAATTGCAGAACAAATTACAGCCAAGAAAAATGCAGTTTTCTAGCTTTATTAAAAATAAATTAATAAGTATGAAGGCATTTTTGAAAATTGAACTTGTTTTCATAGCTTGTGCCGGATTTTCCTCAAGATCTCCATTCCGATAGTGTCCTTTCCAGAAAAAAAAAATTTGCCTGTTGCCCTGAGCAAATAGATAAGAGCTTAAAATTTTTGCTGTACATACCTGATAGCTTGAGTTCAATTCTTAATAACCCAAGAAAATGAAGACATGGTATACTGTGTCTTTAATCCTAGTGCTCCTTTGGTGGTATGGGACATGGAGGCCAGAAAATAATGAGAAACGTATTGTTAGGAGGATCTTGCTTGTATAGTGGAGATGAAATCTCTTCTCAGTCTAGGAGAAAAGAGTGAAATGAATCCTAATGTTTCCATTGAATATAGTTTCATCTCTCATACAACACATCCTGAACACAGTTTCCCCTCCATCTATTCCTGTCAGCTCCTTCACACCTCTTCTATTGAATAGATCCACTTCCCATATGTTTCCCTTCAGTAAAGAGCAGGATTCCAAGAAAAAAAACAACCAAAGAACAAAACAAGATATCGTACGACAAGGCAAATACCTACATATTGAGGCTAGACAAAGTAAACTTATAGAAGCAAAAAGAGTAACAAGAACAGGCAAGAGAGTCAGAGATACAACAATGCACACTGTTCGGAGTCTCATAAAAAAACAAATGAACTGTCATAATACATAGGCTGAGTTCTTGGTACAGACCTACACAGGCTCCGTGTTTGCCATTCACCTATTTGAGCCCAAATTAGCCCCACTTAGTTGATTCAATGGGCCATATACTCCTGGTGTCCTCAATCCCCTCTCACTCTTATCATCTTTCTTCCTCCTGAACATCAAAAGGGAGGCTTCCTCTGACAGCTGATCATTGTGGGTGTAGAAATCCACAGCCAGACATTATACAGAGACAAAGTATTATATTTTACTCTAACTTCCACATGTTTATTGAAGAACATGAACACTCACATTCACAAACAAATCCTCAAAACTTCACACATGCACATTTATAAAAATATTACCATATTTATGATAGGTAGAGTTGAGTGATTGGAACAAAATATACCATTCATTATTCATAAAACAGGAATTATAACAAATTAAATTCATATATGATCCTGAATAAAAATTGATACAATAACTCTTCAGACTGCTATGAATAATATACTTTATGAAGAACTATACTATATTTAATAGATATTAAGCAGTATATTAACATCATATTTTCTCATGTACTTATTAGAGTTTCTACATTGAATCTCTTTGAACTATAAAACATACACCCAAGCATGTACTTCAGTTCTTTAAAAAATAAAATTAATAGCGTTTTTCAGTAAAAGGAATTGAGAAGACTCAAAATGCAAAAACTTATTTTTCATTCATTCTTACCTCAAGAAGAAAGCAACTCAGACAAAATAGGAGATTAAATGCTATATGGTTTCAACAACACAGAGTAGTTTGAAACATTATGCTGATCGAAATACAGGTAAAAAATTGACACATATTCTAAAATTATATGCATAATAACCCTAGAAACACAAGTCAGCCGACTCATATTACCTGTAGAGATTCTCAGCCTTCATGAAAATCAAACAAAATAGAGAAATTAGTAAAAGTCTTATGATCTTAGGCTTTCTCGTTTTTTCTTTTATGCAGAGAGCAGAGTACTTCAGTTTCTGGTAAAAGCTGGAATGAAAACAGATGTGATGCATTTATAGGTTTTCTAGACAGGAAATTAATATGCTGTTATTTACCTTCATATTTTGAGGCTTTTTAGTACATCCTGGTTGTCAGTCTGTTTTTGCTTGTGTTTGACATCACATTACTGAAATGGAAGTGTTGCTTAAAACATGCATATGTATATTATATATGTAAAACATAAATTTACCAAGGGTTAAATTCTAAAACTCCATCTTAAATGAAATTCAGAAATTATTATTCCTTAGAAAGGAATTTTTAAGAAAATATTTCATGCAACACAAGCCATTCTAGAATGACCAGGTTGCAGAAGATGACATTTTGCTTCTGTTCTCTAAAAAACATATGGAAAATTGATGTTGATATTAAAAGCCAGCATTCCTGGCTAATATTTCGTAACAATATTTGGAGGATAATTCAAATGTCAAAAGTTTCACACCTTCGAAATTAAAAAAATTTTATGTGCTGTTCCATATTATTCTTTGTTTTATCTTTACATTTGAAATTTTTTATGTATGACTCAGTGTGTAAAAACTACATTCTGATGTATAATAATGTGTTTATACATGCATACATTTGATAGTTTTTTGTATCATGAAAGCAGTTGTCCAGATATAGGCAAAAAAAAAGAAAGATGATGAAATATGTTTCATATTGTCTCTGCTTTTGTAGGTAAAGAAGAGGGGAAACTGTAGAAGAAGTCCTGGAAGATATACTCGAGGAAAATAGTTTATTTTAATTTTCAATATAAAGTAAAAACCTCAATCTATCCAATTGAAAGGTACTTCCCTATTGTCTGCCCATTAGATGCATGTTAATCAGATAATATTCTGCATATATTCTGCGTGGATTTAGAAAAATTTAATAAAAATATTTAAGGAATTCAAATCCTGACTATGAAAATTTGGGAAGAGGCAACAGATACTTGTCTGGTATTGAATGCAGGAGAAGATGAACTTAGTTATTTATATGCTTTTGCATCACTGTTAAGTTTATAGAAACTAATAAATTTCATGGAAATCTTTCTTTGAAGATTTACATAAAAAACAGTCATTTAAAATGCAAAATTCAGATGGGTTGTGGCAGTGCACATCTTTAATGAAAAGACTAGGAGGCCCAGATAGCTGGATCTCTGTGAGTTTGAGGGCAGTCTGATAAAAAGTGTGATTTCCATGACAGCCAGCAGTACAACAGAGAAACTGGATTTTGAAAAAACAAAACAAAATAAAAGATGAGAAGAAAAGAAAAGAAAAGAAAAGAAAAGAAAAGAAAAGAAAAGAAAAGAAAAGAAAAGAAAACAGAAAAGAAACAAGAAATAGTGATGACATGTGGTTTTCCTTATGTGAGACCATGAATCTACCATATACAACAAAACAATATTGGTGTCACAGGCACCATTGTTGAAATTTAACCATCACAAGGCACGAATAGTTTTCTTATTCTTAAAGTATTTTTACATGGGATGGAAAAAAATTAGTAAATCCAAAAGTGACATGAAGAACATAATTAATAATTAAAGTCTGAGTACACATTGCTTTAGGATCACAGTGTTTCAGAGGAGGATCAGTTCAGGTTGCTCTTACTGTTCTTGTCTCAGAAGTAAATGCAAGCCAAATGAGGTGACTCAGAAGCAAATATGATGAGATTAGTATCAATCTACAGTTGCTAGGAAAATATACAAAGAATCAAAATTCAATATTTATGGGCCACTTAAGTTTTCAAGTTGTATTAATACTTCATTATCTATTTGGATAAAATAATATATTAGGGTGAAGTAATTATGTTAAAGGTGAATCATATCTCATTTGTATACTGTACCTTAGGAGTATTCAATGTATATCTGTATGATATATGTGAATAATGAGATTTTGGTAGATCTCAATGAAAGAACAATCCATTAATATATATGAAATCTGAGTAACTATCTAAGAAGCAATATATAAGTAAGAAAAACAGTCAGAGAGAGAGAGAGAGATTATGAAAAAGAAATGGAAGAGAGAGAGAGCGAGAGAGAGAGCCCTTTCTTTCCAGGACATACAGAATTATTAGTTTCAATAAAAATTTTTCTGTCTACCCCTAAATTAGAAGATCATGACAAAAGTTTATGTGATATTTACTTTATCATTGTTAGAATAATATAGGATATTATTATGTGCATTATGGCTACATTTATTTCATGATAATTATAGTAATGTAAAAAATCAGCTCTCTACTCAGTGAGTAGGGGCTAGAAAACATTTATTATCATTTATATTCTGTATATTACTACCAAATAATAATTATTTGGAGCAGAGACTTATAATTAGTATTGTGTATACATTTGTTTATAAAGGAGTTCTTAATATTATGCCAAATTTTGTGGATTCTAAAAATAGAAAAAAAAACATGGTTTCTAATTTCACTCAGCAGTATGTGGATGGAAAGTATACTCACACATGCTAAGAGGACAGGAAGAAGTAACAGTTTTTTTTGAGTTCTTAATATTCTTTGATATGTTTTAAAACAAAGTGAAAAAAACCCTCATATAGAATGAATAACATCCACGATCTACTGAATTGTATGCACGATCAACTAACATTTGGTTCTGGGGCATAAAATGTAGATATTGGAAAGAATGTCTTAATGAGGGGATAAATGCTTTCTCCAAAAAAAATAATATTTCCACATATATCTTCCATTTTATTCCATTGGTTGCCAGAAATACTTGCCAGAAGAATGCAATGATTGCTATGAAATTAGGATGTCAAAACATAATATGAATAATTGACGAAAATATTCATTTGCTTATATAAATTGAAATGCCTTTCAAAGGTAGTATAGGTGATGGCCTTTGAAAGAGGTGTTAACATATTTTAATAGTTTTCATTAACTTTTATATATGTTGTATATTCCAGTGTGTTCTGAATACATTAAATTAGGCAGCTAAAATACAATGAGTCTGAGGTGCTTGGAGTAACAAAGACATAAAGGCAACAATTGATTTTCAAAGGAAATCTGATATACATATATACATATGTATATATATATACATGTATATATATATATATATATATATATATATATATATATATCAGATACACACGCACGCACACACGTGTGTTTGTGTGTGTGTGTTTGTGTGTGTGTGTATGTGTGTGTGTGTGTGTGTGTGTGTGTGTATGTATGAAATGCCCTGAATCCCACTACCCTTGTAACATGGATGAAGTCTTTCTGACAATGTTCCAGACTCCCTGTACAGGGAATTATGGCTCACTAGCCATTTTTCCCCTTTCTGCCCTTTTCTGTAATGACAACAAAATGCCTTTAATCAGTAATGATAATGTTTAGATGTCCTAGTGATACCTGAGATGGCTGTTGTTTACTTGGAAGGGAGCTCACCCATTTTTACTAAAAAGTAATTGTCATTGTAAAATACCTTGCAGGCTTCTAAGTCCTCGCATGTGTAGAGCTACTTACTTATACTGATAGTACATTGTAAAGGCTATTCCTGGTGTGGCGGTTAGTCATTCCAAGAAGAGTCAAGCCTTTAACAGATAGCAGCAAATAGAGCCTAAATAGAGTAAATTAAATATTCACTAAAGAGCATAAACTGTAAAATAAAACTTTCTTTGGTGTCTCTATTGCACCCTGCTCTGTTTCAAGCTGATGCAGGTATTATTCAGCAAACAATAACATTCAACCAATTCTGGGTTTTTGAGTCCAATGTTCTTTCATAGTAAACATGATAACCTTGAAGTTTGTAAGTCACAGGAGAAAGGACACCCATCTCCTTCTTGGTGATGATTGACTTCTAGGAGTTACTTCATCTACAAATCACCAGATTCCTCTGGAGGCCAGAGCAACATCTCCAAACCAAAAAGAACTACACTTAGCTTTTTAAAGCTTTTTACTAGGGCAATTCTTTCTCTCTTTTCTGATGTGTTTATCCCCTGATATTATACATTTGTAAATCTCTCTCTCCTTCTACTTTTGGTGTGTTTTTTCCACTGGAAAGGTTCATTGTCAGTGTCTCTCTTGCTCCTTTTTTCTTAATATGTATACTGTTAATTCCCCTACTAAAAATGCTACTGTGTTTTACTACTAAACGATTCTATGTGTCATTTTAAAGCATGATACTGTGTGCCATTTCCTTGAGTCCCATAGAAGAGTGAACTATTTTGTTTGTCCTTCCTGATTTTTCTTGCAATCGTACTCACTCCTGTGTAGAGTTTTCATGAAACCATTTGTGGAAAAGGTTGGTTCTGTCCACATATATTAAATTATGTTCAATAATTATTAAGTTATTTGCAAAAGGAAACCAGCCTTTTCTACAGATGTGATCATGTGGACTCTACTCAGGAAGGGAGTATGGGTGAAAAGGAAATGATGAGAGACAAAGAAATAGTTTGTTCCTCTATGGGACCCGATATGGCACACTTACACACTTTAATAGGAAATTTTTTACACTGCTAAAGGAGAATCAAGCCAGGAGAGCGAATTGTTGCTTGCAAAAACTACTAAAGGGCCAGCATTCATTTTAGGTATAGAGAGGGTGCTCTGTAATTTCCAGTCTTCTAAGCAGGGTCTATCCTGTTATGCAGGTGTGATCTAGGATGGAGCCAGCATCATCTCTTCTGTAGCCTGCAAACCTCAAGGTGACTTCAAAGAACATTTGAAAGAACATTTGAGATAAACTCCTGTCAATGGTTGGAAGCTCCTTTCAGCTGAATTCGGATTTCCAGGGTTGGATTCATGTTAGATGTGCTAATTTTAATGTTAGCCTGGAGCATTAACATTTGTCATCAGGAAGTGCTGTGATATGCTCATGATATTCTTTCTGTATGCAATAGATAACCTTTGCATATGCTAGTACTTAAAGAAAAATAACCTTCAAAGTTTTCATATGAAATGGCTTGATTCTTTTCCCAGCCAACAAGCGCCAACTCTGGTAGACCATGCAGACATTCTCATTACAGATGAAATTTCAGAAAAGAAGGGGAGAAATATAGCTGATGAACTAAAATTTCCCTATATAAGGAATCTGGAACTCTGAAGGACTCTGTTTAGCATCAGGGATATTCACAGGCTTTAGCAAGTTACAAATAAATATTATTGAAAAATATATTGCATATATATTTAATTTTAACTAAATTGATAAAGAGGTGTATTATGATAGTCATTTTCCACTAAAACTAGATGTTATAATTTTTAATAAAATAGTACATTATTGAGCCAAAATTTAATATAAAATAAGCCACTTATCTCTTTGCACTGGAAGAACTGGGGCTCTTTTTTCATTGTTAATAAGTTACAGTGGCTGACAGTACAGGCATCACCTATGATTCCAGACTCATATTTTAAAATGTTAATTGGTGGACATACAAAAAATAACTACTTGAAATATTGGAATAAGCATAATTCACTTAAGCTATCCTACTGAAGTTTATTTTTATATCTACAATTTTTTGTTTTACTGTCATAAAATTTTCAAATAAGTAAATATTACATTTTAGCTTAAGTTTATATCACATGAGAATTGATGATATGTCTGCATTTTAAGAAAGAACTTGATTGAACAGGAGCAGAAAGAAAACAATATAAAATACTGGGATGCTTTCTACCCCACTTGTTTTTCTGTTAGGAAAACTGGGAATTAGGGCAGAAACAAAATGTAAAGTCATAGAAGATAACCATGATGGCAAATATTTGGAGTAGATAAAGGAAAATTCTGAAAAATTCCAGAGCTATTAATAAAATACAATAAAGTCTATGCAATATTAGGAAACAATTTTTACTTCAGAATATTCTGGCTAAGAAATGTGTAAGTTGAAAAACAGTTTACTAAAGAAGTGAGAGAGTTTCCTAGTCCTTTGACGGAAATATGAACAAAATGAAAGAACAGCAGTTGGATGTAGCCTGAGAATGTGGGAAAAGAGAAATCTATAAATGTAAATAAAAAGATGTAGTCTTCACAATCTGAAATGAACTAGGGTAGTCATTTCATGAGGACATACAAACCTATTTATTGGTATATGATATTAAATTCACATTAGGATAAAACCATGGGAGACCCACCTAACTATCACTAATTAAAAAGTAACATACAAGGGATATGTATCATTATTGAATCCCAAAAATGAAAGGTCATATGATTCATCCTGTGTTCTCAAGTATATTTATAGAAAAATGAAAACAAGTTATTATGAAACAAACATGTAACTTTTCATAGTGAGTAGTGAGCTTGTACAGTCCACATCAACATCAAATTTTAAAGAATAAAAGAGCTTCTGGTTGTGATTTTTTGAGGTTGACTGCCAGGTAAATGTTTGCATTAATCTAATTGTTTGGAGTAAACATCATCAACAACAACAAAACACTCAAAGAGCCTATTCAGTGCCTGTAATACAACATGAGAGTAAATTCCTGTAAATCAAGGGTTCTTTAGAAAAGTACTCCTAGAAACCATTTTAGAATTTGTAAGCCTCTTCAAACTTTTCAAGATCAATAAATACTGAGAAAATTGTCAAAATAATGGTGGTGAAATCAATATGAGAAAATGAAGCATGCTTCTAATAGGGGCATTCCCCCAGAGTTTTCAGTATACATAAACCTTGCAGGAAATTATGAAGATTGGTAATTATGCAGCTGTGAGAAATACTGTTGGATCTCAGCAAAAGAACCTCTTAATTGGATACACAAACTGAGGAACCAATCAAGAGAAATTGAAGAGAGTAAAAGTAAAGAGAGTGTGTCTTTTCTCCAGACCATGCAGAACTAATACAAGAAGTTTCTGTTTATCATCTTTCCTGGATACTGTATTTACTCAAAGACTTATTAGACTTCAAATGTTTGCCAACTCTCAAAAATGAGGGAATTTAAATGAACATAGCATGACATATGACTGTATGTTTTGTTATATTTTGGGTAATTATGATAAAGACGTGTTCTATTTCTTTGCCATATGGAGTAAGCATTGCGTAGGCTTTCCTATGTTTGTCTAGTACCTATGTAGCAACACCTCTTCAAAATCCACAGGTAGGCAATTGAAATGCGGTGATCAACATTTGTTGGGCCTAAGAGATTAATTGATCCACAGTAGAAAAATGGTCCAGCTTACCACCACTTACCGTTTGCTCCTAAACAGAAACAAATAGCTCAATTGATCCAATTTTCTGCCCATAAATGGTTTAAAGCTTCACAGTCCCATAACAGTCAATAGTGAAGGGACAGAATTATTCCTAGGATAAAATTGTTCACTACAGGGATTTATATATGGTGGTGTCTTCTCTTTATTTTGTACAATACGATTCTCTTTTCATGATTCCTTTGGTATACGAAATATACATTTCTACATACTGCATGAGAGGTAGCAAATAATGGCTATCTCCTCATCTGCTGAATACCAGTGTCAGATACTTCTTTTTCAGAGGAAACACTTGTAATAATATGTAAATCATTGTTGTTAAGAAAAGGGTATCTCATGATCTCCATGTGCACCCAATTGTGTGAGGGTAGAAAATCAATCTGTACCAAGTATAAGGAAAGGCAAAATTGTTGGCAAATTTTAAAACTTTTAACATAATGAAACAAAAATATCATGTATACAATGATTTAACATGCTGATCAACTAAAAAGAATCTTCAATTCACAGACACATGGTTGCAGTTGAAGAGTATCCATTGAGTGAAGAACAGTGATAAAAAACTGATAACTTTTATTTTATTTTAGTTCTTTTTCTCATTTTATTTTTCCCTTATGCATTCACAAGGCAAACTATAGACATTTTCAAGGATTTTGGTACTTGGGAAAAGGAAATAAACTGGCTTTGCTGTCTACAATACATGATTTCTAAATTGAAGTAGTTCCTGAGAAGTGCTAAAAAGATTCTAAAAGTATTGTAGATTAAGAGATGGTCTTGGTTTAATGAGTTTCAGAAAAATTCTGCCAGACTGTGATTAAAGTTTGTTCCTAAGTTGACACTTACTATTTTAGGATACTAAGTGACATTAAAATTATATTTGTATTTCAAAATTATACAGCTTAATTTTTTTGACACAGGGCTTCACTGCATAACACTGGCTGTCTTGGAAATCATTCTGTAGACCATGCTGGCATCAAACTCACAAAGAGCTGCCTTCTTCTGCCTCCAAAGTGCTGAGATTAAAGGCATGCACCTTTCGGCAACAACCAGTATTTATTGTCACTTGTTGATGATTAATAACTGTATAGATTATGTAACATGAAAGTATTGAAAACCAAACTTGAGGATAAAAACATAACTCCTGCATATACATCTTAGACTTTGTTTATATTACCACCTTTTATATACTGTTATCTGTCCACCTATTGATAAACTTTTCCTTGTAACAAAATAATGTGTTGTATCTCCTCTATTACCTCTGAATCACTGACGGGACAGAATGCATATGTCTAAAATGAAAAATTGAAAACATAGAAGAATGAACTTCCATAGACCAAAAATGGTAATATTTCATGTTATTGACGATCAGCCTAATTAATATTTATACTGCAGAATGGGTAATATAAGAAAAGTCAATAAAATCAATGCCATCTCCTCTTTAAATGCACTTGAATTTATCAGAAGAAAACTGTTGAGAAGAACAAAATTCACATGGAGAAACAAAGGTCCATAAATATCCCAAGCAATAGTAAACATAAAAAAAACAGAGAATTTCACAATAAATTTCAATTCAAAGCAACCTAACAGGTTTATTGGGTGACATAAAATTTAAGGATATGCAAAACATAAAATTACACAAAAAAAACCAATTTATTTAAAGATTCAAAGACACACACATACAACACAGATAATTTTCACTTAAAGTATATATAAATATTTGAATTGGTTTTCAATTGGTTTGTTTAGACTTTTGGAACATATGTAGGTGAAATATTTCATTCATATATTGACTAGGATTTCAGATATTCAACTAAATTCTAACTGAATAGTGATATATCTTCACAGTCATA
The DNA here is from genome assembly GCA_026225945.1 of Cricetomys ansorgei. NCBI lineage: Eukaryota > Metazoa > Chordata > Mammalia > Rodentia > Nesomyidae > Cricetomys > Cricetomys ansorgei. The sequence goes on along the minus strand of JAMJFZ010000070.1, from coordinate 781,147 downwards.
CACATGTACATACATTTCGAAATAGAACCACATTTTCAAAACTGAGGTTCTGAATGCAATAACAGCAAGCTTGAGAAATGAAATATTCACATGAAAATTAACAGGATTCTTGACCCTTCTTGATTTTCAATCCACTTTTTCAATAGTATATAAAAAATTCAAAAACATGAGATATAAACTATGATAGGTGCCACAATGGTGAATTTCCACCTTATTAGTAATTCCAGAGTTAGCATAGATAACACATTTGTAAAACTTCCAATATTTTTTCCATTAAGATGGCCTATCTGAATCTAAATATTCTCTTTCAAACTCATTTATTAGGGACTCTCTGCTTTAGTCCTAAAATTTCAAGACAGGAATTGTGCTGGTGGCCCTGGGTGATTTTTGTGGTCTTTGAATTTTCTTCATCCATTTACTTCAAATGAAATTCATGAAAATTCAAGAACTGTACACTGAACTTAAAATTCCTAGCAGCACAACACACATAGTAAGTCTAAAGCTACATGCTTCTTCATATTTAATACCAGTTATGCAGCAATTCTTACTTATATTTCCTGTAACTTTTTCTTTTGTTTCTGAATTAATGCTTTTCTTGATGACTTTGTTCCAATGTCACCTACACAGTTTCTCATCTTTCTCCAAGCAATGTGTCTTACAGCACTAATCAAATTTTATGTCTAAATTATTGAATAACCATTTGTAGAATTCATCATTACTGATATTGAGCTCATCAGAGATTTTATTTTTCATTTTTTATTCATTCTTATCTCATACAATACATTCTGATAGCATTTAACCCTCCTTCCACTCATATCAATGCATTCCCACGTCCTCATCCCACTAGATTCACTTCAGCTCTGTTTCCTTTCCGAAAAAGATCAGGTCTTCCAGGGATACCCACAATGTATGGCATAAGAAGCTTCAAAAAACACAAACCCACATATCAATGCTGGATAAGGCCAGTAGTAAGAAAAGGGTCCAAAAAAACACAAAAGTGTCAGAGACATCCACAGTTCCACTGTTAGGCATCCCATAATACTACAGAGCTAAGTGACTATAACATATATGCAGTGGATGTCGTTAAGACTCATGGAGGCTCCTTTATTGCTTCTTCAGTATCTATGATGCCATATGGGCCCTGGATAGTTGATTTTGCAGGGAATGTTCTGTGTTCTTTTGGTTTTCTGGGCACTTCTGGCTTCTACAATTTTTTTCTTCCTGTATTCAACAGGGTTTTGTGTGCTCTACCTCACGTGTGACTATGGTTTTATTCGTCTGTTCTCATTTACTCTGCAAGCTAGGCATCTATCTACTAGTATGGCAGAATATCGTTAGGAATTATTTCATTTTTTCATTTTCTTTTTCTTTCTTCCTTTCGTCCTTATTTGGCATCCTCTTTAGTTTTATCATAAGTCTCTGGGATATACAGCTGCAGTTCCTGGTCATCCAGGTAGTGTTATGAATAGGCTCCCTATCATGGTATGGGCCTCAAATTAGACCATTAATTTTTTTGGCCACTTCCACAAATTCTAGCCCACAATTGCCCGCAGCACATCTTGCATGTAAGACTGATTGTAGAGGAAAGGTTTGGGACTAGTTTGTTGTTCTAATCTCACCTTGGGAAGTCTTGCCTCGTTGCAGAATATGGCCAGTTCAGACTGTATATTTTCCATTATGAAGAGTCCTTACTAGGTCTTTGTGGACTGCAGGGAGATTTTACTCCACTAGGTTTTCACATCCAACCATGTCCCCAATTCCAGTAATCTCTCCATGTATACTCTCTTTCCTCCCCTCTCACACCTTCTCTCTCCTCCTCCCACCCCCAACTGCTCTGTCTAAAATCCATCTGCAAAAATCTATTGTATATTCTTTCCCCAGAGAGATCCATATATTCCCACTAGTGCCATGAATTTTGCATAGTTTCTCTGGGTCTATGGATTTTACCATAACTAACATTTACCTAATAGCTTTATTAATTCTTTTCAATATGCTAGCATCTATCCTGAATTAGAACTATCCATTACCAACATTGGATGAAATCATGGAGTGTGTATCTGAAAGGTTTAGTATTATCATGGCTTATATAATTGCTTCCTAGGAATAAGACACCCCTTTTCAAATGGAAGGCTCCCTCATCCAGCCTTGATATAGGGACTTCAACCTGGCCTCATTCCATGTTGACATGCCATGTTTGAGTGAAAACCCTGCATGACCTGCTCTTCAGAATCAAGGTACAATCTGGAGGAAATGGAAGCATGGGGAGACCTTGGATGAGAGGACACAGGGGATTATGGTTTCTGAATGTATTATTCTGGAAAAATAGATGAACTTAATACATGTTTTCTGTATCTGTTCATGTGCTTTTTAGTTTTTGCAATACATAAGTATTCATCCTTACCGTCTGTAGAAATCATTAGAGGATGCTACTTAGAGTTACATTGTTTCAGATTTTTTCTTATTAAAAGCAAATTTTATTAATTCTTTAAGAATTTTGCACTATGTATTTTGATTGTACATACTAGTTGCCTTCAGCTCCTCTAAAACCTAAACATATATCAGTAGCTACTATAATCATCAAAGATATTTAGTTTTCCCCATAGCATTATGTATATGTACAATTACCATGGAGCAAGATTCGGATACCAGCTTCAAAACACTTAAAGAAACCTGATTTTTCATTTTAGAACAACTACAAATTTCCAATATCCCCTTGGTAAAGGTGGAATTTCATGACCATGTACCCTTTTTATAATGGAATTTTTGTTTGTTAAGAGCTTGTAATGGGCTTATAAATACTGTCACAGCTGCTTAAGTAAATATATAGAGCTTAAAGATGTGAACAGAACATAATTACATTTCAAATAAATACAAGTGTGATTATTCCCTTTGGTTCATAGAGAAAGGTGCATATGCTAGTGCACACACACACACACACACACACACACACACACTATAGGCCATCAATGGAAAAGTTGCATGAATTCAAATCAGATCAATATTTCTATTAACCTCTGGCACTCAGGATAATAACATGACTATAATAAACAGAGTATGTAAGTACCTTTGACCACTTCAGCGAAAAAGAATGACATGCATATTGCTTAAGACAAGTCTCCTTGTGCATTTTGCTTAAAATGCACTGCTGCATAAATATACACATTCTTATGTAGGTATAGATTTCAGCATTGATTTTATTACTATATTATTCTTTTGTATTCAAGGTAATAGGCCGCTTATTCTTTGGTAATTCAATCCATGGTCCTAGAGAATTTCAGTCTCTTCATAATATAATCTTAAACTGAGGCCTAGAAGGTTTCAGCATCTGTAAATCTAACTCTCACAATGCAAGCCTGTAACTAGAAGGCTTCAGACTCTGTAAACAAAAACCTAAAATGTCTCACCTCCAATACTTATTACTGAGATCACTCTGACTAACTGTTTTCTGAAATGTCTTTTTTCACTCTGAGCTGTAATGTGAACTCCAAACTGTTAATTGTAGACTGTGAGCTTCTTCACTCTCCTGCATGTCCTTCAGACTTGCTTCTCTCACTTCTTATTCTGGATTGAGTCTGCTCTATTCAGCTTCCCTTCTCTCTGTAATCTGACTGCAATTAAATGAACTCTCCATCTCTCCAACTCTCTTTCTGAATTGTTCAACTGTACTCTTTCTTTAAACTGAACTTTCTGTCATCTGAAAGCCTCCTTTTATATCATGAGAGATTGTTATGTCCTCTGATTCAAACTCAGATTTTTACTGTTTTAATCTTAGACTTCTTTCTGTTTCAATCTCAGAGTCTGGGACTAAAGGCATCATTCTAAAGAACTCTGAATATAGTCACTTCTTACAGGACTTTGGATGTTATCCCTTAACTAAAAATAACATAACTAAAAATAAATTGTGCAACACTTCTACTCTTCTGTATAATACAAATATTGCTTTTCCCTAGAAAGAAATTTAAATTACACCAGCACACCTATTTAAAAGAACAGCAATCACAAGGGTTACTAGGATGGCAAGATTAAATAAAACTAAACATCTATCTAGATTTTCCCAATATACTTGGACAGCAGAAAATCAATATCAGTGTCCAATTGTCTGAAATACACTCACAGTCTTCTGGAGTCCTTTAAAGTAGTTGGGTTACATTTCTGTCTCTGCCCTCTGCAGCATACACAGCTTGTCTTCCAGGTTCTGGATGATTCCACTCAACTGCTACCACTGTTCTTGATGGTTTTCCCATGGTACTTATATTTTCAGAGTGCTGAGGTCTTCTGGAACAAGTGGACTAAACATTCACCAGTATCATCTCATGGGCTCTCTTCTCAGTGCCAAGCCTCATATTCTTTACCTGACACTTTCAATCTGGGACTTCAACTACTTCTGAGGTTGCAACCTCACCAATGGCCTATTCTGACCTCTCACAGTGCCCACTCTCAGATGCTCTCTATGAACCCTTCATTCCTTCAATATTAGTACCATCCGGGTGACTCTTACAGAATCAATTTTGTCAGCTAGCAAGACAAAATACCTAGGCCAGTTCGGGGAGACAGCTTATGTGTGCTGACCCTGAAGAAAAACTTTTCTAATTTTTTGATAGAGTCTGTTTTGCAGGAAATAAACTTTTTTTTCATGAATGCTTTCCTTGTTGGGTGGACTTCTTATCACCACAGCAGATGTGTCTTGTCAAGAATGCCTCACATCACCAATATCTGGACAGGTTTGCACAGAACAAAATGAAAACAGACTCCGTGAGGTCTGTTAAGTTACTTCCTCTCCACATTAGATTACCTGGCAAGATGTCAGTGTCTCAGGATGGTGTGTCATTTGTAGAAGTGCACCTACTGTGGAAGTTGATCAAGTAAGTCATGAGGTACATACATACATACATACATGCAAACTCTTCCAAACATCAGCAAAAGCAACCACTGTACTTGCCAGTGTTGTACAGGTCAGTGAAACCCTGATCATCTGAGCTCAGGTGTTTTTATTGATCCTGAATTTCACAAGTGTTTTATTGATAGCCTATGAAAATCATGACTCATCTAACATCTCAACATGTAAATCCAAAACTTTCAGATATTACAAACACTAAGCCCTGACAGAATCTCATCCATAATTGCACAAAAAACAATTACTTTATGAATAACTATAAATAAATTTCTCCAACAATGCAGTGTTGAAGAGTGTTAGTAGTAGATAAAAATAATAAAAATCAAAATTCTTATCTATTTTAAAATTGGGGTACCTCGGTAGAGGTTCAATGGAGGCACTTAGTAGATAATGGAAAAAAAAAACAAAGAGATAAAATTAATGATGAAAATTAATATTATATTAATATGATATATTGTGGAATTTCAAGAAATTGTTTTATGCACTGTGGTTTGCGAGGATATTTTAGGTCTTGGCATTTTGTGAGTCTGCAGGTGTTTGATTTTTGTGGGGGAAGTTTGATTGATAATGATCTACATGTGATCAGTAGAATATCAAATCAGTTCCAAATAAATTAAAAAAAAGACATCTGAGTTCAGATGCTCAGGGACCCACCATTGAGAAATGCATTGGCTATGACAATGGTCACCTGCTGAGCTGTTGCTTATTCCACATATAAAAATGTCTATTTGACTTCAAATCTGAGCTGCCACACCAAAGTACAACTACAGAAATATGTGGTTAATACAATGAGTTATTTTATATTTGTCCTATGTTTTTATTTCACAGATCTATTTCTTAAATCAAAACATTTCCTATGAGAAGAAAACATGGTTATAAGTAACTTTGATTTAAGAAGTTGGGTGGCTTTGAATTAGGAATTGAAAAACAACTGTTTTGGTTACACAAGACACAAAAATGCATAGATAAAGCATTAATCAATAAAAGGCGTCTTTTACTTGGAATAGTTTAGCCCAAAACAAATTTAATTTTTAATTACCCTCTTCTCTGTTACCATTGTGTCTGTAGTTTTTGTTCTTTTGTCTGTCAATTTTCTATGGTGTCTGATAATTCCTTTTGTATGTTAGTATTGATTGTATATAGAGAAGAGCTTTATTTGTAGTTATTAAGCAGTCATGTAATTGTACTTTGATACACAGGAACACATATATACACATACAAACATTAGATAAAGACTATACAGTATTCTTCCACATACATCTTAAACAGAAATTCACAAAGGAATAATATACTCCTTTGAATCCAGTTAATAAAGAATAGCACTCACAGTTGTACTTATGTGATCAGCATATATCCCTGAGTTGCTTGTAAGGGTTTTGCAATATTTGTTGTTTAAGGTTGCTTTGAAGCTGTTGTCACATTACTGTGAATGTTTACGACACACACATACATACATTATGTTCTGTGTTTTAAGGGTGCAGTTTTAAAGCTATGCAAATATGTTATGATGTAAATGATGACAATATTTGTAGACCAATATAGTAAAAGGTTGATTATATTGTTTTATTAAGTACAGATTAAAATAATGGTTTGAATATAAAATAAGAGGGTAGTTTGAGTACATAGTCTTAATCTCCATACATGTTATTTAATTTGTTTTCATGTCTGATAAAGGCTCAAACTCCTCAAATCAAAAAGAATGTTCAATAATTGATACTATCAAGAAAATTGCATAGTCATTTTAGTTTAACTCATTCATGTAAACAGAAATGTGCATACTTGAATAAAGGAATAGCCTAAGATCTAGTATGATATTTTATGATTTGTGTAAATAATAGTCTTCTTAATTTAGAAGAATAAATGAATAAAATGAATAAATATATCAATGAATGGTCAAATACAATTGAATTTCATTATTTGTTTTAAGTCACTTATTTTTAAGATATACCATTCAATATTACTTAATAAGATTCATATTTGCAATGTGTAAATCATGTGTCTTCATATTTTTTGTGCATTTTAGACAGCATTTTATGTATACTCACTCCAATGTAATTGTTGATTAAATACAGTGTTCTAATTAGTTGAATCCTGGAAAATTATGCTATCAAGTTACATATAAACTTTTATAGATGGAATCCTATCATGTGATTTATTCCTTACAAGTCTTTCAACATTTTCCCTAACCTTCAAAGAAATTCACTTATGCTTTTAAATCATAATGTATTTTATACCACTTCCCATAATTTAAAATTTTATTTTCAGTCTCCTGCATTATACAAATATCAAAACTAATTTTATTATCATTGATTCCATGGAATTAATTCATAAATATTATTTTTGAAGACCTTTTTGCCCAACTATTCGTTCAACTTTTCCATCCATCTTGATCTCGACAATGAAAAGCTTTTCCTTGGCGGTTCAGGTGGGAAAATAGCTAATTCTACCCTCAGACCTTTTAATGGCCATAATGGCAATTTTCAGGCCCAAAATGGGTCCCTCCTCCAGAATATTCAAAGGATGAGGATGGAATATTCCTACAGTCTTACGCAACCATGTAAAGCCCTGTCCATGCTACCAGAAACAATGTATAAAGTGTCAGGCATTCCAACAGTACAAGTCATTGAGGACAGGACCAGCCTGTTCCGCTCCTGCTGAACGAGATGGTGAGTATGGAAGGCCCGACCACTCCCCCACTGGAAGACAGGAACACATGAGCCAGGAGAACTGTCAAAGCAGGAACTTGCTTTTATTATTACAAACCGCCTTTTTGTAGGCTGAGGGTAAATGGGAGTGTCTAGTAGTTGAGGAGAGATGACATAAGGTGTGAGGTAACGTGAAGTGAGGGGGGAAGGCCAGTAAGATTTTTGCATGTAGCAGTTACTAGGCAGAGTCACCACCAGAATAGGCTATGATTAGTCATCGTTATGCGGAACTAGAGGCACCAAGACAGGTCTCTAAACTCAAGTTTGGTTTGAGTTTGGACCACAGGCCCCTCACCAGTCCATGAGGCAAAACATAAAGAACCACAATTTTCTCAGTTGATGATGCAGCTTTGCTAATGCCTTCTTAAGAAAGCTATGTCCCCAGGATAACAAGCAAACAAAAATGCCATTGAGTTCATTTTGAATTGGTTGTATAATACAGCTCATGGTGCAGTTTGAATTAACAGTGAGATACAAATGAATTGAACTAATTTTTCATTTGGGAGAGGTTATCACTGAAAGATAGCTTCTGTTTTATGGGTAGTACCTTGTGTCTGCTTATTCAGTCAGCAGTGGGACACCATTAGGTTCGTTTCTGTGAAGGCACTGTGACTTCTGCCACAGCCTCTGTGATTTCATGTGTGTCTATCTGGCTATTGTTAGAAGACCTCTTTCCTTGATATCCTCCACCCCAGCTTTCTCTAGAATTCGTGTTTGAACCAGCTTTCCCTATAATTAGTGTTTGAATAAAATGACAAAATTTTCACATATTGCAATTAATGCCTTGCATTAATTTTTTCCATTATGATTTTTTTATTCATATTTTTACTTTAATATATTAATTACATTAAAAGGTCCATTTATGGTATACCATTGGAAGATGGTACATGAAATCATTTAATATTGGTTTCATTTAAGGACGAATTTTGCAATTTGTAAGTGGAAGCAAAACAAGAGATGTGTTCCGGGATGCTGTCTTTCACACGTATTTGAATATGAAAAATGAGAATGGACAATAGGTCAAGTCTTAAAAGATGTACATAAAGGCAAATAGTTAATGTAGATATAGGAAAAGTTCTTAGAATTCTTAGATCTAGTTAATATCATCACATTTTTTAATAAATGAAAATAAGTATTGAGTAATTCTGCTTTTGAACTGTGTGAATTGGGAGATGTTTTAAAGAAGAAATAAAATAGATTTGTAGTATGACTGTTAGAAAGTGGAAAACAGAAGAACTTGAGTTGAGTGCTATGGAAAGTTACATTAAATTAATTTATTTTGTCTATGTTGATATAACTTCCATAATAAGAGCAAAACCAGGGTGAGCAAATCATGACGTTACTGAGATATATTACCTGACACTAGGATTAAAAAGGAATGGTAAAGCAAAGGAGAAGTAAAAGAATGCAAACAATAGGAAAATATTCATTATAAAGAGTAACAAGATGACAGAAAATTCTAAGCTGGACAAGAGATTTTTACTACATTAGTACGTGTGCAGTATAGGAATGAGAAAATTTACAGAGTAATCTGACATTGAAAGTGAGTGTAGAGAAAGCCTTGAGGATAAAAATCAAATATCCTCAATGTCTGATAGTGAGAATGTAGGAAATAGTAGCAGTTGTTTTTTGTGTAAGTTCTGTGGAAAAGAACATCTGTAGAAAAGTAAATATGTTGCCCACCTGAGAAAAATTCTGCAACATCTGAAACAAAAAGCAGTGAAGTCATGTGTTGATGTATTTGCATGACACTTCAGATATATAAATGATCTTTAGTTAAATTATTGTAAAACATGCATATTATTCAAGGATTGTAAGACAATATAACAATTGTAAGACAACAGCAGAAGTGAATTGAAGAGAAATCATTACTGATATACTGCTAATTGTAGTTTATTCAGAAGAGAAATTAAAAACATGCAATGAGAATTGGAGATTCTCAGAGACATTTTTCCTGAAACAGGACAGTTAATTTTTACAAGGTCATCTATAAGAAGGTCTTGCCTGATAGATCCTACTGCTTTTGCTTGCTAACAAAGAGCTATGTCTATAAGAATGGTATGAGTAATAGAAAAAGCAAGCAAGGAAGTCTAATGAAGCCAATGAAAGGGATATGTGGTAAGATTATTGTAAATCTGGAGTTGCAAAGAAACACATAATGAAGCAAAATTTAATGTCTGAGAACCTCTTAAAAATTTGACATGGATAAATTCTTAAGGAAAGAAATAAAATTAATTTAAAATGCAAAGCAAAGATGAAACCTGTCTCAAATATGGACATTATATATCTTATTTAGTATGGATCTGAACCAAACAAGGGAGTCAAGGTATATGGGAGATGTGAGTGATTTTGAAAAATCTTAGCTAAATAACAAGATATTAATTGAAACCATAAACTGACTAACCATTGAGTAATAATTACATGAGTAAAAGAAAAGCCAGAGACAGAGTGAGAAAGAGAAGGAGAAAGAGAAAGACACTGACAGACAGATATGCAGACAGAGAGATACAAAGAAAGACAGTGACAAAGAGCTACAGACACACATAGAGAGTATTCTTCTAATTTCACAAAACTAATATGGGAATGCTGTGTTTAATATAATTTCAAATACATAGTTCATATGTAAAGTTCAGCAATTGTAATATTGTAAATGTTTAAGAACTAAGAAAAACATTACACAAAAATAATAAAAATGTTTAAATGAAATAGCAATATATGAGAAAAGTTTATATTTACTTACAGGCTAAGAAATTATGACGTATAATTTTCCTGTATTCATTTTTCACTTCAAACCAAATTTATGTCAAAGACACATGGGATAGATTCCTTTCACTCCTAAAGTTGCTAGGAGAAGTTCAATATTAACTGTAAACACATGCAAAGTATTCTCAGTTCATACAGCCATTATAGGGATATAATACTGTGCAAGTTCATAGACATTTGGACTAAAATGAGGACAAATAATTTAATTTAGCACAATCTTTGTTCACAATGTATCGCAGATCCCTATCTCCTATCTTTGGGCAATAAAAGCCCCACGGATGCCAGAAAGATTAAGAAGTAATTTATCTCTGTAGAAGCATTTTTGATGAAACAGTTTTCTAAAAGTGTATGTCATGTTTGTTTTTATAAAAAAATTTCTATTTTAATGATTGTAATTATATATTAAATAGAATTGAGGCCCTGTGAGTAGAATAAGGGCAGCAAGTAGTAGCATTTTGACTGCTGAACCAGAGCCAAATACTATTTGGGTGGATCACACACTTGTTTGATTACTACTTCATACCCATTTGTTTATAAAATTTTTTATGGAATACCAACCACTGAGGATTTCAACCTAAAAGCAACAACAAACAAGGAAAACAGCAACATAAATAATAATAATTAATGATTCCCAAGAACATCAATTGCATTTGGATTTAAGATATTTCACATATAGTAAATGGAAGAGCAAAAGTGTAACACTTTGAAATCTCTAACATTAGAAAGAAAATTATACTTGTTATTATTAATTTGAATAACAATCTCATTGTATTTGCAATCCACTGAGGCCTCGCTCTGTATTAATATATTTGGATATTGTCGGTAAATATTTACTAAGGGACTATGATTTTTCCTAAGAAGAAGCAACAAGAATAAAATTATTCTACATTTATTTAATAAATTGGCTAAAAATATATATCAGAGGAAATAATGTAATAACTGAGCTGAAGATGCCATAGAGACCTGGAAACTATACTGATGAAAGGAGAAAGGACATTGAAATAATACTCTTTATTACTAGAGGCACAGATTTGATGGAAGAGTGCCAACGTTCTTGAATATTTATTTTCTGACTTTATATGTATTCTGTACATTCCAGTGATTTTGCGTATTTTCTGTTTAGTATTTAATATACGGTGACTTACTTGTTCTTCAAGTAACATATGCGTAATGCATGGTTAACTTGTATAAGCAATGTATGGTTAACTATAAGATGAGTTACCCACAATAATGGACATCATAGGCAAAATAATATACATCATGGTGTGATAGTTGTAGTCATTTGGTAGTATATAGGGTTAGTTACCAAAGAAAACTTCCTCTTGCCCTGAACCCAAAATCACATGTGTTGGACATATGTTGATGTCTTCTACATTTTTAAATACTCATCACCTTTCTCAAAGAAATTAATAATACATTTCTTTCAATCTTAGAAACAGAGAATAAGAACCTTTTAATTAAATTATAGATTTCAGATGCTATCAGTCCATAGTCTAATAAATATAGGGTAGGTCACTCACATTGAGAAAAGTCACTGATAGAAGCCATAAAGCTCTTACTTGCAATTTTTCTTGCATGCTTTCAGAGAGTAACAGATAGACTTTTTAAAAACCTATTCTTTTGAGCAAAAGAATTAAATTTGTTTCAATCTCTACCCAACAATGTTTTTGAATTGATTTATTTTTGGAAGATACCAAAATGTGCATAATTAAAAAACAAAATAACGACAGTCAAATGGTCAGTGGGGTCTTAGAAAACTTCTGATGTCTACAGAATGTGCTTCAATTTAATCTAATGTATTACAGACTCACAAATGAAATGCAAATTATACTTCCATTTCAAGGATTATTCATGGTACTTTTTGAGTAGACACATTTCATTTGGTTGAAATTTAAAAAAAATACCAAATCTCCTGAAAAGTATATATAAACAATATCATTTCCTGGTAGGCTTGTATTAGATTGACAGAGTTGGTTTTTATACACTGAAAAGGATTTTCTAGAAATTCTAACTATTAAGACATATAGCCCTAATAATCATTCTCAAGAAATTTCAAATGAGACCTATCATTAAGACTTAATGCTTTTAGTGAGATTTGCACAAATTTAACATATGACAATTACAACATTGATACAACAAATCACCTGCAACTTTGTGATTTTTAGTCCAAATTTCCTGTTCTTGTGACTAAATTATTGGGTGTGACATACTAATACAGTCTTCACACTTGTTTTGATAATATGAATTGTGAAAACTGTCGATCTTTTCTAACGGAAAGCTTTCATTTTTCTCCCTGAAATCTGTAAGTGTCAGTCTATAATACTTGCTTTAATTCCCATTTGTGAACTACAAGATTCATTATTAAAACTTTTTAGTAAAGAAACTAAAATACAGTGGTTCAGCATGACTTTTCAAGTCTTTGAGTTTATCTGATCTCTAATGGATCTCATCAAGTGTAAAAAAGCTTTTCATTAAACTCAGATACAGCCAAAATTTCTGATACTCCAGAAGTTTAATATGTCCAGATCGAAATACCTTTAAAAAAAGATTTCACCAATCACTATTCAAGTTTTCTCTAGTTATTGGTTCCTTTCTTATTTACATTAATGCAATTGATGTCACAAGGCATAGAATATGTACCCCCTTCATGACACTCATATAACACATGTCATAATATATAAATATCTAGGAAGATATACAATCTTTTTAAAATATCCATAAATTTTTATCCTTGAGCTCTTGAGATATCTTCAAGATTTTAGTGTGTTCCCACAATTAGATGCATCTGATTAGATAGAACCATAATTCTTGGTTGTATCTACACTGTTTCTTTTGCACTGCTTGGAATTGTTTTTCTTGAACAAAAAGCATTTTTGTATCTTTTCTTGCTTTTGTTCTCTTTTTCAATATATTATTTATTCATTTTAAATCCTGAATTAATAATCCTAGTATTAGTCCTTAGATTTACATGATTATATTTTATTATCATTTAATTTGTTCTTTCCTTCATTACTTCTTTGAGAAATTTGTACTAAATATTATCAATCATATTCCATATCTCTTCAGAACTCTCATATTCTAAGCTAAACTAGGAACCTGTGATTATGTCCACAAGCTTTGTTTTAATCCAACCGAATACAATTTCTGGTACCTATATACAAATCAAGATGAAGATTCTCCTGATAGCTCTCATATTGTGTCATATTATTTGGGGATGTATTTTATAAGTTCCATGCAGCATTGCATGTCACAGGACTCATGGAGAGCAGATGTGCCCTTTCCAGTAAAATGTAGATAAGTAGAAGGAATTGCTGCATTACTATTTTTTTCAGGTCCAGAAGTGAGTTTTCTGATAATCGACAGAGAGAAAATCCCTTACATCAACATCGACATGTTAATGTTGATTTCATGAGAGCATAAGTCAGTGTCAAGAAGATCTAGTTACAACCCAGTCCGTTGTGCTTTTGGAGTGTGAGGCCTGAAAAGAAGACTGCATAAGTTTGTCTTCGTTTCTCTCTCCTACTCCTTTTCTGTGTATTAAAGCTGAAAAGCATTTTAAATTCATTTGTTTTATTTTCCTTATCAGATTCAAATATAAATTTTAATTTTAAGATTTACTCCTTTCTGTTTAATAATTTAAAATTCAGATGAGAATTAAATGGCAGTCTATAATCAGCAGAATCCTATCTTAGACAAAGATCACCAGACGTTCTTAAGGCTCACTGCACACACTCTTGAAAATAAATATGGAACACTGGACTGGAGAAAAACTAGCAATTGGACTAAAAGTAAAGAAAACATTTTAACATTTCATATGGGTGTGTTATTTCTTGTCAAAACATTAGAGAAAGAAAAGTAATTATTCTATTCATGTACAGAATGGAGTTAGCCTCTAGCAGTATAATAACAAAACTACTGACAGGTTTCATCTAACAATTTACAAAAATGCAGAGCATTTCAATGTTAATAGGAAGTGATATAATTTGGCTTTGTTGTTTTACTTTTACATATATGATATAATTTTTAACATAGATTCCTTATTGTCAGAAAGTCACATTTGTGTCATATAATTTATTTTGACTGTATTCACTTCCCACTCCATCCACTAAGATCCTATACCTTCTTTACAATAAACCTCTCCTCTCAACTTAAAGTCTTCTTTTATGTATAACACACTGATATTTAAATTCTATCCAACATTCTATTTCACACAAATCTGTATCATTTTTAATCTTATCCATTAAAATATAAACAATCATTAAAAAGTAATCAAAAGTGAAATTGAAAAAAGACCCAAACTTATCAGACTAGGATGGAGAAAGAAACAGAAAAGTAGTAGTTAAGAAGACACTCAATAAACTCACTGAGCTGCGTCTTCACACATGTTTGTACACACAGAAAGCACAAAAAAAAAGAATCCATAATGGATAAACAAAATTTTTTGGAACCAGTTTACCCAGACTGTCGATATGTCAGCTTGACAAGGTTCCTGGGTATCCGCTATCGGGAACTAGAATTCTTTAACTGTCTTGTCCCTTTCTTATTTTTACTGTTCGGTGACATACGTTTTCTCATCAATAAAAAGATCTGCATAGCCTAATAATAATATCAAAATTAATCTCTGAGCTGGCCACTTTGTGCTGGAATGAAACACAGCCCTGCTATTCAGAAGTAAATTGTAATCACATCTGGACTTCCATGTCCTGGAAAGTAAGAGCAACCCAGGTTTATTGCCTGTGCATCAGAAAGCTATTCCTGGTGTAAATGCTGATCTTTCCAGGAGGAGATAAGCCTTAATAGATAGAAGCGAGAGCTTAGTTAGAAAGTTAGTGCACCTGGAAAGACAAGCAGACAATTAGTCCTTCAATAATGAAGAATATAGGAAACGTGCACCAACTTAAAAGTAAACATTCCCAGGACTTAAAGAGAGAAAAAGCATTCAACCTAACCAGGACACCAGATAAGACTAGAAATTTAGAGCTTTGAACCAGAAGAATGAATACATACCAGGGAACTAAAAAAACCATAAAATCCTCCCTTGGCAACTTCATGGAACCCTGAACTATCTGTGCACGGCAAGTGGCAATCAGCAGTGGTATCCCTACCATCAACTAACTAACTATTGTATCATTTACTCTTTGGTGATAATTGAGTAAGTTTGAAGCCTGCAGCACCTTTTGCATTGGTTCCTGTTTGAGAAATACTTGACACCTGCAACCCTTAGATAAACATTCCTGCATTGTGCTAATTAATCTACAGAAAAATCTTGGTCCTTACTTGGAGAGTAGAAATATTTTGGACAATCCAGTCACCAGACATCATTACACTTGAAGACATGTGCAAAGATTCTTTTCAAATAAAATTGTGCTGTGATACAGTGACATGCCACTCTCTGCCACAAGTATGTTGTGGAAAATACTCTTGACAAATTGATACAGTTGAATTGGAGACAAACTCACATTTGTTGCAGAGAGAGAGAGAGAGAGAGAGAGAGAGAGAGAGAGAGAGAGAGAGAGAGAGAGAGAGGGAGAGGAAATGAGACTATCACAAAGAGATATTTGGAAGACATAATATTAAACCAATCCCAAGACTTTAGCTGGACTCAGTGGCTCATGATTCTTCTTGAGAAAGAATTGGAGCATCCTCAAATGTTTGAAGGAGTTATCTCACAATGGATGCATCATTCTTGCTCATATATTCACCTGTGAAAATATGTTCACCATTCTCTGCCCAGCTGAATGGTATCTAACATCTCCACAAAGCTGGTAGATTTATTAAATGTATCCAGAGTTCTAAAATAGAGAATTGAAAAGTTAATAGGGGGTACCTTTTCCCAGTGTACCATGGGAAGACCATTTCTGTGATCATAAGTACTGGATTTTTATCAGCAATCATTTCTTGCTTTGTAGCTACATGTTCCTAATTTACCACAAACTTGACATTCAGATTTTATCTCTATATTTATCACGGTGAAATATATTTTTTCATTTAAATATTCAAGCAACCATACTTTGCTATACGGTTTTTACTCTGATTATTTGAGTCATCTCTTTTTCTTCTTGCCAACTTGGCCAAAGGCTTATCTACCTGTCTTCTTTATGAAATTAATGAATTAACTGCAATATGCAGAATTAGCCTACCTTAGGTAAAAGTCCTCTTATTTGTTGTCCAATGTAGAGTTCTCAACATTGAAGCAATATATACAAACAAAATCAGATTAACGATGTTGTATGAAAACATTTTTATGCACATGCGTAGGAGTTATGTATATATATGTAAAAATAACAAGCAATAAAAACAGGATACCAACTGGAGAGTAAGGGGGATATGAGAAAAGTTTGATGGACAGGAGTGGCAGGATGGAGGAAAGAGCATGCGGAAAGTAACTTAGTAGTATTTCACTCAAAAAAATGCTAGACTCCTTCACAGGCTAATTTTTAAAAAATCCACAATTATATAAAAAAAATGTTAAAATCGCTTATCATCCACATGGAAAAAAAATGGAAAGTATCAGAAAACACAGTTATAAATAGTGTAGGTTTAATTTTCACTACTGGAAAAGTACTGAATTCTGCCTTGTGTCTGTATTCTGAGATGCAGACTTTTTTATACAGTTTATTTTATTCAATTTCTGTCATTTTTAGAAGTGTTTTATTCAACAACTTATTTGTCCAGCAGTAGTTTGACTTGAACTCACAGTATATGTTCTACTGTGAAGGACAATTGACATTTCAGGATTGTCATCTCTTACCAGTCTTAATTCCCTTGTCAAAATCAGGATTCAAAGCAAAATAATGAAAATACATCAAAAACGTTAAAACTAATTAAAAAAATATTTTTAAATAAAATGAAGGTGACTTGTTGAAGTAAATATTTTTTTCTTCCAAAAATATTTGACAAATATGTCAAAAACAAGCTGGAGAAAAAAAAATATCTTCAACAATTGGTTTAGGAAAACTAGGATGTTTGTGTGAGAGGAATGACAGTAGACAAGTAGACTTACATCAATCACCTTGCACAAAAATTAAATCCAAATGGATCAATGACATAAACATGAAATCTGAAACACTGAGATTGCTAAGAAGAGAACATGTGAATTAGCCTACAGAATGTATGTGAAGAACTTCTTGCACAGGACTCCATTTTCAAAAGAATTTTTTTCAACAATTGATCAGAGTATTACAAAATGTTAAAAAGTTTCTTCACAGCCAAGGAAACATTCAATAGGAAGTGAAGAGAATGGGAGAGAATATTTGCTATCCATATATCTTACAGAAGAATAATATCCAGAATATAAAAAGAACTCAAGAAATAAAAGTAAAAATTCCACAATGCTTATTGGAGAAAGGATCTTGGGACCACAATAGATGTCTCATGTTAAGAAAACATTTACTAAATAATATCTCAAAAACTGTTTACTGTCCACAGGAATTAAAGAAAAACAAATCAAAACAACTCAGAAATTTTATCTTACTCCATTCAAATTGGCAAATTTAACAGAACAACTAATACAATATGCTAGAAGTGTGTGGAATAAAGGGAACTTATTCTACTTTGTTTGGGATTACAAACTGATGAAGACATTACATAAATAACCATGGAGAATTCTCAAAGAGCCAAAAGTAAATTCATGTGACACAACTATATTATCCCTTGGTATATGCCCAAATCTCTTAACATCCTACTCCATATATAATTGATCCTGCAAGTCCACTGCTTCTTTATTTACAATGTCTAGGAAATGGAATTAACATAAATGTCACATAACCAGTGTAAAGATAATCACTGTGGTATGTATATTCAATGGAATACTTCCAGATATAAAAAAAATGAAATCATTAATATTTCATTTTATGGATGGAACCAGAAAAGATTGTATTGAGTGTTTTGACCCAGATACAGAAAGATAAACAAACCATGTTCTTTCTTTTGTGTTGTTCCTAGCTCCATATCTTCATATATGAATATATAACTTGGAGAAAATACAGAAATGAAAAAAATATAAAAGTATCATAGGCTGTTAAGAGAATTTAGAATAAAAGATTAAAGATAAAATAAATTTCGAAATGGAATCATATGAGAGTACTTCCCATTGAGTCGGTAACCGAGTAGGAGGACAAAAAATTATCCCAACATTTTTAGACAAGGCCTCAAGAAATCACTAATTTTATACTTAGTTATAAAATATGAATGTATTTATACACATTATCCTTTATCTATATATCCATTCTACTTAAATACTATCACTGTTTACATATATAAATGTGTGTGTGTGTGTGTGTGTGTGTGTGTGTGTGTGTGTGTGTGTGTGTATTATAGGAAGTAACCCAGTAGGACTAATAAAGAGTTCCACAAGAAAAATAGACAAATAAAAATTTGAATATCATACACAGAACACTTCCTTTTAAATGGTTGGTCACATTCAGCCAAGTGACGCCCGAAACTATACATATTATTCTTTTGTTTTGTTTCATGGCATTTATTTCTGAAGATAGTGCACACTAAGACACAGGATACAGATCATTCTAGCTGGCTGTGACATGAAACTTTCCTTACTGTAGTCTATCATCGATGCTTTCAGAAAATTCTATCAATGCTAACAAGGGATGAAAGGAATTATCCACTCTACCCTCTGCAACATCTATGAATCATAACAATTACCAAAATGACAAGAATTGCAGAATGGAGCACTGATTGACATTCACATCTTGGTTACAAACACAACTGTCTAATTGGATCATAGGGCCCTCAGCAGGAGGGGAAATCTTATCTGGTACTGGGAGTCTATTAAACCACCAACGTCTATTAAGGTTATGGTTCGTAAAAATTGCCTACTTCCATCATTTTGCTAGACCAGTCTAATTCCATTATACATTCTAAATCTTTTTTCCGCCAAGATTTGTATAGCTATCACCATTTAGTAAGGACACTTTTCTTTATAGCAGATAGACACAACGACAAAAACCCAAGAATGAACACAAGGCACAGATAAATAGATCATAAGTAACCCTGCCCAAATAGATATATTAGTAGCAGAGCTCATCCATCTACGGCACACAGCCTATTTCAGGAGAGTAAACTAGAAAGAGTATAAAAGCTAAAATAACAGAATGTCTGCAGTCATATAGTCTGTCCTATAAACAAACCTTACAATCAAGACTGTAACAATGGTGATAAAAATAAGCATGTAAGTATCAAAGGGAACTATTTCAAGCTGTCCCAAACATATAAAATGATCTGGAAGAGACTAATAACTGCTGAGAATTGGGGACCAAGCTTTTTTCAGAGAAGAGCTCCCTGACTGGTGTCTAGTGCAGAGTGATCAGGCCTGTATGTCAAATGCAGATACTTATCACTTACTACATTCCTTCCAGTCCAAACTTCTGGTCTTGTCCCTTCCTCTACAGCAGAGCAGATGGGGTACACTCCCCCAATGATTATTCATAGTAGATCACACATATTTTCAGTTAATAACTGTGTAACCATATATACCCATAAAACAAAAAAAAGCTCTGCTTGTTGGAAAATATAAAATTATATATATATATATATATATATATATATATATATATATATATATACACACATATGTGTGTGTGTTTGTATGTTTGTGTGCAGGACTGTTTATGTGATAATAAAAACCAGAGAAAAATAGCATATAATCTTCGGAATGGGGACATGTGAGGAGCTCCTGCTGGGATGGAAGAAAGATAGGAGACCTGTGATGAATTTCTTTTTCAAATGAAACCTTTTATTGTGCATTAAAACATGATCTAGTATATAAAGAACATAATTTGATATTTGCCATTTTAGCAAGAATATTCTTCTAATACTGAACACTACTGGGGATAAATATTTTACATTATTGATAATATGTTAGTAGACTATGTTATATTTTAATTCATCTCATTATTAATTGTGTCATTGTGCTCCTTTTAGAAATTGACACAATATCATTCTTCATTACATGCTTTCAGAGTTTTTAAATATATTCTCACACATAGTTTTAATAGAATCTCTCCCAAACTACCACAACTCTCTGGAGTTTGACCATGGATTTTTCCTATAGATATTTTGTGAAAGGTTAAATTCAGAAATAGGGAGAAATAGAAACACATGTGGAAAACCAGGTTGATTAACTAGGAAAAGTACAAAAGCAACGTGAAGACACACAGGTTAAACACCACATTTTGCTTCTTCATGTTTTTAAAGTTATATTTGCCTTGGAAGATGTTGTCTGTTCTTCTTATTTGATCCAAGTATTATACTTGTCATATACTTGGTCATCCATGAGAGAAAGAGAAGGCTCTGAGCAATCAATATGTCCTTGATATGAACCTTTTACATCAGAATTCTGGGCTTTTTATACTTCAGTGAACTTTGAATTTTAAAACTAGCAGGAACTTAAATTTTAAAAAAGATATTTAAAAATGTTAAAGAAATGGAAACACATTGAATTTTTCATTTTTTAAAATAACAGGCTTTTAAATTTCACTGTTGTGAAATTTTGCTGAAGTAATAATACTGTAATTATGGGGAAAAATAGGAGAATCAGTAAATAAATGAATGCATTTAGTGTTCTAAAAATCTTCTCAGAAATGAGATTAATAATTGAATTTATGTATTTGCTTGTACATATTCATCACCTATGAAATTTATGGAGCAGTGATGACATAAATAAGAGTTATGAAGAAGGAACAAGGAAGGATTTAAAAAGCTATTCTGATTTAACCTTCAACTGAATAAACAAAGCAATTTGCTTAGGATTGTACAGGAAGCCAAAGCCACAGGGCTCCGTTGACATTGAGGACTCTGAAATGATTCATCATTCAACCTAAATATACAGAGTATTGTCTTTTAAGACTCACATGTTTGATTCAACTTAGTAGTGTTTAAAATATAGTATGTTTTAAAAAGAGTCTATATCTGTTTTATAATGTAATAGAGCCTAAATGTAGACATTGATTTGTGAATTATAAAAATATATCAAATTAATTTTATTTAAAACAGAAACATGTAGTATATTTACCAAGCAAAAACATTTTAATATGCACGAGATAAAATATCTCTGGTCATAAACAAATTTTTAGCATAGAATAAAGATATATAAACAAATATTCCAAGATTTATTCCAATGTATGGTGGTCCAGATAAACCATGGAACTTTATTTTCAAGAGGAGCAGATAAAAATTTAGTCATATTAAGATGTAAGAACATGGACATTGGACATATAAAAACTTCTCTTTGCACAATCACTAATGAAACATTGCTTTAGCCTAGGATTTTAAAAAGGCTGTAGAGAGGAAAGCAAAACATGATCAATGTTTAGATATTTGGGGCACTGAGACATATATGTTAAGTAGTAAATTGAAATAACCCATGTTCTACTCCAGCAAAAACACTTGAGAATGTCAAGGACCCATTCCTGTTATGCCTGAGTGGGAAGATGAGAGAAGAACAAAATAAAAAATTAAGTGTATTCTGACTTCAATCTTAATAGATGATGATAATTGAATTTGATGATACAAGAAATCAAAGTCAAAGGAACAGTATGAGGTTGGAAAATCAGGATATTCATAACTTTTCCAAAAATTTTATAATATTTACTTTTCATAATCATCATATTTGATCAATCTTGGTTTGGTAAACGATAGATTTCTTTACAAAATCATAACTTTACAGTGTACTGATGTTTAAAATACATGTACTAATTTATGAATAATAAATACACACTGTTTATTGAAAAGTGAAGAAGCATGTTGTTAATACTCATTGCAGATGGTTTTTGATAAAAAATTGTGAAAATTTTTATTCATCACCATTTAATACTTTTTAGAAAAATTGTAGATCTGCATTCAGGCAGTTCTAAGTCATTTTCCAGAATAATGTAGAAATACATGCAAAAAAGTCAGAGATTCTTATATTTAAGAAATGAAAGAGGAGAAATTTAGGTTGGTCAGAAGGAGCTTTAAAGTGTGGGTATTGGAGTAAGGAAAGTTCCTTTAGGGACAAATAATTGAGTGTATTCATTGCCTTATTAAAACAAGAGAATCATAGGAAGAAAGGTAAAACTTATCAAATTTTAGGTACTTGGACCTTTGAGATACATAGAGTAAATGGTTAAAAGAAAATTCATACATTTGAAGAAGATATCTCAAATCATCCTACATAACAGCACATGCATTCACAATGTATAAATAAAAAAAACTCTAGTAGCACTAATACTTTGAAACATGACAAATATTTCTCAGTGAGATAGTACATATGCCTGTCAAATTCAATGAAATAAAACAATCATGGTACCTTTATATGTTCAAATGCCTTTTAATATGATTATGTCCCACTGGTGCACTGTTCATTGTATTCAGAGTTAGAATATTTTTCTGAACTTGGCTTGTCTGATGGGATGCATAGATGAGAACATTGACTCTGAGTTTTTTCCCATACTTCCTGAACTAGGGTCCTTTTATTAGTATGGTTTTTCAATAGGGTGAGCTCTAACAATTCCCATATTCCCACTGTGAGGCCATTAGGGTATAAGAGTTAGTTATAAAACCATGGTCACACATGTAACTCTGATTAAATTCATAGGGTCACAAAATAAAACTCAAATGAATAATATTTTGAAAGTGACTTGACTTGTGTGGGGTTTTTGATAAACTTGATATGGAGATGTGAGACACCTCAGTTAAAAAATTCCCTATTGTGAAATCTTGATGGATTATTTTCTAAAACAAAAAACACCTTACTCAATATGTTGGAGATAATAAACTCTTTCAATAAATGGAAAAAAAAGTCGTGAAGAACTGCTTGAAATTTGAAATCTTTAGACATTCTGTAAAATCACATTCACAGCATTTGGCCCATATAACACAGCTAGCCTTTCTTCCATGCAAACTTTCCACTCTGTCCCAAGAAGCAATCTTCAGCTTTGGGAACTTCATAGAGTGGCTGTATTCACTGAAATTGTGGAATTCTTCAAGTAAGAATGAAAGGATAACACACTCCTTTTCATAATTTATGTTCTTTTGTTTTCTTTTATGAAAGAATAAGAATGTTGGAGGTTCTACTTTATAATCCAATTACATAAGATGATATACTTCCATTTATTGACCTTTTCTAACCAAACGGATGACTCACTGACTTCTTGTGTTTATCAGTACAAATCTGTTGTGTTTCTTGGCTTGATTATAAGGACTAGTAACAACAAAGGAAGCCATTGTGCACAGAAAATTAGCAATATGATCATTATGGTTTACTTTGAGATTAGTTTATATTTCCAGAAAGAATGAAATCAATGTTTTTATTCATTTCATTATTATCTATACTCCGTTGTAAAAATTATTATTTGTTAATACTCGTGTATATTTTTCATTAATGATATTATGGATTTCTTCATAATTCTTAAATCTTATGGTCTTTTACCCAATGCTTTTACTCAAAATCCCAAATATCTACATTTTTGTAAAAATTACCTATCCTCCCCTGCCTCTTTGTCCTGTTTAAGACAATGTAATAACTAATTGGTTATTCTCATGAAAAAATTTCCTAAATCCAATGGTTTCTCATACATTTTCTACATTTTTTGTTGTAAATCCATACGTGTATGATTAACCTAGATGCAGCTCTACTTTTCAAAGGAAGAAGACTAGAGGTTTTCTTTTTAATTACTGATATTACTTTTATTTTCTAATTTTCTTTAATTTCATTTTTTCCCTGCGTATGATACATCCAGAAGGCAGGGTCCCCTTCTTCCACTACTCCAAGATCTTCCCCATCTCACCTCTCCCAGAAATCCACTTATGCTCCTCTTCCTGCTTTTCTTTAAAAAAAAATAACATCAGAACATACCATTTAACAGGACCATACAACAGATAAATGTGTCAGAAAAGTCCAACTTCAACTTGTAAGAGTACTATAAGAATATGTAGCCTAACCACCTTAAAATGTATGTGGGAAATCTACCACAGATCCATGCAAGCTCCCAGAGATCTGTTTCAGTCTCTGTGAGCCACTGTTTGTCCTGCACTGTTGACACCATGAGGCATGTCTCCTACTGCCTTCGACTTTTTAGTTCCCACAATGTGTCTCTGTTCTTTTACCCGTTGTTTTGCAACCCCCTCCCAATGTTTGGCTATGGGACTCTAACTGCTTCCATCAGCTACAAGAGGAAGCTTCTCTGATGAAGATTAGACTAGACACTGATCTATGAATAAAGCCAAACTTCATTATGAATCATCTATGGGATATCCAGTGTCTGGTTGCTCGCCATCCCTGCAGTGTCAATCATTTGTTACATCACTTATTTTGAAGTTATGCCTCTCCATTGGCCCTGTACATCTTGAAGACAGAGCAATTTTTAGGTCGAAGCTTTTGTGGCTTTGTTGGTGTCCCAGTCCCAATACTGTAAGCCTTTCCTGGTTATAGAAAATGGCCAATACAGGTTTTATATTCCCCATTACTAGGATTTTTCGCTATGGTCACCCTTGTGAATGGCAGGGAGTTTCTACAGTACTAGGTTTGAAGTGTACCTCCAAAATACCTCCCATTTCCAGTCTGTATTCCCTATATTCTCTGCCTCTAATCCTTTTCCCACAGGTGATACATTCCCATCCTTCCCCAAATTACCTGCAAAATTTGTTCTATATCCCCTTCTCAGAGACATCCACATGTTTTACTGGGGCCCTCCTCTAAATAATATTGTAAAAATTATTTTAATCTCAGGATTATAAAAATCTTAATGCATAAAATACCTATTGACAACTTACTACCTTACATTTTGATAAATCAATGTATTTTGGTATTCCAAATTTAATATCTACATTTCATTTTGATTCCATTACTTTGTCTAAAAATATGAGTTTTCTTAATCACAAACTATAATTTACTCAGGAAAAGATGAATTGATCATGAGAGTCTTAAAAGAAATATTCATAATCTTCAGTTAAGTGATAAATCACGTCAGAAACCTCTTCCTAAGTGGTTCCCAGTATGCTGTGCTTTTTATTCAATCCTAGGCAATTTCCCTCATCCATTCAATTTGAGGTCATATCAGAACAACTCCTTAATTTTTTCCATTTTCCCTCTTTATTTTTTGGTACAAATTCTAACTGGACAATTTCTGTTTTTGTTGAGTATAAGCATATGTACTACCTAAATTCATAATTTCATTTTCTAAACTTTAATTAAATACGAACTGAAATCGTTTCTTGATTGATTCTCTTGTGTATCTATGCAATCACAAAATAGGGCTAATATTTCATCAGATTCTCCCAAAATTGAAGTAAAGTCTGTACTACACCTCTTCCTATGTTTTTTTTCAACAAAACAAAGATCAATGTCCTTTTATTTCTTCCTCCTTTCCTCATTTTCACATTTCATTTTATAATTATCCAAATGGTGAGAAGTCTTAAGGACATATTTTCTTCATGTTTTTGGGGTACAATCAACCATAGTAACTATGAATATCAAGTTCACTGAATAAAAAGAAACAATATTGACACAATAGAGTGTATCCAAGGACACATTGCATTTTATCAGTCTCGTCTCACTTTGGTGCCTCACCTGAGACTACAACCTGCCTAGAAGTTAGAGAAAAAACCATGCAGAAACTTCCAAGGCAACCAAAACTTAACATGTATGAGGAAGCAAAGCTATTTTTCTTTTTTTGACTTTTTTTGCTGTTAGATTTTCAGTTTCCTCACATTATTCACTTTTTCACATTGTGGATCTATTTCTTCTTGCTGCATTTTCTTTTCACAGTAGAACTACTGATAAATGTTTCAAACAAAAGAGAGGTAGAAAAGAAATAAGAATGAGGTTTGGAGACTCAAACTAATTTGGAAAATTGCTGAAAGAATCATGAAATCATTTACTAAAATATAATAATAAAGCACAATAAAGAGAACAATTACATAATTATTATTGAGAAGATTAAAAATAATATTGGTATAAATACCACTTTTTCTGGATGTAAATTTGAAGTCCAGCATTGTGTACTATTAGACAAACTATTCAAACTCAAATGTAAATATTAAATTATGCTCATTACATATCAGCCCTATTTTTATAAATTTTACTTACATTAAAATATAATTAAACCATACTCACCCTTACTTTTCCTCCCTGCACATTCTCTGTTGTCTACCCACTTTATCTCAAATTTATGACTTTGTCTTCAAAGATTATTGTTATATATATATGATTATTCCATATTTGTTTACATAAACATATTAATATGGAACATATTTTCTGTATCTTATTATATATGAATTTTCAGATGATATCTTGGTATTGGATCACCAATTAGGGAACTTATGCTTGGAAAAATTGTCTTTTGACTTTGTCTGGGATTGGAAAACAATAAAATTTCCCTCTGCCATGATAGCATAATCACTTTTGTTGTCATTTTCAGATCATTTTTACACAAGGTAATTTTATGTATTTTTGTGGCAGCATCTCTATTATTTGAGAAGACAGTATCTTTCAACAAATTTCTTTGTCCACTACTCTGACTTTCTTTCATATACTTCTTCTGTATTGGTTGCACAGCCATTCATAAAGAGTGGTGCAATAAATATTTCCACTGGACCTGTGCATTCCATGATATATTGTTTTCTCCATTTGAACAAATTGTGATTTCCTGTGATTATATCTGCTGCAAAGATAAGTCTCTTCAATCAGGGTGTAGTGCTACAGTTATTTATAAGTGTGAGGGCATTTAGACTTTAGTTTTAAATTATGTTTTTCTAGGAAATGATTTGTAGGGATTCTATGATTCATGGCGAGAGTAACTCTGTTTGGTTTACCAGGTTTCCTTCTTGCATTTAGTTACCTCTTTTTGGGTAGGCCTTAAGCCCTGTTATCCAGATGTTGGTTACTGCTAATATATGAAGGCGTCTATTGCATCTCTCTTTATTTGACTATGCTGACAATTTTTATTCCAGGTTTAAGTGATATTTGACCATGAATATTGGGCTATTTTTCTTGTTGTTGTTTCTATACTTGAGACAGAAGTCACATTCTAGCCTATATTGGCAGAAATCTCACTATGGTGGCTAGGTTTACATTAAATATGTAAAAGTCAAATGGTCACTGCTTCCTGGGTACTAGAATTTTATGTGTACATAATCACTCTTCTCTGAAATTTTTACATTATCATTTATACTTAAAGAAATTTTGATTTATTATTTAGTTTTTCACCAAAATTGCCTTATTTGGTAGATTGGAAACTCCAACCACATTTCATTTCCCAACTGTGTTTTTCAGCTTGGTGTATTGATAAGTCTTTTGTCTTCTTCAATTCATGCTTATTCCTTGTATTTGATTTCTGTTATTTCTATTAGGTGGTGAGCTGACTTTATTGAAGACAATAAATACCCTACAATGAAAGTAGTAAGAAGAAACCTATGAGTTCTTTGCTTTTTAACTTTCAATACAATCCTATTCACATACTCTATCTTATAAATCCTTGAATTAATATGAACATTAATTCCTAAAAAACAGTAAAGCCTAAATATATATGTTATATATAATATATATATATATATATATATATATATATATATATGTATATAATTTTGAATTTCAAATCAAAATTTATTTAAATATATATATATATATATATATACATATATATATATATATGGCATCTTTGATTAATATAGCACCAAGCTGTCATATTTGTCTCTATGTCAAAATCAAGTATGAGTGTACATGAAGATTCTTCTTTATTCTCATCTTTTTTAATTTGGTGCCTTAATGAACAAAGTGGGCTATGAGTGGGCAGAAACAGATGCAAAATAAGGAGAGGGGTGAATACAAGCAAAATATTAAAAAAAAATCAACAGAAAAGCAGAAGCAAGATGTTTTGGAGTTGAAAAGGGGATAAGCAATAAATAAATGTTTGTAAACTGAGGAGGGTAAGAAAGAGGACAGAAAAGAAAAAAGAGTAATCATTGGCAGGTTTCAGATTGCCACATGAAATGTATTTTTTTGTATCATAACATGAAATAAAAACAAAAGTAAAGAGGGTAAAAACATGAATGAAGCGGAAAAGGAAAGGTCAGTGAGATAAGTGAGAGTTAGGAGTTAGAAAGTTAGGCAGTAAAATAAGTTTATCAAGGTTATAGTGAGGAACTGCCTGTGGGTCTGATTTACTGAAACGAGGCTTGTACATTTTAGATAAAAGCAGAAATACTCAAAATATTCTCAAGGCAGTGTCAATGAGGCAACTAGAATGAAGGCTTAGCTTTAGAATGTACAGTTCAAAATATCAAATTAAAAGAAGCAATTTATATTTGGCTTTATTGGGCTTAAAAGGTAGTTTGTTCATCTATGGATGCAGCTGGTTTAGCTATGTTTAAAAAATACCAAAAAAAAAGTATGTCAATTTCTTTCTGAAAAGGCGAAAATATATTGTTTCTCTCATTCATAAAAATTAGGAAAGTGTCATCATGACATATCACCTTCAGGTTTCCTTCAGTATGGAATATCTTGTACAAGATTATTTTTAGTCATGTATAAAATAATTATTTTTGCAAAGTTGGTTGAGTGTCTGCCTAGGTCTTGGTGTTTTGTATTTTCTGTAGGTTTTGGATTTCTATAGAGCATATTTGATTTCTTATTATCTGCATCTGGGTAGTTCTGAATCAACAAAACAAGTGAGCTCTGATGTTTGAGGTTCTACTATTGAATATGGCATTAGCCATGAGAGTGGTTCCCACTCCTGAGGTCTGGAAATGTTTCTTCTTACGAATATGTTTCCTTATTCTTCTTTGATGAGCCGCCACAGCAGGTGTACTATGATAATAAATTTTATCCTTTCTTATGCAACAGAGTGTATTTTAACTGTGGATATCTCATAAATATTGGTTTCCAAATAATGATTGAAAGGACATTACACCAGGTGTAATATTACAAATATTAATGACAGACTTCTGTTCGCAGCTGCAGATGACTCAACATAATGTATTTTATCCCATTTCACATAGTAAAATTTTTAAATGTAGTCTCCTGGGTTATACAAATATCAAAACTAATTGTATCATCATTGTCTCCATGGAACCAATTCATAAATATAATTTTTGAAGACCTTTTTTGTCCAAATATTATTTTTTCTTTCCTATCTCTCTTGATTTTCTTATTAAAAAGCTTTTCTAGGAGGTTCAGGTGGGAAAATATCTCTACCTCCAGACATTTGTAATGATCCTAATGGCCATTCCTAGGACTTCAGCAGGTCCGTCTTCCATTGGGGGAAAAGGGAAACTAAGGCCACCCTGTAAAGGCTTCTTCCTTCTATCAGAAACTGTGTATACAGAGCCACAATCTTCTCAGTTCATGTAGCAGTTTGCTAAAGCCCTCTCCAGACAGCTCAGCCACCATGATAACAAATAAACAAATATGCCATGGAGTTAATTTTGTATTGACTGTCTACTACAGTTTTGTGTATTCTTACTGTCTATGAACTGGGATACCGTTAGGTTCATTTCTGGGAAGGCACTGTGACATCTCAACAGTCTCTGTGATTTCATGAGTGTCTATCTGGCTATCATTAAAAGGCCTCTTTCCTTGTTATCCTCCACACCAGCTCTCCCTTAATTTTATAACGTTAATTAATGTTTGAGTGAAATTAAAAAAGTTTCACATATTGGAATTAATGTCTTGCATTAATATTATCTACTATGTTTTTTAATTCATGATTTACTTTAAAATATCAACTACATAAAAAGTCCATTTTATGGTGTAAAATAGGGAGATGGTACATGAATGCATTTAATATTGATTTGTTTTAACGGACAAACTTGGCAATTTGTGGGTGGAAGCAAAACAAGAAATGTGTTCTGGCCTGCTGTCTTCCACATGTCTTTGTATATGAGAAATTAGAATGGACAATAGATCAAGCCTTAAAAAATGTCTGTAAAGGCAAATAGTTAATGTATATATAGGAAAAGTTCTTAGACTTCCTACAGCTAGTTAATACCATAGCATCATGTACTAAAAGGTAAAATATTAGAGTAATTCTGCTTTTTAACTGCATGAATGGGGAAATGTTTAAAGAAGAAATGAAAGAGATTTGTAGAATGAATGTGAGAATGTGAGAAAACAGAAGAACTTGAGTGGAGTACTGTGGAAAGTTAAATTAAATCATTTTGCCTAAGTCAATATAAACTTCATAATATGTGCAATATCAGGATGGGAAAATCATGAGGATACTGAGATATATTACTTGATACTAGGAATGAAAAGGAATGGTAAAGCAAAGGATAAATAAAAGAATGCAACCATAAGGAAAATATTCAAAAATACATTAAAGAGTAACATAATGACTTAAAAAATTGAAGTGGACAATAGAGTTTTCCGACAGTATGTGTGCAGTATATGACGAGAATATTTACAGAGTAATCTGATGGTAAAAAAGAATGAAGAGAAACCTTGAAGATAAAAATCCACTATCATCATTGCCTACTTGTGATAAAGTGGGAAAATGGCAGCAGGTGGTATTTCCCTGAGTGCTGTAGAAGAGGATATATGTAAAGAAAAACAAATGAGTTGCTTATCTGAGAAAAATCTGCAATACCTGACATAAAAATCTATGAAGTCATGTGTTAATATATTTGCAAAGCAGTTCAGATATATGAATGATATTTGGCTAACTTATTGTGAAATCAGCATATTAATCATGGATTCTACAACAATTTACAGCAATTGTAAGACAACAGCAGAAGTGAATTGAAGAGAATTCATGACTGATGTACATCTAATTGCAGTTTATTTAGAAGAGAAATTAAAAATATTCAAAGAGACATGGAGATTCTCAAAGATATTTTTACTTAAAAAGGACAGTTTTCACAAGGTTATTTACAAAAAATGTCCTGCCTGCTAGATCCTAGTGTTTCCTGCTTACCAACATAGAGCTATGTGTATTAGAATGGTAGGAGTACTGGAAAAAGCAAACAAGAAAGTCTAATTAAGACAAGGAAAAGGATATTTGGTAAGATTATTTTTAATCTGGGGTTGTAAGGAGATAAAGAAGCAATATTCAATATTTGTGAACCTCTTAAAATTTTGGCATAGATTATTTCTCAAGGAAAGGAATAAAAATAATAATTTAAAATGAATAGGAAAGATGAAACCTGTCTCAAATATGGATATTATATAGATTGTTTGGTGTTGATCAGAACCAACCAAGGGAGTCCTGATACTTAGGAGATGTGAAAGATTTTGGCAGTTCTTAGCGAAATAACAAGGTATTAATTGAAAAGATAAAACTGAGTAAGCACTGAGTAATAATTACATGAATGAAAGAGAAGACAGAGTGAGAGTGAGAAAGAGAATGAGAAAGAGACACAGACAGACAAACATGGAGACAGAGAGATACACAGAAAGACAGAGACAGAGCTACAGACACACTGCAAGAACCTTTTCCAAATCACAGAAAACTAATATGAGAATGCTGAGTTTTATATTATTTTATATATATATATAGGTCAGTTATATATATATAAATACAGAGACAGTAACCTTGTGAAAGTTTAAGAATTCACAAAACTTTATACAAAATTATTATAAAATAAGTTTAACTGAAGTTGCAATATATAAGAAAAAGTTTATATTTAATTACAGGCTAAGAAATTATGTTCTAAAGGTTTCCTGTATTCACTTCTCCCTTCAAACCTAATTTTTGTAAATGACATATGGCTTATATTCCTTTCAAAGGTACACATTGCTAGAAGAAGTTCAATATTGGCTGTAAACACATGCAAATTATTTTCAGTTCATAGAACCATAAAAGGGAAAAAAACACTGCACAAGTTCATGTACACTTGGACTAAAGTGAGGACTAAAAATCTTGATTTGATACACTCTTTCTTCACAAATTTAGGGGATCCCTTTCTCCCATTTATGAGGCAACAAAAGCCCCACAGATGCCAGAAGATAAAGAAGTAAATTATTTTATAGAAACATTTTGGATGAAAGTGTTATCTGTAAGAGTATGTCATGTCTGTTTTTATTCATAGATTTCTTTTTTGGTAATTGAAATCATATATGAAATAGGATTGTGGCTCTGTGAGTAGAAGATGGCAAGCACTTTGTATTTAGCCTTTTGACTGCTGAAGTGCCAAAGAGTGTTTGGGTGGAGGAGGTAACTGTTTAATTTCTACATCATCTGCAGTTGTTTATAAATTTTTTTGAGAATGCTAAACACTGAGGATTTCAAACTAAAAATAAAAATAACAACAACAAACAACAAAAAGTATAATAACTAATGATTCCCAAAGGCATCAAATTCATTTGGATTTAATACATTTCAAATAGAGTAAAGGGAAGGGTCAAAATGTGACACTTTGTAATTTCTAACATTAGAGAAAAAAACAAATCAAACTTGTAAATATTAATTTGAATATCCTTCTGATTGTATCTGCAATCCACTGAATCCTTGCTCTGTATTAATATATCTGGATACTATAAGTAAATATTGAATAAGGAAACATGATTTTTTTCCAAAAAGCAACCAAAAGAATAAAATTATTTGGTAATTTGTTTAATAATTTGGTTTAAATATATGTCACAGAACATAATATAATAACTGAGTTGAAAGAGTCATAGAGATCTGGAAATTATACTGATGAATGGATAAAAAAATTGAAATAATCCACAGTGTTACTAGAGTCACATACTTGACAGAAGAGTGTCATCTTTCTTGAATTTATATTTTCTGCCTTTTATCTGTATGCTGTCAATTCCAGTGGATTTTGCATATTTTTCTTTTTGGTATTTCAAATATGTGAATTATCACTCTTGAAGTAACATATAACTAAAGGAAGCTTTGTATGGTTAACTACAAGATGAGTTACTTGTAACAATGGACAGCATAGGCAAAATAGTATGCATCGTGGTGTGATGCCTGCAGTCATTTGGTAGTATCTAATCAGAGGTAATCTTCCCAGGAATCACATGTGTTAGAAATATGCTAATGTGTTATACATTTTTAAATACTCATCTGTTTTTTAAAGAAAATAATGAAAGGTTTTTTCAATCTTAGAAACAGAATATAATAGCCATTTAATTAATTTAAGTAATTAAATTAATTAATTAATTAATTGATTTCAGATGCCATCAGTCTCATGATCCAATAAATAGAGGAGAGGCTACTCACTTTGAGAAAAAATATTGATAGAAATCATAGAGCTTTTACTTATAATTTTCCTTGCATGCTTCAGAAATTGACCTATAGACATTTTAAGAAATCTAAACTTTTGAGTAAAAGAATTAAATTTGCTTCACTGTGTACTCAACAGTGTCTTAAAATTGATTTTTCTTGAAGATACCAGAATGTGCATAATTAAGAAACATCATAACCACAGTCAAAGACTCAGTGGAGTCTTAGAAAACTTTTGTTGGCTTCAGGATGAGACTCAATTTAATCTAACGTATTATAAAATCATAAATGAAACTCAAATTATAATTGCATTTCATGATTCCTTTTGAGTAGACATATTTTATTAGGTTGAATATGAGAAAAAAAAATGCTAAATCTCCTGAAAAGTATATTTAAACTATATTGTTTCTGAATAGGCTTGTACTAGACTGATAAGAGTTCGTTTTTATAGATTAAAAACGATTTCCTATAAATTCTAGCTAAAAAGGGATATTGCCCTAATAATCGTACCAAGAAATTTCAAATGAGACCTATCCTTTACAACATAAGATTTTCCGTGATATTTTTCACTAGTTTAACTTATGCTAACACAACAACATTAATACAACAAAACACCTGAAATATTAATATTTTTAAACAAAATTTTCTGTAACGGTGACTAAATTGTGGTTTGTGACATACTAAATCTGTCGTTCATGCTTGTTTTGAAAACATGACTTGTAAAAAATGTAGATCTTTTCTCAAGAAATAGTACCTTTTTTCTCCCTTAAATCTGTATGTTTTAGTATATAATTCTTTCTTGATTCCCAATATGTGAACTATAGGTTTCACTGTTTGAATTTTCTAGGAAAGAAACTAAGATACAATGGTTCAATGTGGCTTTTCAAGTCCTTGAGTTTACCGGTTCTCAAATGGAACTCATCAAGTGTAGAAAAGCGTTCCATTAAACTCAAATACACTTCAAATTCATGGTAAATTCGGTTTGTCCAGAGCCAAATACTTGTCTCTCCGTTAAAAAAATGACTGTTCCAATTTATCTTCATCTTTTCTCTAGTTATTGGTTTCTTTAATCTATGCAATAATCTATCTGCTGTTTCAAGAAAATGAATAATCCCCACTTCATGACACTCATATAATTCCTCATTACTCAAAAAATCACATCTCTAAGTACATAAATATTTAGGAAGATCGTATGAGCATAATCACTGTAGATATGTACTATGATAATTTTGGTACATTGAGATATTGAGGCCCAAAAGGTTTATAATTTGATCTTGGCTAAACACATGTGAGGAAACATACCTGACATAGAATGGAAAAACTACATGGAACAAAAGCTCAGTGGTACAACTAAAGAGAAGAGAAAGAGAATGGCATTCTGTTTCCTCAAGTGTATTCATAGGAGATTGAGAAGAAAATTTTTAGAATAGAGACATGTTGGATAAAAACAGGGCTATTTTACCTTGCTTTGGAGTTACCATTTATTCAGGAGAAGAACATTCCTGATGGATCTGCTTGTTTCTGTATGAACACTTGAATTTATACCACTTGTTAAAGAAAATGCTGTCCAAAAAAAGTGAAATTTAAAAAGAAAAACATGCTTATATTGTCCAAAATACTTTTTTTGTTTATAGTAAAGGAAGAAAAATGGTGGTAAAAATTTGGGAAAATCACAGAATATAAAAATAAAGATTTTTTTTCATAAAAAGTAATGTAAGCACAGAGATGATTCTGATTTTTCAAGTTGTTAGTGGTTTTGTATATATTCACAATATGTACCACTGACGGTGATGAAGAGAAAACTTGAAAGACAAAAGTTAAATAGCCTCAATGATTGGCAGAGAGAATGTGGGAAATGGATGCAGTTGGGTATTGTATGAGTGATGTGGAAGAAGAGAAATGTAAAAGTATAAATTTTGTTTGTCTGAATAAAATTCTGTAGATTCTGAGATTAAAATATGGTTTTGATTTGTCTATAAATTTGCATGACACTTCAGATATATGAATGATATTTTGTTCCAACATTATGATAAATCATATCAATCATAAGATGG
This sequence comes from Cricetomys ansorgei, assembly GCA_026225945.1. NCBI lineage: Eukaryota > Metazoa > Chordata > Mammalia > Rodentia > Nesomyidae > Cricetomys > Cricetomys ansorgei. The sequence goes on along the minus strand of JAMJFZ010000070.1, from coordinate 745,569 downwards.
AAGGCAATACAGGAGATAAAGATATTCTTTGAACAAGTGAACTAAGGAGAAATCATGTCAGATAGTCTAGTACATACAATGTATTTAGAAGATAGTTTTAAAAATCCTAAAGAGACATGGATATTCTCAGGGGCATTTTTTTCCTGAAACAGTCCATGAAGTTGCTATGAACCATGTAGATGACCTCACCCAGATGCTTCAGAAGCATATATTTAATATTTCTCAGGTGAGAGCCAAAGGCTCCTGTGGGCACGGTGTGCTTACAGATCATGAGAGAAAGACATACATTTGATTCAGGCAGGAAAGCATTTCATGTCATTTTGTGTTTCTCTGAATGTTCTCTTACCAGTGAAGAAAAACTAGAGAGGACATTTGACATTAATTTTGTATACTGCATATTGCTTGCAGATATCCTTGTATTCCAGAAAAAATTAATGTGTTGATCCTAGCAATTGTCACTATAATATGCTTCTGTAAATGTAAAAACTCTTAATGCTCTCAATAAATTTGGCATAGCATATTTTTTTTTTGCTGTGAACACCCCAATCTGTAGTCTGGTGGCCTTTTATCACTTACCCATATTAGGGAAACAACACTGAAGCAATACATATATACAATAAAAACAGATTGACCAAGTTGTATGCAAATATTTTATATATACATGCATAGGCATTATGTATATACATGTAACAATAACAACCATTAGAAACAGGGTACCAACTGGAGAGTAAGATGGATAGGAGAGAGAACTTTCATGGACAGGAATGGCAGGATGGAGGAAAGAGTATGTAGAAAGTAATTTAATAGTATTTCACTTTAAAAAATGCTAGACTCCTTCACAGGCTAATTTTAAAAAAAAATCCGCCATTATATACAAGAAAATAATGTTTAAATAACTTATCATCCACATTGAAACAAATTGAAAGTACCAGAAAACGTAGTTATAAATAGTGTACATTTAAATTTCACTGCTGGAAAAGTACTGAATTCTGCATTTTATCTGTCATGTGAGATTCAGAATTTTTTATACAGTTTATTTTATTCAATTTCTACAATACTATGAAAGTGTTTTATTCACTGACTTGTTTGTCCAGCAGTAGTTTGACTTTGAATCACAATAACTGTTCTACTGTGAAGGACAATTGACATTTCAGAATTGTTATCTCCTACCTGTCTTAATTCCCTTGCCAATCACAGGATTCAAAGCAAAGAAATGACAATACATCATAAATGTGAAAAATAATTGAAAGAAATATTTTTTTAAAAAAAATGAAGCTGCCTTGTTGAAGTAAATATTTTTTTCTTCTAAAAATAATTGACAAATCTGCCAAAAAAAAGCTGGAGTAAAAAAATATCTTCAACAATTGCTTAAGGAAAAATTGGATGTTTTTGTGAGAGGAATGAAAGTAGACAAGTACACTTCCTTCAATCACCTTGCACAAAAATTAAATCCAATTGGATCTAAGACATAAATATTAAATCTGAAACACTGATACAGTAATGAAGAGAACAAGCAAATTAGCCTACAGAATATATGTGAAAGAACTTCTTGCACAGGACTCCATATTCAAAAGAATTAAGTTCAAAAATTGATCAGAGTATTAACAAAATGTTAAAAAGTTTTTTCACACACACAGCCAAGGAAACATTCAACCATGATGTGAATAAGAAGTGAATAGAATATCAGTAAATGGAAGAAATGAGAAAAGATTGTATAGAGTTCGATAAACCAGATACAGAAAGAAAATCACATCATGTTCTTTCATTTGTGTTGTTCCTTTCTCTGTATCCACATACATGAATATGTAACATGGAGTAACTACAGGAAACCAGAAAAATATAAAAGGATTGTAGGCTGTTAGGAGAATGTAGGATAACAGAGTAAAGATGAAATGGTTTGGAAATGGAATAATGGGACAGTATTTCCAATTGCGTCAATAACCGAGTAGAAGGATGAAAAGCTTATATCAAGAATTTTTGATAAGGCCTCAAGATATCATTAATTTTATACTTAGTTATATAAAACAAGAATGTATATATATTTATATATATAAATGTATATTTATATGTACATATATATGTGTGTACAAACACTATAATTTTTCTATCAGTCCATTCTATTTAAATATTATCACTGTATATATATATGTGTGTGTGTGTGTGTGTGTGTGTGTGTGTGTGTGTGTGTGTGTGTATTTTATAAGAAGTCACCAAGTAGGACTAACAAAGAGTCCCAAGAGATAAATAGACTATTAAAAATTGAATATCATACACAGAACACTTCCTTTTAAGTGGTTGGTCACATTAAGCCAAGTGACTACAGAAACTATTCATGTTATTGTTTTGTTTTGTTTCCTGGCCTTTATTTCTGAAGATAGTGCACACTAAGACACAAGATACAGATAATTCTAACTGGCTCTGACATGAAAGCTCCTTTACTGAAGTCTAGCATTGCTGATTTTAGAAAACTCTATCAATGCTAACACGGGATGGAAGGAATTATCCACTCTACCAATTGCAACATCTGTGAATCATATCAATTACCAAAAAGACTAGAATTGTAAAATGGAGCACTGATTGACATTCACATCTTCATTACAAACACAACTGTCTAATAGGACCATAGGGCCCTCTGCAGGAGGGGAAATCCTATCTGGTACTGGGAGTCTATTAAACCATCAAGATCTATTTAGATTATGGTTCATAAAAATTGCCTAATCCCATTATCTTGCTAGATCAACCTAATTCCATTATACATTCTAAATCTTTTTTCCGCCAAGATTTGTATAGCTATCACCATTCAGTAAGGGCACTTTTCTTTATAGAAAATAAATAACATGACAAAAATCCACAAATGAACACAATGCACAGATAAATATATCATAAGTAACCTAGCCCCAATAGATATATCAGCAACAGAGCTCCTCCATCTATGGTACACAAACTATTTCAGGAGAGTAAACAAGAAAGTTTCTAAAAGCCAAAATAACAGAATGTCTGCAGTCATATAGTCTGTCTTATAAACAAACCTACAATCAAGAGTGTAAAAATGGTGATAAAAGTAAGCAAGTAAATATGGAAGGGAAGTAATTCAAGCTGTCCCAACCATAGAAAATGATCTGAAAGAGAATAATAACTGCTGAAAACTGGGGACCAAGCTTTTTTAAGAGAAGAGCTCCCTGACTGGTGTCGAGTGCAGAGTGACCAGGCCAGTATGTCAAATGCAGATACTTATCACTCTCTCCATTCCTTCCAGGCCAATCTTCTGGTCTTGTCCCTTCCTCTACAGCAGAAAAGATGGGGTACTCCCCCCCAACCATTTCCCTAGTGGATCACACATATCTTCAGTTATCAATTGTGTAAACATATATACTCATGAAACAAAAAACAGATTCTGCTAGTTGGAAAACACAAAATTACAGATATATACATATGTGTGTGTGTTTGTATGTTTTTGAGCATGTCTGTTTATGTGATAATAAAAACCAAAGAAAAATAGCATATAATCTTGGGAATGGGGGCATGTGAGGAGCTTCTTCTGGGAGAGAATGGATGGAAGAAAGATGGGAGAGCTGTGATGAATTTTTTTTACAAATGAAACCTTAAATTGTGCATTAAAACATGATTTATTATATAAAGAACATAATTTGACATTTGCCATTTTAGCAAGAATATTCTTCCTAATAGTGAACATTACTGGGAATAAATATTTTACATTATTGACAATATTTAAGTTGACTATGTTTTATTTTAACTCATGTCATTATTGTGTCATCTTGCTCATTTTTGAAATTGACACAATATCATTCTTCGTCACATGCTTTCAGAGTTTTTACATATATTTTCATACGTACAGTTTTAATAGAATCTCTCTCAAACTACCACAACTCTCTGGAGTTTGACCATTGAGTTTTCCTATAAATATTTTGTGAAAGGTTAAATTCAGAAATAGGAAGAAATAGAAACACATGTTGAAAACCAAGTTGATTACCTAGAAAAAGTACTAAAGCAACATCAAGACACAGAGTTTAAACACCACGCTTTTCTTCTTCATGTGTTTAAAGTAATATTTGCCTTGGAAGATGTTGTTTGTTCCTCTTGTTTGATCCAAGTATTAGTATAAGGTCATCTAGAGACAAAGAGAAGGCTCTGAGGATTAAATATGATCTTGATATGAACATTTTACATCAATATTCTGGTTATTTTATAGCTCAGTGAACTTAGAATTCATAGTTACTATGGTTTGTTGAATTTTGCCAGAGAGATGAAAATGAGTCCTTAACTATCCTCACTTTTAAAAGTAGCAGGAACTGAAATTTTTAAAAAAATATTTAAAAATGGAAAAGAAATGGAAACACATTGAGTTTTATATTTTTTAAATTAACGAGCTTTTAAATTTCACCTTTGTGAATTTTTGCTGAACTAATATCACTGTGATTATGGAGAAAAATAAGAGAATCAGTAAATAAATGAATGCATTTAGTATTCGAAAAGTCTTCTCAGAAATAAGATTAATAATTGAATTTAAGTTTTGCTTGTAGTTATACAAGTATAATGAAATTTGTGAAGCAGTGATGACATAAAAAAGAGTTTTAAAGAAGGAACAAAGAAGTATTTAAAAAGCTGTTATGATTTGACCTTCAACTGAATAAAAAAGGCACATTGCCTAGGATTGTACTGGGAGCCAAAGCCACAGCACTCTGTGGACCTTGATGATTCTGAAATGATTCATCACTCAACCTAATTATAAAGAGTATTGTCCTTTCAAACTCCCATTTTTGATTCAACTTAGTAGTGTTTAAAATTCAGTATGGTTTTAAAAGAGTTTATATCTGTTTTATACTTCAATTTAGCCTAAATGTAGATATTGATTTGTGAATAATAAAAATATATCAATTAATTTGATTTTAAAGAGAATTTTGTAGTATATTTTCAAAACAAAAACATTTTGATAAGCATGAGATAAAATATCTCTGGTCATAAAAAAATTTTAACATAGAATAAAGATCTATAACAAATATTCCACAGTTTTTTTTTCCAATGTATGCTGGTCCAGATAAACCATCAATCTATATTTTCAAGAAAAGCAGCTAAAAACTTAGTCATATTAAGATGTAAGATCATGGACATTGGACATATAAAACCTTCTCTTTGTGAAATCACTAATGAAACATTTCTCTAACCTAGGATTTTAAAAAGGCTGTAGAGAGGAAAGCAAAACATGATCAATGTTTAGATATTTGGGGCAATGAGACATATATGTTAAGTAGTAAATTGAAATAACCAATGTTCTACTCCAGAAAAAACACTTGGGAATGTCAAGGACCCATTCCTGTTAAACCTAAGTGGGAAGATGAGAGAACAAAATAATAAAATAAATATATTCTGACTTGAATCTTAATAGATGATGATAATTGAATTTGATAATACAAGAACACAAAGTCAAAGGAACAGCATGAGGTTGGAAATTCAGAAGATATTTATAACTTATCCAAAAATTTAATAATATTTACTTTTCATAATCATCATGTTTGATTAATCTTGGTGTGGTTAAACTATAGATTTCTTTACAAAATCATAACTTTATAGTGTACTGATGTTGAAATATATATACTAATTTAATAATAATAAACACACACAGTTACTGAAAAAGTGAAGGAGCATGTTATTGTTAACACTCATTGCAGATTGTTTTGGATAAAAAAATTGTCGAAATTTTTATTCATCACATTTTAGGTGTTTTTAGAAAAACTGAAGATCTGCATTCAGAACTTTCAAAGTCATTTTCCAGAATAATGTAGAACTACATGCAGGAAAGTCAGAGATTTTTATATTTAACAGATGAAAGAGGAGAAATTTAGAATAACTGGTCAGAATGAGCTTTAAAATTTGGGTATTGGAGTAAGGAAAGATTCTTTATGGACAAATCATTGAGTGTATGCGTTGCTTTATGAAGACAAGAGAATCAGAGGAAGAGAGGTAAAACTTATCAAATTTTAGATACATGGACCTATGAGACATATGGATGAAATGCTTAAAAGAAAATTCACACATTTGAAGAAGATATCTCAAATTATCATATATAACAGCACATGCATTCACAATGTATAAATAAAAAATCTCTAGCAGCATTTATAAATTGAAACATGACAAATATTTTTCTGTGAGATAGTACATATGCTTGTCAAATTCAAAAAAATAAAACAATCATGGTACTTTTATATGTCAAATGCATTTTACTATGATTAGGTCCCACTGGTTAGCCGTTCTTTATATTCAGAGTTAGAATATTTGCCTGAACTTGGCCTGTCTGATGGGATGCATAGATGAGAACATTTAGTTTGAGATTTTTCTCATTCTTCCTGAATTAGGGGCCTTTTATCAGTATGGTTTTTCAATAGGGTGAGCTCTAACATTTCCCATAATTCCCACTGGTGAGGCCATTACGGTATAATAGTTAGTTACAAAACCGTGGTCACACATGTATCTCCGATTAAATTCATAGGGTCACAAAATAAACTAAAATAAACGATATTTTGAAAGGTAATTAATTTGTGTGGGGTTTTTGACAACCTTGGTATGGAGATGTGAGACATATGAGATAAAAATTTCCCTATTGTGAAATCTTGAAGGATTATTTTCTAAAACAAAAAGCACCTTACTGAATTTGTCAAAGATTTTCCACTCTTTCAATAAATGGAAAAAATGTCTTGAAGAACTGATTGAAATTTGAAATCTTTAGACACTCTGTAAAATCACACTCACAGCATTTGGCCTCTATAACACAGCTAGGCTTTCTTCCATGAAAACATTCCACTCTGTCCCAAGAAGCAATCTTCAGCTTTGTGAACTTCATAGAATGGGTATATTCACTGAAAATGTAAAATTCTGAAAGTAAGAATGAAAGGGTCACACACTCCTTTTCATTATTTCTTTATGTTGTTTTGTTTTCTTTTATGAAAGAATAAGAATGGTGGAGGTTCCACTTTATAATCCAATTACATAAGACGATATATTTCCGTTTATTGAAATTTTCTAACCAAATGGATGACTCATTGACTTCTTCTGTTTATCAGTACCCATCTGCTGTATTTCTTGGCTTGATGCTAAGAATTAGTATCAACAAAGGAATCCATAGTGTACAGAAAATTAGCAATATGATCAGTATGGTTTGCTTTGAGATAAATTTATATTTCCAGAAGGAATGAAATCCATTGTTATATTTATTATCTATATTCCTTTGTAAAAATTATTTGTTACTACTTGATGTGTATACTTTTCATTAATGATACTATGGATTTCTTCATAATTCTTAAAGCTTATGCTCTTTTGCCAACGTATGCTTCAAATTCCCAAATATGTACATTTTTATAAACATTACGTCTCCTCCCCTGCCTCTCTGTCCTGTGTAAGAATGTAATAACTAATTGGTGATTCCCGTGAAAAAGTTTCCTAAATCCAGTGTCCATGTTTTTTAAATTTCAGGGACAGTTTCTCATACATTTTTTGTTGTAAATACATAGGACTATGATTCACCTGGATGCAGTTCTACTTTTCAAAGGAAGATGACATAGAGGTTTTTTTTTTTTTTAATTACAGATCTTACTTTTTATTTCTTAATTTTCCTTAATTTCATTTTTGCCCTGTGGACTATACATCCAGAAAGCAGGCTCCCCTCCCTCCACTACTCCAAGTTCTTCCCCATCTACCCTGTCCCTCAGATCCACTTATGCTCCTATCCTGATTTTCCTAAAAAAGGAAAATCAGAACACACCATGTAACAGGGCCCATAAAGCAGGCAAATATGTCAGAAAACTATCACTTAAACTTGTAAGAGTTCTACAAAAATATACAGCCTAATTCCCTTACAATATATGTGGGGGACCTACCACAGACCAACGCAAGATCGCTGACAACTGTTTCAGTCTCTCAGAGCAACGATGTTTCCTGGACAGTTGATTCCATGAGGCATGTCTCCTATTGCGTTCGACCCTTTAGTCCCCTCAATTTCTCTCTGCTGTCTTACCCCTTGTTTTGTAACTCCCACCCAATGTTTGGCCATGGGACTCCCTAACTGCTCCCATCAGGTACAAGAGGAAGCTTCTGTGATGAAGATTAGACTAGACACTGATCTATGAATAAAGCCAAACTTCATTATGAATCAAATATGGGATATCCAGAGTCTAGTTGCTCGCCAGCCCTGCAGTGTCAATCATCTGTTACATCTCTTGTTTTGTTGCCTATCCAAGGGCCCCATATGTCTTGAAGACAGAGCAATTAGTAGGTCGAAGCTTTTGTGTCTTTGTTGGTGTCCCAGTAGAACTTCTATAAGCTTTTCCTGGTTATAGAAGATGGCCAATACAGGTTTTATATTTCCGATTACTAGGATTTTTCTCTATGGTCACCCTTGTGAAAGGCAGGGAGTTTCAACAGTACTAGTTTTGAAGCATACCTCCAAAATATCGTCCAATTCCTGTATGTATTCCCTATATTCTCTGCCTATTATCCTTTGCCCAAAGGTGATACATTACCATCCTCAGCCAGTTAACCTGCAAAATTTGTTCAATATCCCCTTCACAGAGAGATCCACATGTTTTACTGGGGCTCTCCTTTAACTATGCTGTAAAAGTTATTTTGATTTCATGATTTTCATAATTCTTTTTCATAAAATACCTATTGACAACTTACTACCATTTATTTTGAAAAATAACTGTATTTTATTATTCCAAATTTAATATCTATATTTTGATTCCATTACTTTGTCTAAAAACTGAGTTTTCTTAATCACAAACTCTGATTTACTCAGGAAAAGATGAATTGATCATAAGAGTCTTAAAAACAAGTATTCATTATCTTGAGTTAAGTGATAAGTCATGTCAGAAACCCCATCCTCAGTTTTTCCGGTGTGTTGTGCTTTCTGTTCAATCCTAGGGAATTTGCATCATCCATTCAATTTGAGGTCATATCAGAATAGCTTTTTAATTTTTTTCCATTTTCCCTCTTTTTTTTGGTGCAAAAGCTAATTGGATATTTTCTGTCTTCTTTGAATATAAGCATATACACCACCTAAATTCATAATTTCATTTTCGAAAACCTTTATGAAATACGAACCGAAATTGTTTCTTGATTGACTCTCTTGTGTCTCTACGTAATCACAAAATAGTGCTAATATCTCATCAGATTCTCCTAACATTGAAATAAAGTCTGGACTACACCACTTCCTCTGTTTATTTTCAACAACACGAAAATCAATGTCTTTTAATTTCTTCCACCTGTCCTCATACTCACATTTCATTTTATACTTATCCAAATGGTGAGAAGACATAAGGACTTATTTTCTTCATGTTTGTGGGGTAAAATCAACCACAGTAACTATGAATATCAAGTTCACTGAATAAAGGAAACAGAATATTGACACTATAGATTGTTTCCAAGGACACATTGCATTTTCACAGGCTCCTCTTGCTCTGGCCGCTCACCTGAGACTACAACCTGCCTAGAAGTTAAGAAAAAAACAGGCAAAATATTCAAGGCAAACAAAATTAATATGTGTGAGGAAGCAAAGTTATTGTTCTTTATTGACTTTTTTTGCTGTTAGATTTTCAGTTTCCTCACATTACTCACTTTTTCTCATTCTGCATCTATTTCTTCTTGCTACATTTCTTTTCACAGAAGATAGACATTACACACAAAAGAAATCTAGAAAAGAAATAAGAATGAGGTTTGGAAACACTCAATTAAACTTATTTTGAAAATTACTTAAAGAATCCTGAAATCATTTACTAAAATTTAATAATAGAGCACAACAAATATAACAAATACATAATTATTAATGAGAAGACCCTGTATTATTTCAGAAGACAATATCTTTAAACACACTTCTTGTCCACTACTCTTACATTCTTTCAGATACTTCTTTGTACTGGTTGCATAGCCATTCATACTGAGTTGTGCAATAAATATTTCCATTGGACCTGTGCATTCCATGACATATTGTTGTCTCCATTTGACAAATTGTAATTTACTGTGATAATATCAGTTGCAAAGGGAAGGCACTTCAATCAGGGTGTAGTGCTACAGTTATTCATTAGTTTAAGGGCATTTAGAATATAGTTTTAAATTATGTTGTTCTAGGAAATGATGGGTACGGATTCTACGATTCATGACGAAAGTAACTCTGTTTGGCTTACTAGATTTCCTTCTTGCATTAATTACCTCTTTTTGGGAAGGCCTTAAGCCCTGTTATCCAGATGTTGGTTACTGCTAGTATATGAAGTCCTCTATTACACCTCTCTTTATTTGACTCTGCTGACAATTGTCAATCCAAGTTTGAGTGATATTTGACCATTAATATTGGGTATTTTTGTTGTTGTTCTTGCTGTACTTGAGACAAAAGTAACAATCTAGTTTATATTGGCACAAATCTCACTATGGTGGCTAGGTTTACCTTATATATGTAAAATTCAAACATTAACTGCTTCCTGGGTATTAGGATTTTAAGTGTACATCATCACTCTTTCATGAATCTTTACATTATTGTTTATCCTTAAATCAATGTTGATATAAAAATTAATTTTTTAGAAAAATTGCCTCATTTGGTAGTTTGGAAAGTCAAAACACATTTATTTTGCTAACTGCGGTATTCAGGTTGATGTAATGATCAGTCTTCTGTCTTCTTCAATTCATGATTCCTCCTTGTCTTTGATTTCTGTCATTTCTATTAGGTAGTGAACTGACATTATTGAATACAATAAATACCCTACAATGAAAGTAGTAATAGTAGCCTATTAGTTCTTTGGTTTTTAATTTTCAATACCATGCTATTCACATATTCCATCTTATAAATCCTTGATTTATATGAATATTAATTCATGAACAACAGTAAAGCCTGAATATAATGTATGTATATATATTTGTACATCAAATTTTGAATTACAAATAAAAATTTATTTCAATTGATATATATATATATATATATATATATATATATATATATATATATATATATATATATATTTGGCATCTTTGATTAATATATCACATAGCTGTTATAATTATCTCTGTGTCACAATCAAGTATTAGTGTATATGAAGATCCTTGTGTATTGTCATCTTTTTTAATGTGGTGCCTTAATGTACAAAGTAGGCTATGATAGGGCAGGAAGAGATGCAATATAAGGAGTGGGTTGAATAAAAGCAAGAAAAGGAAACAAATCGACATAAAGTCAGAAGCAACATATTTTGGATTTGAAAAGTGGATAAGCAAGAAATAAATGTGTGTATAGTGAGGAGGGTAAAAAAGAAGACGAAAAAGAACAGAGAGTAATCATGGGCAGGTATCAGATTGCCACATGAAATATAATTTTTGTATCATAACATGAAGGAAAACAAATTAAAAATAAAGAGGAGAAAAAAGATGATAGAAGAGGGCTAGAAAAGTTAGAGGAAAAGTAAAGGTCAGTAAGATAAGTGAAAGTTAGGAGTTAGAAAGTTAGGCAGTAAGATAACTTTATCAAGGTTAGAGTGAGGAGTTGTCTGTGGATCTGATTTAATGAAACAAGGTTTGTACACTTTAGATAAGAGAAGAAATGCTCAGAATATTCTCAAGGCACTGTCAATGAGGCTACTTCTGTAAAGGCTTAGAATTAGAATGTAAAGTTCAAAATATCAAGTTCAAAGACACAAGTTATACTACGGTTTATTGGGCTTTAAAGGAAAGTTTGTCGGTCTATGGATTCAGCTGGCTCAGCTATGTTTAAAAATGCCCGAAAAAGTTTGTCAACTTCTTTCTGTTAAGGAGAAAATTTATTGTTTCTTTCATTCATGAAAATCAGGACAGTGACATGATGACATCTTACCTTCAGGTTTTCCTGAGTATTGAATATCTTGTACAAGATTATTTTTAGTCAAGTATAAAATAATTGTATTGTGCAAAGTTGGATGAATGTCTTCCTAGGTCCTGGAGTTTTGTATTTTCTGTAGGTTTTGGATTTCTATATAGCATATTTGATTGCTTATGATCTGCACCTGGGTAGTTCTTAATGAACTAAAGCAACTGAACTCCGATGTTTGGGGTTCCACTATTGAGTATGGCATTGGCTGTGACAGTGGTTTCTTCCCCTGAGGTTTGGAAAGGTTTCTACATATGAATAATCCTCCTTATTCTTCTTTGTTGAGCAGCCACAGGAGGTGTACTAATAATAAATTTTATCCTTTTCTTATTTTAACTGAAGATTTTTCAGAAATGTTTGTTTCCAAAACGTGAGTGAAAGGACTTGACACCAGGGGTGATATTACAAATATTAATGACAGACTTCTGTTCACAGCTGCAGATTACCCAACATAATGTATTTTATAACACTTCTCATAAAATAAAATTTTATTTGGAGTATCTTGGGTTATACAAATATCAAAATAAATGTATCATCATTGTCTCTATGGAATTAAATTCATGAATATAATTTTGAATAATTTTTTGTCAAAATATTCTTTTTTATTTCCTATCCATCTTGACCTTCTCAATAAAGAGCCTTTCCTTAGGAATTTCAGGTGTGAGAATAGCTAACTCTACCCCCAGACCTTTGTAATTGCCCTAATGGCCATTTCTAGGCCTTCAATGTGTCCCTATTCCAATGCGGGAAAAGGAAACTTAGGCCACCCTGTAAAGCATTCTGCCAGCTACCTGAAATTGTGTGTACAGTGCCACATAATGCTCAGTTCATGTTGCAGCTTTGCTAAAGCTTCTCCAGACAATTATGCCCCAGGATAACAAACAAAAATGTCATTGAGTTAATTTTGTATTGACTGTCTACTACAACCTTGTGTCTGCTTACTCTCTCTGCATTGGGATAACAGTAGGTTCATTTCTGTGAAGGCACTGTGACTTATCAACATTCTCTGTGATTTCATGTGTTTCTATCTGGCTATTGTTAGAAGGCTTCGTTACTTGTTATCCTAGACCCCAGGTGTCCCTTAAATTTTATAATGTTCATTAATGTTTGAGTAAAATGACAAAAGTTTCACATATTGGAATTAATGACTTGCTTAAATTTTTTTCCATTATGTATTTTTACTCATAATTTACTTTAATATATTAACTACATACAAAGTCCATTTTATGGTATAAAATAGGGAGATGATACATGAATGCATTTAATACTGGTGTTTTAAGGATGAACTTGTCAATTTACGGGCATAAGCAAAACAAGAGATGTCTTCTGGCATGCTGTCTTCACATGTCTTTGTATATGAAAAATGAGAATGAACAATATATCAAGTCTTAAAAGATGTCTGTAAAAACAAATACTTAATGTAAATATAGGAAATGTTCTTAGACTTCCTAGAGCTAGTTAATACCATAACATCATGTAATAAAAGGAAAAGTAATAGTGAGTAATTCTACCTTTGAACTGAATGAATTGGGAGATGTTTAAAAAGAAATGAAAGAGTTTTTTAGAATGACTGTGAGAATATGAAAACCAGAAGAATTTGAGTGGAGTGCTGTGGAAAGTTACATTAATTTAACTTATTTTGCCTAAGTCAATATAAACTTTATAAGATGTGCAAAATCATGATGGGAAAATCATGAAGATACTGAGATACATTACCTGACACTACGAATTAAAAGGAATGGTAATGCAAAGGATGAATAAAATAATGTAACCATAAAGAAAATATTCATCATAAAGAGTAACATGACAGAGAAAATTCTGAGGTGGACAAGAGTGTTTTAGCTAAGTATATGTGCAGAATATGACCAAATTATTTACAGAGCAATCTGACACTGAAAGTGAAAGTAGAGAAACCTTGAAGATAAAAATCATCTATCCTCATTGCCTGGTTGTGAGATGGTGGGAAATGGCAGCAGGTCATTTTTACCTGAGTTCTGTTTAAGAGGATATATGTAAAGAATACAAATATGTTGCCCATCTGAAAAAATCAGCAATATCTGAAATAAAAAACATTGAAGTCATGTGTTAATGTATTTGGAAAGCAGTTCAGATATATAAATGATATTTGGTTAACTTATCGTGAAACCTGCATATTAATCATGGAATCTAAAACAATTTACAACAATTGTAAGACAGCAGAAGTGAATTGAAGAGAATTAATGACTGATGTAGTTCTAATTGCAGTTTATGTAGAAAAGAAATTAAAAATATTCAAAGAGACATGGAGATTCTCAGAGATATTTTTACTGAAAAAGGACAGTTAATTTTCACAAGGTTATTTACAAAAAGGTCCTGACTTGTAGATCCTAGTGTTTCCTGTTTGCCAACAAAAAGCTGTGTGTATAAGAATGGTATGAGTACTGGAAAAAGAAATCAAGGAAGTCTAATGAAGCCAATGAAAAGGATATGTGGTAAGATTAACGTTGATCTTGGAAACAAAGAAACAAAGTTCAATGTTTGTGATCCTATTAAAATTTTGGCATGGATTAATTTTTAAGAAAAGGAATAAAAATAATAATTTGAAATGCATAGGAAAGATGAAACCAGTCTGAAATATGAATACTATATAATTGTATAGTGTTGATGTGGACCAAACAAGCAAGTCATGATATGTAGAAGATGTGAAAGATTTTGGCAGATCTTAGCTAAATAACATGGTATTACCTGAAACCATAAATCTGAGTATCCACTGAGGAATAATTAAATGAATAAAAGAGAAGACAGAGAGAAAGTGAAAAAGAGAATGAGAAAGAGAAAGACACAGAAAGACACACTTGGAGACAGAGAGATACAGAGAAAGACAGAGACACACTGAGAGAATCTTTTCCAAATCACAGAAAACTAATATGGGAATGCTGAGTTTTATATTATTTCATATAAATAGGTCATTTATAAAGTACAGCAATAGTAACCTTTTAAATGTTTAAGAATTCACAAAAATGTTACAAAAATCATTTTAAAAAAAGTTTAATTAAAGTAGCAAAATATAATAAAAAGTTTATATTTAATTACACGCTAAAAAATTATGACATAAAGGTTTCCTGTATTCACTTCTCCTTTCAAAACAAATTTTTGTCAAAGACATATGGGTTATATTCCCTTCAAACCTACACATTGCTAGAAGTTCAATATTGGCTGTAAACAATGCAAATTATTTTCAGTTCATAAAGCCATAATAGGGAAAAAATACTGCACAGGTTCATGTACACTTGGACTAAAGTGAAGATAAATAACTTGATATGACACACTCTTTCTTCACAAGTTTAGGAGATCCCTATCTCCTGTCTATGAGGCAACAAAAGCCCCACAGATGCCAGAAGGTAAAGAAGAAAAATTATTTTTATAGAAACATTTAGGATCAAACTGTAATCTGAAAGAGTATGTCACATCTGTATTTATTCATACTTATCTCTTTTGGTAATTGAAATCATATATGAAATAGGACTGAGGCTCTGTGAGTAGAAGGCAAACACTTTGTAAGTAGCCTTTTAACTGCTGAACCAGTGCCAAATAGTGTTTTGGTGGAGGAGGAAATTCTTTAATTACTATTTCAAATGCAGTTGTTTATAAAATATTTATAGTATGCCTACCACTAAGGATTTCAAACAGGAAATAACAACAAAAACTACACATAACAAAAAGAATAATAATTAATGGTTCCTAATCACATGGATATTCAAATTAATAATTACAAGTATGACTTTCTTATTTCTCTAATGTTAGAAGTTCCAAAGTGTCACATTTTGGCCCTGCCTTTTCCTCTATTTGAAATGTTTGAAATCCAAATGCAATTGATGCCCTTGTATTTTAAATCCACTGTAGCCTTGCTCTATATTAATATATCTGGATACTGTAAATAAATATTGAATAAGGGAATATGGTTTTTCCCACGAATACACCACAGGAATAAAGTTATTTGAAACTTTATTTAATAAATTGTTGAAATATATGTCAAAGGACATAACATGATAACTGAGCTAAAAGTGCCGTAGAGACCTGGAAACTATACTGACGAAAGGATAAAGTAAATTGAAATAATCCTCAGTATTACTAGAGTCACATATTTGACAGAAGAGTTTCATCCTTCTTGAATATTTATTTTCTTCCTTTATCTGTATGCTGTAAATTCCTAAGAGAAGCATTGTACATTTACCTGCAAGAGGAGTTACTCATAGCAATGGACAGCATAGGCAAAATAATATGCGTGATAGTTAATATGTGTGATAGTTGAAGTCATTTAGTAGTATCTAAATATGGAAATATGCTAATGTGTTATACATTTTTAAATACTCATCATCTTTTTAAAAAATTTATGAAAAGATTCTTTCAATCTTAGAAACAGAATATAAGAGCCTTTTAATTAATTTACTGATTTTAGATGCTATCAGTCTCATGATCCAATAAATAAAGGAGAGGCCACTCACATTGAGAAAAGATATTGATAGAAGCCATAAAGCACTTACTTATAGTTTTCCTTGCATTGTTTCAGAAGTTGACCTATAGACATTTTAGGAAATCTATACTTTTGAGTAAAAGAATTAAATTTGCTTCACTCTGTGCCCAACAGTGTCTTTGAATTGATTTTTTTCTGGAAGATACCTAAATGTGCATAATTAAGGAAAACAATAACCATGGTCAAATAGTCAGTGGAGTATTAAAAAACTTCTGTTGGCCGTAGGTTGTGACTCAATTTAATCAAATGTATTATAGAATCACAAATTAAACTCAAATTATACTTGCGTTTTATGGTATCTTTTGAGTAGACATATTTTATTAGGTTGAAAATGAAAAAAAAATTGCTAAATCTCCTGAAAAGTATATTGAAACAATATCATTTGCCAATAGGCTTTTACTGGATTGATAACAGTTCTTTTTTATACATTAAAAAGGATTTCCTATAAATTCTAGCTAAAAAGATATATAGCCCTAATCATCGTACCCAAGAAATCTCAAATGAGACTTATCCTTTAAAACATAAGGTTTTTAGTGAGATTTTTCTCGATTTTAACATATGACAACAACAACATTAATACAACAAAATATCTGAAACTTTATGATTTTTAATCCAAATTTCCTGTAACAGTGACTAAATTGTGGTTTGTGACATACAAATCCTGTCGCTCATGCTAGTTTCAATAATATGACTTGTGAAAAATGTAGATCCTTTCTCAGGAAATAGTACCTTTTTTCTCCCTGAAATCTGTATGTTTTAGTCTATAATACTTTCTTTATTCCACATTTGTGAACTACAGGTTTCATTATTTGAATTTTCTAGGAATGAAACTAACATATAATGATTCAATGTGGCTTTTCAAACCCTTGAGTTTACCTGTTCTCAAATGGAACTCATAAAGTGTAGTAAAGCATTCCATTAAACTCAAAAACACTCCAAATTTGTGGTAAATCCAGTTTGTCCACAGCCAAATATTTGTCTTTCCATTAAAAAAAAAGACTGCGCCAATCTTTCTTCATATTTTCTCTAATTATTGGTTCCTTTAATGTATACAGTAAACCAATTGGTGTATCAAGACATTGAATATCTCCCCACTTCATGACATTTACATAACTACTCATTACTCATAAAATCACATCTCTAAGTACATAAATATCTAGGAAGATATCCAACCTATTTATACTTTCAATAAAGTTTGATGTTGAGCTGTTGAGACATTTTCAAGATTCTAGTATGTTCCCACAAATAGACGCATCTGATGACATGTTATCACCATTCCAGGTTGTATCTCCAATGTTAATATTTGTACTACTTGTAAGTTTTTCTTAGATTAGTCCCACAGTATTATCTTTTCTTGCTTTTGTTTTTATCTTTGTTGTTTATCAATATATTATTCATTCATTTTAATTCTTGAATTAATAACCCTAACATGTTTCCTTAGATTTTCATGATTCCACTTTTTTATGATTTAACTCACTCTTTCCTTCATCACATCTATCTGAATTTTGTATTATATATTTTCAATCATATTCCTTATCTCTTCAGATTGCTCATATTTAAAGCTGAATCAGTTACCAATCATCATATCCACAATCTTTGTTTTAATCCATCCAAATACAATTTGTGGTACCTATGTATAAATCAAGATGAAGATTCTCCTCATAGCTCTCATATTGTGTCATATTAATTGGGGATATATTTTATAAGTTCCATTCAACATTGCATATGATATTCTCATGGAATAGAGATGTACCCATTGCAGTAAAAATGTAGCTGAGGAGAAAGGCTTGCTGCATTCCTGTATTTTGTACTTGTCCAGTTTTGAAATTTTTGATAATCATCAGAGACAACATCCCTTACATCAACATGTTTCCTACCAATGTTGATTTCATGAGAGTATAAGTCAATGTCAAGAAGATCCATTTTCAATCTAGTCTTTTGTGCTTGTGGAGTGTGAAGCCTGAAGACAAGATTGAATCAGTTTGTCTAAGTATCTCTCTCCTACTGCTTTTCTGTGTACTAAAGCTGAGCCTCATTTCAAATTCATTTGTATTATTTTCCTCATCAATTGTAAATATATATTTTAATTGTTAAGATTTACTCCTTTCTGTTTATTAGTTTACAAAATTCAGATGTGAATCGAATGGAAGACTATAAAAAAGGTCACTATAATTTCTGAAGGCTCACAGCACACACACTTAAAAACAAATATGGAACATTGGACTGGAGAAAAACTGGTTATTGGCCTAAAAGTAAAGAAAACATTTTAGCTTTTCATGTAGGTGTATATTTGTTGTCATATCATTAGAGAAAGAAAAATAATTATTCCTATTTATGTAGGCAGTGGAGGTAGGCTCCAAAATTATAATCACAAAACTATTGAAAGTTTTCATCTAAGAATTTACAAAGTTGAAGAGTTTTTAATG
Source organism: Cricetomys ansorgei (assembly GCA_026225945.1). Lineage (NCBI taxonomy): Eukaryota > Metazoa > Chordata > Mammalia > Rodentia > Nesomyidae > Cricetomys > Cricetomys ansorgei. The sequence goes on along the minus strand of JAMJFZ010000070.1, from coordinate 726,740 downwards.
TTAATAGGAAGTGATTTAATTTGGTTTTGTTCTTTTACATATATGACATAATTTTAGAATATATATTCTCAGAAAGTCACATTTGTGTCATATAATTTATTTTGACTGTATTCATTTCCCACTCTGTCCTTTAAGAATCTATGTCCTCTCCAAAATACACGTCTCCTTCCAATTTAAGGTCCCCTTTTATGTATAACATTCCAATATGTAATGTTCTTCCACTATTCTCAGACACACAAATCCATAAAACTTATTTCTCTCTTCCATTAAAATATAAACAATAATTAAAAAGTTATCAAAATTGAAAATAAAAACTACTCCAACATATCAGACTAAGACAGAGAAAGAAACAGAGAAACAGTAGTTAAGAAAATAATCAAGTAACACATAGAGATGCTACGACAAACATATTTGCATACACAGAAAACATAGAATAACACAAAATCCGTAATTGATAAGCAAAGTATCTATAAAGTTAAAGATGTATATGTATGTATCAAAACAATGCCATGTGAGAAAGGATAAAAAAAGCAACTCTCAATATACTACTTTCTTGTTTTGTTGGCCAACTACTGCGTGATATGAATTCTTCCCATATGTGTAATTTTTTATGAATATTGTATATGAATGAAGTTGAACACACAAACATAAATTTGAAATCTCCAGAAATTAATATTTAAGTGATTTTATTTTGTGTACAGAGGGATCCTTTTGATGAACTGTATGTGTTTTTCTTTTAAAATGGAGAATGAAGGTTTATTCTGTAATTTGGTTCTGTGTTCTCAAAGGCTTCTAAGTTTTTTACTGGGAAATTGTCTTCTCCCTTCTGTTACTGGATTAATGGTTTATAACTTTTAACAAAGCACATTAATGTAACTTATTTCATCTAATTTGATGTAGCCTTCTTAATATGAGCAAAATCACCGTAGATATGTATTATGATAATATTGCTACATTGAGATATTGAGAAACACTAGATTTATAATTTGTACTTGGCTAAACACATGTGAGGAAACATAGCTGACATACAATGGTGAAACAACATAAGGGGGATAGCTTATTGGTAAAATTCAACACAAGAGAGAAAGTGAAGGGCACAGTCTTTCCTCAAGTGCATTCACAGGAAACTGAGAAGAAAATTATTATATTAGAAACATGTAAGAGTAGAGCAGTGCCATTTTTAGCTTGCTTCACGGTTACCATTCATACAGGAGAAGAACATTTCTGATGGATCTGTTTGTTTTTATATGAACACTTTTATGGATGCCACTTGTTAAAGAAAATCGTGTCCAAATAATAATGAAATTCAAAAAAGGAAAAGATGCTTACATTGTCCAAAATACTTTTTTTTTTTTAATAAAGGAAGAAAAAGAGGTGGTAAAAAGTTGGGAAAATCACAGAATGTAAAAATAAGGAATTTTTTTCATAAAAAGTAATGGAAGGAGAGAGACGATCCTGATTTTTCAAGTTGTTAGTGCTTTTGTATATATTCACAATATGTACCACTGACGGTGATGAAGAGAAAACTTGAAAGACAAAAGTTAAATAGCCTCAATGATTGGCAAAGAGAATGTGGTAAATGGATGCAGTTGGGTATTGTATGACTGATGTGGATGAGGAGAAATGTAAAACTGTAAATTTTGTTTGTCTGAATAAAATTATGCAGAATTTGAGGTTAAAATATGGCTGTCATTTGTTCATAAATTTGCATGACACTTCAGATATATGAATGATATTTATTCCAGAATTATGATAAATGCATATCAATCATGGGTTGGAAGGCAATATAGGAGATAAAGATATTCTTTGAACAAGTGAACTAAGGATAAATCATGTCAGATATTCTAGTACATACAATGTATTTAGAAGAGAGTTTTAAAAAATCCTAAAGAGACATGGGTACACTCAGGGGCATTTTTTTTCCTGAAACAGTCCATGAAGTTACTACAAAACATGTAGATGACCTTACCCAGATGCTTCAGAAGCATATATTTTATAGTTCTCTGGTGAGAGCCAATGGCTCCTGTGGGCACTGTGTGCATACAGATCATGAGAGAAAGGCATACATTTGATTCAGGTAGGAAAGCATTTCATGTCATTTTGTGTTTCTCTGAATGTTCACTTACTAGTGAAGAAAAGCTAGACAGGACATTTGACATTAATTTTGTATACTCCATATAGCTTGCAGATGTCATTATATTTCAGAAACAATTAATGTATTGATCCTAACAATTGTCACTATGATATGCTTCTTTAAATGTAAAAACTCTTAATGCTCTCAATAAATTTGCCATAGCATATTTTTTTTTTGCTGTGAACATCCCAACCCAGAGTCTGGTGGTCTTTTATCATTTAGCCATATTAGGTAAACTTGGCCTGGTAAGTAAGCATAGGAGTTAATACTAAGTATCACAAAGTTATCTCGAGAGAGTTACTGATAAATCTTAGTGTTTTTGACTGACAACAAAAAGTTAGATCAATAAATATAATCAGTAAATGAAAAAGAAAACCAGGGATCCTGAACTAATCAATGAAAAGAAAATGTGGTAAGATTAGTGCTACCCTGGAATTGCTATGGAATACACTAAGAGAACCGACAACTAAGAACTAAGTGATTTCAATGTATTTGATTATCTTCAAAATAGCAACATTTGATACTTTACTAAAGAATAAAAATAATGATTTTAAAATAGATGTAAACAGATGAAATCTTTCTCAAGAATGAACATTTCACAAAATGTTCGTCGTAGATCAGATCCAAAGTATGGATTTCTGAGACTTTTGAGTTACGAGAGAGTTTTTTTTTGTCTGACCTTATGGAAATAAAATTGCATTAAATCAACAAATCAACAAATAGAGTGGCCATTGAAGAATAATAAAATTAATAAAAAGGAAGAGAAATATAAATAACATCAGACAGTGACATTGATAGAGACAGACAGACACAAACACACACACACACACACTCACAGAGAGAGAGAGAGAGAGAGACATACCAACCTATAATCTTGTCCAAATTACAGAGAACTAAAACACAATGTTGTATTCAGTATTATTTTTATGTAAATATAATAAATATTTGAAAATAGAAAATTCAGCATAATTGAGGTTATATGCATTTAATAACTCTCAAAAATATAACAGTGAAAGTTTAAATAAAACAGCAGTAGATACGAAACTGTTTATAGAAGTTTATGTGAATTTTACTTGAGTAAATTAAGACCCTAAGGTAAATTTTATTCATTGCAAATTACAAATTCAAACTTTTGCCAAGTACATATGAACTGTACTCCCTTCAAATTTTCATATTGCAAGAAGAAGGATAGTAATGCATGTGAACACATGCAATATTTTAAATGAATAGAGCTAACCAAGGGTAATAATTATGCAAAAGGTCATTGACATTCATATTAGAATAAGGCCAAATAGATTAATTCAGCCATCTCTTTATAAAAGTGAAGGGAAGCTAAAAGCCTCATGCTACAGAATATAAAAAAGTGAAATTATTGCTGTAGACTCATTATTAATGAATTATTAATTCTCATACCTGAGGTAGTATGCAATGTATTTATTATTTCATAATATTCCATTTTAACAGTTGAAATGGAAAATAGTTTATGCATGGTGAATTAAATCAAGCAAATATTTAATATTCTCTCTGATGCTGATTACCAGTGCCAGTTGGTTTGGAGAGAGAATAATGACTTGCTTCCTGAATACTTTGTACCAAATTACTTATGAAAAGCTACTTAATAGCATGTCAACCATGGAGAATTTCAAACTAAAAACAAAACAAAACAAAGCAATGCTAATAATTGCTAGGTGTACCTACTTGTATGTGTATTAGAACGTTTTAAGACGAGTAACAAAATCGACCAAACTAAGGGACTTGAGATTTCTAAAAATAGAAATATAAAACAACATACCTGCCATGAGTAATCTTAAATATCTTCCTGGCTGTATTGGCAATCCACCTACAATTATTCTTTATTGATATATGTGTTCTTTGGAAATAAATAATGCACTGAAATTTCTTCTGCAGAAGAAACTTAAAATTTATCATTAAAACTTTAAAATTGTCTTATAGTTAATTGAATAGATAGAATAAAATTTATGTCAAAATAAAGAATAATTAAATTAAGCCCTAAGTGCTTGTCAGGCCTAGGAACAAATTTAAAGAAAGAATCAAACAAACAGAAATATCCCTCAGTAGTATTAGAGGTATAGATTTGACACAAGAGTGTCATCATTCTTGAATAGTTGTTTTAGCCTGCCTTTCTCCTTCTGCTGTATATTGCAATAGATTTGGAAGATGAAGGATATGAAAACACAAAGAGTTTAGCTTTGTGTGGGTTAATAAAAACCTAATGGGAGCAATGTAGATTCAAAAGCAAGGTGAATTACTTACACAAATGGACAACAGAAACAAAACAATATTTAAGCCTTTTGGAAATACCTATTTAATGGTAATGGATGGTCACAGATATCAAGTGTGTATGAAACAGGGTACTTCCATTTCAAATATTTATATAATCAGAAACATTCCAAAAATCTGTTTTTTCGTTAAAATTTAGAAAGGGGCCTGTAAACTAAACACAAACCTCACATATCTTCAGTCTCAGGAACGAATAAGTGAAGTGATAGCAAGTCTCCTTGAGAAAAAACAATGATAGAATCATGAGGATTTTTCTATCAATTTTTCTAGCATGACTTAACAAACCAACTTAGAGATATTTCCTAGAAAAATCTACCTTGAGTAAAGGAATTATCTCTGCTTTGCTCTCTACTCATCACTGTCTTTGAAGAAAATCATTCATTATTATTTATGCTAAATGACATTTCCAATGTCCAATGTCCATTTCTTACACATTAAGATTATCAGTTCTTCTAATGTTTCTTCAGCTTTGTTTCTTAAGTACATAGATCCATGGAACATCTGGATATGGCTCTACAATATAAGGAAAATGACTCTTAATTTTTTCATTACACATATTCATTTCTTGCATGCTTATCAAAACCATTCTGTATATCACTGACAATACACACGTTTACATATTCCAGTAGACAATATATTTTTATTATTCAGAAATTATTATCTATATTTGGCTATTTTACAAGAGAGATATAAATTTCTTCTGAAAATAAAGTTAATTATTAATTAGTATCAAAGTCAATCAGCCATGAAAATCTGAATAGTGAATTCACTTTATTTTCAGAATCCCCAACCTCAACATTACCATGTATCTTTAGTTTCTTGTACAGTCCTAACAATTTGCCCCCTCCATTCAGGCAGAGGTCAAGATAAAACAACTTTTTAAATATTTCCTTCTTCCTTCTTCTTACTCTCAATGATGTTAAGCCTCTATGCAATTCCCTGTGTCTTTCATGTGCATAAGCATATGCAGAAATGTCGTTAATATTTTGTCTACTAAGAAAGCTTTATGTAATAGTAATCAAATGCATTTTTTATTCTATTGTTTCTATCTAAAATCACAAAGCAGTGCTGTTAGTTCATCATATTTTAAACATTATGACAATGACATTTTAAAATGAAGTCCTGAATTGTCACAAAGACAGGAGGAGTATGGAAGGAAGAAAAGTAAGAAGCAAATGATGTAATTATACTATAACATCATGATATTGAATGAATGCAAATATTTCACAATTTATAAATTAGTGTATATTATAAATATAGTCCTGTATCTGCTTATTTCGAACAGTGTTCAATGAAACGCTTACTATCATTTCTTTCACATTCCCTTGATTTTTACTATATACTGTACTGATGAGCCTTAGTTACTTATTTCGATCTTGTATTGGGGATTCACTGTGAGTAGTAACTATAAATTAGTGTACAAATAATGAATATTCACAGGATATTGCCACATGAGTTCCTGCTCTATGGACATCCAGCTGTCTCTCCCTCTGATACCTGATCTCAAATTAAGGTTTGGATAGAAAGATAAAGCCTGAGTCAACACCTTGGATGTCATGTTCAACTTTATATATATATAAGACATTAGTTTTTTATTTTGTATGATTTGTTGTTAAAGACACACATTCCCCACTTGAAACGTGAAAAATCTCCAAACATTTTTTAGTTCCTGTTTTCCTTTGCATACTTTTTGTAAATATGTGGCAGACACTGCCTTTAATAACAATGGCATTGACAAAAGGGTGGGGGGATTAGAAGTTACCCAGTTGAAACTGTGCATGTAAATAAGTTAAACAGTCCTTAACAAATGTAATGGCAAATATAGATATTCCACCACAAAGAAAAATATAACATAAAAAATATTGAGAAGAAATCAAATGAACCATTGGCATGTAATATATGATCCTGAATGTAAAATAAATAACGTTGACTGCCATGCTTTATGAAAATGAAAAATTCCAATTCAAGTGTCAAATATTTATTTTTTTTTTTACATATCAGGTACTGTTTTAATACATTTCCATGTTTTCAATTGTCATCAATATTCATCATTTGCCCTTCTCCTTTCTTCTCTCCAACACTTCCCACATGCCCTCCCTTAAAACCATTGTCTGAAGCAACTCACTCAATTTATACTATTTTATTCTGATTACTGTTGATAGATACACACACACACACACGCACACACACACACACACACAAAACCTGACGCAAACCATTTTAGTGTGTGTATATATGGTTTCAGGGATGCAGAACATTCTACATTGAGCCACCAAGTGCAGTGATCTCTTTCCTTGGTGAAGTTAATTTTTCTCATTCTATAGGACTTGTCAGTTTTCTGTGGTTATTGTTTAGGGGTGGGATTATACAATATTTTCCTCCCCCACATTAACTTGACCATTGATATTGCTGCTTTTCCCATCTTGTGAATTCTAATATTTGTAGGACAAAAATTTCATAACAGAATTCCCAGTATTCTTGCTTTTAGTTTCCTTCCACACCCTTGTCAGAGCTGTTCTCTGGTCCTTAGATGCAGAAAGAGAAATTTGGATATATTCCTTTGGACCCGGTGTTTTGTTGTAGATTTCTCTGACAGTTTCCATTTGCTATAAAGAGAAGCTTTTTACAATGAGAGCTACGATCTATACTTATCAGAGGTATAAAGATAAAACTTAAAATTAAAGAAATATGATGGTCTAGCAAAATTGAAATAGTACATGCTTTTCTAAATTCCAAGACCACACTACGCCTGGGCATTTGACAAGGGTTCCAGTGCAGGCAAGGTTTACCAGCATGATTTCCTGCCTGGTGTTTGGTCTTGAGCTGTTTGTTGCCACCAACATGGGAGTGTCACTTATATGTAATTGTCATTGTTTACAGGTGTTCCATCTGGATAGGACTGTTTTCTTCTCTCCGTTAGCATCTCATACAGTATTTTCTGGAACTAGAGAAGTGACATGACATGAACAATTTTAGGGTCACAGATTCTGTTAGAATTGTTCTGAGTCCTGTGTCTTAACTGTGTGGTGGCTTTGACCATAGGGGCTCATCCACAATCACAGCTTAAAAGATAAAATTTGCATTGTTTAGTCAGTCATATGGGCAATCTGAAATGTCAACCTCAATGAAATTTTCTCTTCTCTGACTATTTATTTGTCTATTCTTCTTTTGGGGAGATTGTCAGCCCACATGGGTTTACTTCTTTTAAGGTATAAGTGTCTATACACATGCAAATGCACATACCTACATATATATGTATATTATATAACTTGAGTTAAATATAAAATACAAATACATAATACAAATGTAAAGTGAAATATATACGTATGAAATAGAATTGTACAATATGATCCCTTGATGCTTCATCAAGTGGTGCATTTCCCTATTGTGTGAATGAGTTCCACACTGGGAAACTTAACCCTATAATTTTGTTTTCATTTTATAGTATCTTTATCCTACGACTCACCTCCAAGTACTCAACCTCATATTACATACAGTCACCTTAAACATTCTGGATATATTTGATTTCTTAATATTGTGTACTCATATCTCTGTATTTATAGTGTGTTTCCTGTCTTCATTATATTTTCCTGTTCCTTTAGTTTACCTAGAAAGTTCTTCCTGTAATTTTTTATAGTTGAATAAAATTAAGTCATTGAGGAATCTACTTCTCAGCTGAAGAATACTTAGGTTGCTTCAATTTCCTAGGTATTGTAAATAGAACAGCAATACATATGACTGAGAAAATGTCCCTGAAATTGGATGTCTAGTTGTTTTCGCATAGCAGAGAAATGGCCTTTTGAGAATTATCCACTCAGCTTTTCAGATTTTCACAGTTTTACAATTCCACCAAGAATCATTGTGTGTTCCCTTTTCCTTACATTGCCTCCAATATTTCTTTTTGGATGTGGTTTATTTGTCCTTGCTCTTCTGACTAGGGTAAGATGAATGCTCAGCAGTTCTTTTATTTGCAGTTCCCAAATGACTAGCACTATAGGACCTCTTATGAGATGTTTCTGTGTAATTTTCTCTATTTCAGTATGTATCATCTTAAATACTCACTTCATGTCCTAGAAATATCTTAAATGCTGTATTTGCATTCTGAATCTGTTTTCTGAGATATTTATGTATTCTAGTTATTTATTCTCTGTCAGTTGATATAAAGAAATGCTTCTCTCTCATTCTGTGGACTTTCCCTTCACCCAATGGACTGTTTTATTTATCTGTGCAAATGCTTTTTAGTTCTATGAAGTCCCACTAGTCAGCTGTTCATTTTGTTCACAGCTAGCATATTTGCCTGATCTTGAAAGCATTTCTTCTTCTTCCCACTGGTGAGGCCGTTGGCGTCTAACAAAGCCGTATTCACATACATAGCTCTGATTAAACTTATATATCAACATATTAAAAGTAACATAAATGTTGTTTGATACTGATTTGTTGTGAGGGGATTGACAACCTTGTTATGGAGAAGTGAGACATCTAAGATAACAACTTACATGCTGTGAAATTTTGAAAGAATATATTCTCAAATTAAAAACACTTTACTGGACATATCAATAATAAACCACTCTTTCAATAAACAGAAAAAAATCATGAGAAACGGAATGAAATTTGAAAGCTTTAGACATTCCATGCATTCACACTCACAGCATTCGGCCCCTATTTCACAGCTAGCCTTTCTTCCGTGTAATCTGTCCACTCTGTCTCAAGAAGCAATCTTCTGCATTGTGACCATCATAGAATGGGTGTATTCAAATTGTAGAATTCTAACTGCATTAGTGGACATGACATTGGCTTTGTTTATTTCTTATGTGCTTTTGTTTTCTCTTACTGAATAGTAAGAATAATTGAAGATTCCACTTTTTAATCCAATAACAGGAAGATGAAATACTTCTGTTTATTAACCTTTTCAAACCAAATGGATGACTCACGCATATCTTCTGTTTATCAGTACTCGTCTGTTACATTTCTTGGCTTGATGCTCAGGATTAATATTGACAAAGGAAGCCAGTGTGAACAGGAATTTTGTAATATCATTTTTATGGTTTGTATCGAGTTTTATTTTATATTTTCAGAGGAATGAAATGATTGGATATATTTATTTCAATTTTATCTATATTTCTCCATACAAATTATTTCTTGTCAATATTTGATGCACATGTTTCATTAATGATATTAAGGATTTCTTCAAACATTCTGAATACATATGCTTACTGTTTTACAATGTTTTTTAAGAGTTCCAAATGTCTACATTTTTATAGTTATCTGTTTTTCATTACCTCTTTGTCCTATTTAAGACAATGCAATAACTAATTGGTGGTTACCCTGAAAAATTTTTCCTATACCCAGTGTCCAATTTTTTAGGTTTCATTAGTGGTTTCTCACATATTTTGTTAAGTTTTCCTACTTAAATCTATAGGTCTGTGCATCACCAGGATGCAGCTTTACTCTTCTGAGGAAGATTACTTAGAGCTTTTTGATTACAGAACTTTTTATTTTTTAATTTTGTTTAATTTCATTTTCCCCCATGTATTATATATCCAGAATTCATGCTTCCCTTCCTCCACTTCTCCCAGCTTATTCCTATCTCCCTTCTCTCTCATATCCACCTATTCTCTTATCTCTTCTTCTCCTCAGAAAAAGGTCAGATCTAACATAAGAGCCATACCATCTAACAGAGGCCCTAGAGCAGATAAAATTGTCATAAAAAACCACTCCAACTTGTAGAAGTTCTAAAAGAATATGAAGCCCAACCACCTTAGAATATATATGGTGGACCTAGCACAGACCCATGCAGGCTCCATGACTTCTGCTTCAGTCTTTGTGTTAATTCTATAAGACATGTCTCCTACTGCCCTCGACATGCCCAGTCCTTACAATTTCTCTCTTCTCTTTTCCCCCTAGTTCACCAAACTCTGCCCAATGTTTGGGAATGGGACTCGGTAACAGCTCCCATAAACTACTAGAGATAGCCTCTCTGATGAAGATTGTAGTAGATACTGATCTATGAAAATAGCAGTATATCATTGGGAATCACCTGTTACTATGCATGGTCTGCCTCCTGGATATCACTGCAGTGTCAGTTACTGGCCTCTTCTCTCCACATGAGGATCTACCTCTCTATTGTCCCAGCACATCTTGCAATGCAGCACAAATTGTAGGATGGAAATATTGTTACTGAATTGGTTTCCTAGTCTCACTACTGGAAGTCTTCCCTGGTTAAAGAAGACGGACAATTCAAGCTCCCTATTCTTTGTTACTAGGATTCCTCCCTATTGTCATGCTTGTAAATACCAGGCAGTGCCCACAATACTAAGTTTCAAGTGCCCCTCGCAATTCCAGTCTCTAATCCCTATATTATCTCCCTACAACCCATTCCCCACAGGTGATACATTCCCCTCCTACATAAGTCTATTTGAAACATCTCCTCTACTTCCCCTTCCTAAAGAAAATCATATGTCCTTTTTGGAGTCCTCTTTAAGTCTTATTATTAAAAAAATATTCTAATTTAGTACTTATCAAAATCCTTTTGCTTAGAATATCCATTGAAAATATGCTAGCTTACATTTTGATGCATCATTTTATTTTATTATCCCCAAATTAATATCCATATTTTGATTTCATTACTTTATTATAAATAAATGAATTGTCTTAAGCACAAACTGTTGTTTACTCAATACCAAGATGAATTGACCATGAGAGTCTTAAATGCAAATACTCTTTATTTCAGTTTAGTGATACATCATGTCAGAGACCCTACCACTCTTAGCATTTCCCTGTGTGTTTGGCTCTTTATTCAGTCCTATGCATTTTGCCTCATCTATTCCACTTATTGTATCATATCAGAAAAGTTTTTTAAATTATTTTCCTTCTTCTGTCTTTACCATTTGTGCAAATAATACTTGGAAATTTTCTGTGTTTTTGCTTGAGTATTACCATATTTGCAATCTAAGTTCATATTTTCATTTTCTGATAGATTTATTGAATACAAACTGAAATCATTTCTTAATTGATTCTCTTGTGTTTCTATGTAATCACAAGACAATACTAGTACTTCATCTAACTGTCCCAACATTGAAATAAAGTCTGTATTACACCTGAAATTCTTTATAATTTCAACATCAAAATTTTTTTTCATTTCCTTGATAATTCCTTATATCTGCATTTCATTTTACACTGACTTAAAGGGAGAGGAGACTCAAGGACTTATTTTCTTCATGTTTTTCAAATTCAACCAACCATAGGAAATAAGAATTCCAAGTTCCCTAAGTGAAGATAAACAGAATATTGACACAATAAATTATATCTAAGGACACATTGCATCCTCAAAGACACTCTGATGGCTGACCTTAGACCAAAACCTGTCTTGAAGGAAAGAAAACCCAGGCAGCACATTCCAAGGCAAACTAAACTATATATCCATGAAGTTACAAAGCAAATTTCCTAATTTTTTCATTTTTTGCTGTAAGATTTGCAGTTTGCTCACTTTATAGAGTATTCTTCATGTCTTGTTCTGTTTCTTCTTGTCTCTGTATTTTTCTTTTCTCAGTATAACTATTGATAGATATTACATACAAAAAATGAGTAGATATAAGAATGAGATAAACACAATTAAAATCCTTGAAAGTTGCGTAAAGAATCCTGAAATAATGTGGTAAATTATATAATAATAAAAAATAATGAAGAAAACTATTAGATAATTATTAACTAGATGAAGAAAAAGAAATCCTAATAAAAATACCACATATTTCTGAATGTGAAATATGAACCCCAGGATTATTTTATATTAGAAATACTATTCCAACTCAAATGTAAAATATTGAATTATGTTTGTTACATATCAGTTCCTGTTTTGATCACTTTTTGCTTACATTAAAATATTATTACATCATGCTCCATTGTTTGTCCTCCCTGCATCTTCTCTATTCTACGTACTGACTTTCTCTCAAATTAATGATTTTCTTCAAATATTATTGTTACATACATGTTATTCCATACATATAAACATAGTTGTATAAATATGACCTTCTGGGGTGTTTATGTGCATCTTCTTTTCATATGCAAATTTAGAATACACTTTGATATTGGAAAGAATTTAGGGTTGTCATCCATGAGAAAATTAATATTTTTCTTCCATTCATTAGTTGTTAGGTTTTGTCTATGGTTGGAAACATAAAATTGTCCTCTTCCATGGTAGCATAATTACATTTGTTGTCAGTGTTCAGATTCTTTTTAGTCAACCATAATTTTACGTATTTTTGTTGCAGTATCCCTATTATTTCATAAGAATCGATCTCTGAACAAATTTCTGTTCCTCTAACTCTTAAATTTTTTCAGATGCCACTTTTGAATTGGTGGTAGAGCCACTAGTACAGAGTTGTGCTATAATTTTGCCAATGGACTTTTGTACTCTATGACATAATGTCTCCAATTTAAAACGTTGTGATTTACTGTGACGGTGTCTGATGCAAAGACAAGGTTCTTCAATCAGGATTAGCTCTACATTTTTTGTTAATCCAGTGGAATTTAGAATACAGTTCTGGATAACTTGGTCTTGTGAAATGATGGTAGGGCATTCTCTGTGAAAAGAAGGCATCCATTAGAAATGAGTGATTTATATACATTAAAAAACATCATGGTCGCATAGAGCATGTATTCACCTTATGTTTAGCAGGTGCTGAGTAATTTGACAGTCCAGCATCAAATGCTCTCATAAGATTGAAAAGGGAAATCACTGTCATTGCCTTCACTGTCAAATTCCACTGAGGCTGGATCTAACCTTCAGTGGATTACTTGTTGGTAAGAAGAGGCAACATACATGCAACAGTATTACAAAGCAATGGGAATAAGTAAAACCTCAGACCAGCTAGTTGGTGAGGGTCACTATACAGAATTACAAGAGTAGGTTCTAATTGATGATGTGAGCATAAACCATTGTCATTTGGCATCTTCGAGGGTTTAGGAATAGGTAGAAGATTCAGGCAAATTTTAAATTTCCTTAACCAAGATCATTCAAGGCTCAATGGAGTTCTTTATAGATTTTCTATGAAGACTATGTAAAGCCACAACAAGGGCTATTGCAGACTCTGAAGATCAAGGTGAAGATCACGACCACTGCAAATGAAAATGTTTTTACAGCTTCTACAGGAAAAGTCTGCACCCATAGTGCAGCAGATTTGAGCTACTGTAGATATACTTTCAAATACTTATACGTCTGCTGTCATAAGAGAATCAATAGTTAAGGGGCACAAATATCAAAATACCTGCTGTTTTCGTTGTAGGAGAGATGGCCATTTGAAAAGGGATTATGTCTGAGTTTTTTCCAAAGATGATAGATTCTTTAAATATCAGTCAGAGAAAAGAAGAAGATTGCCCCTGCTGTTGGGAAATACCATAGGGGGCTCTTTTCAGGTCAAAAAGCAAACAAGCTAATTCATGCCATTACTTAATTACCACACAGACTGAGAATCATAAACACTGCATTGGAGATCTGCCTACCAGAGTAGATACTGGTAGTTTACTAGGTTTCCTTCTTTTATTACATACCTATTGTAGGGTAGGACATAAATCCAGTTACAGAGATGTTGTTTACAGCTAGGATATGAGGGCCTCCATTGCAAATGTAGGAATACTTTCTATACTTGTCACTGTCTATCCAAGTTTCATTAAGTGTAATTTGACAAATTAAATGTTTGAGGGTTTTTTTTGTTTGTTTTACTGGAGACATAAATTACACTTTAGCTTATATTCGCACAAAACTCACTATACTTACCAGATTTACCTTAAGTATGTAAAATCCAAGCCTGTCCCTGCCTCTGAGTACATTGTCATTCTTGGCTGTCAACTTTACATTATTGTTTACATTTAAATTAATTTTGTTTTAAAATTAACTTGATACAGAAGACTCTGACTTATTTGCTGGATGGAAAATCAAATCACATTCCAATCTCTAACTGTGGAGTTGAGTTTGGTGCAATGATAAGCGTCCTGTCTTCTTCAACTCTTACTTCTTTTTTATCTCTGTCTTTTGCAGTCTTTACTTCGTGGGGACCTGATGTATTCAAGTCAATAATCACCCTACATGAAAATAGTAATAGAAGCCTATGAATTCTTTTGGTTTTTAACATTTAAGGCCATCCTACTCAAATATTCCATCTTAAAAGCCTTAGAATTTAGATGAGCATTCATTCATGAACAATATTAAAAAACAAAGATAATTATGCACATACTCATGTTCAGTATGAAATCCATTTGTTAATTGATGTTATACAAAAGTAAAATTATGTTAAAATTTAATCTTCAAAATATGTTGCTATCCTGGTCTAGGGAAAATGGTACCCAAAGTATTCATGGAGTGTTCTTTATATAAGAATTTTAATTTTAACAAAAAACAAATACTAAGGGACAAAAATTTTTTAAAAATGTCTGTTCTTACAATTGGGAAGACCAGAAATGAACAGACAAAAAGCAGGATTAATTCCTTCTCTTTGCACTGAAAGTCAATTTTAGCAAGTATTCTCTCCTCGTTTATGGAAGACAGTTGTCAAATTTTGTGTTCTATGATTTCATTCCCTGCCAAGACAGTCAAAAATCCTCCTGACAATAGATGTACCACTGTCTCCAATGTTCACTCTCCTTACATGGAGAGGAGAAATATTTTGTTCAATCCAGTCACCAGTCATCATTACACTTGATGACATGTGCAAAGATTCTTTTCAAATAAAATTATGCTGTTATACAGTGACATGCTACTCTCTGCCACAGATGTGGAAAATACCCTTGACAAATTAATACAGTTGAAATGGAGACAAACTTACATTTGTTGCACAGAGAGAGAGAGAGAGAGAGAGAGAGAGAGAGAGAGAGAGAGAGACTATCCAAAAGCATAATCTGGAATAAACAATACTGAACCAATTCCAAGATTTGAGCTGGACTCAGTGGCTCATGACTATTCATGTGGAAGAATTGCAGCCTCATCAAATGTTTGAATGGCTCCACAATGGCTCCATCAATCTTGCTCATATATTCATTTATGAAAATATGTTCAACATTCTTGGCCCATCTGAATAGTATCCAGGTCCTCCCAAAAGCTGGTAGATTTATTAAATGTATCCAGACTTCTAAAATTCAGAATTGCAATGTTAATAGAAGTTCACTTTTCTTAGGTTCACCATGGGAAGACCGTTTTTGTGATCATAGGCACTGGATTTTTATCAGCAATCATTTCTTTCTTTTTGGTTACATGTTCCCAATTTACCCAAAACTTTGCCATTCTGATTTTATCTCTGTATTTATCACTGTAAAATGTGTTTTCTCATTTAGATATTCAAGCAACCATACTTTGCTGTTCAGTTCTTACTGTGATTATTTGGGTCATCTCTTTTATCTTCTTGTCTACTTGGCCAAACGCTTATCTACCTATCTGCTTTAAGACTTTAATGAATAAAATGCAATGTGCAGACTTAGCCTACGTTGGGTAAAACTTCCGTTATTGGTTGTCCAATGTAGACTTCTCAACATTTAAAAAATATGTAGAAACAACAAAAACAGATTAACCAGGATGTATGCAAATATTTTATATACACATGCATAGGCATTATGTATATATATTTAGCAATAAAAACAAATGCAAATAGGATACCGACTGTAGAATAAGGGGGATATGAGACAAGTTTGATGAACAGGACTGACGGGATGGAGGAAAGAACATGTGGAAAGTAATTCGATAGCATTTTGCTTCAAAAATGTTAGATTCATTCACAGGCTAATTTCAAAATCCACAATTATATACAAAAAATATGTTAAAATAGCTCATTATCCACATTGGAAAAATTAGAAAGTACCAGATAACACAGTCATAAATAGTGTAGGTTTAAATTTCACTGCTAGAAAAGTACTGAGTTGTACATTGTGTCTGTCATCTGAGATTTAGACTTTTTTATACAGTTTATTTTTTTCAATATCTACCATTCTCAGAAAGGATTTGTTCATCGACTTGTTTATCCAGAAGTAGTTTGACTTGGACTCACAATAACTGTTCTACTGTGAAGGGCAATTGAAATTTCAGGATTGTCACCACCTACTGGTCTTAATTCCCCTGTCATTACCATGATTCGAAGCAAAATAATGAGACTACATCAGGAATGTTAAAAGTATTTAAAAGAAATATTTTAAATAAAATGAAGCAGCCTTATTGAAGTAAATATTTTTTCTTCTAAAATTATTTGATGAATATGCAAAAAAAGCTGGAGAATAAAATATCTTCAACAATTGGTTTAGTAAAAATTGGATGCTTGTGTGAGAGGAATGAAAGTAGACAAGTAGACTTACAGCAATCACCTTGCACAAAAAATAATAAAAATGGATCAATGATACAAACATGAAATCTGAAACACTGAAATTGCTAAGAAGGGAACATATGAATTAGCCTACAGAATATATGTGAAAGAACTTCTTGCACAGGACTCCATTTTCAAAACCTGTTCTGGTTTGACCTTAAACTGAATAAAGAAGGCAAATTGCCAGGTATTGTATAGGAAGTCAAAGCCAGAGTGCTCTGTTGACACTGAAGATTCTGAAATGATTCGTCACTCAACCTAACTATAAAGAGTATTGTCTTTTCAGATTCTCATGTTTGATTCAGTTTAGTAGTGTTTAAAACTCAATATATTTTTAAAAGAGTTTATATCTGTTTTATACTGCAATGCAGCCTAAATGTAGATACTGATTTTTCTATAATAAAAATATATCAATTAATTTTATTTAAAAGAGAATTTTGTTATATATTTTCCAAGCAGAAACATTTCTATAAGCATGAGATAAATTATCTGTGTACATAAACAAAATTTTAACACAGAATAAAGATCTATAAACAAATATTCCAAAGTTTGTTTACACTGTAGGCTGTTCCAGATTAGCCTTGGATCTATATTTTTAAGAAGAGCAGCTAACAACCTAGTCATATTAAGATCTATGAACATGGATATTGGACATATAAAAACCTCTCTTTGCAAAACCACTAATGAAACATGGCTTTAACCTAGGACTCTAAAAAGGCTGTAGAGAGGAAAGGAAAACTTGATCAATCTTTTTTATATTTGGGGCAATGAGACATATTTCTTTAAGTATTAAATTGAAATAACACATGTTCCACTCCAACACAAACAGGTGTGAGTGTCAAGGACCCATTCCTGTTATACCTAAGTTGAAAGAGGAGAAAAGTAAATAATAAAATAAATGTGTTGGGAGTTAAATCTTAATGGATGTTGATAATTAAATTTGATGATTCAGGAATTCAATGTCAAAGGAACTGCATGAGGTTGGAAAATCAGAAGATATTTATAACGCATCCAAAAATTAAATAATACTTACTTTTCATAATCATCATGTTTAATTAATCTTGGTGTTGTTAAACCATAGATTTCTGTCCAAAATCATATCTTTATAGGGTACCGATGTCCAGATATATGTACTAATTAGGAATGATAAATAATACACTGTTTACTGAAAAAGTGAAGGAGTAAGATGTTGGTTAATACTCATTGCAGATGGATTTTGATAAAAAAATTGTCAAAATTTTTATTCCTCACAATTTACTTGTTTTTAGAAAAACAGAGGATCTGCATTCAGACCCTTCTAAGTAATTTTCCTCAGTAATGTAAAACTACATGCAGGAAAGTCAGACATTCTTACACTTAAGAGATGAAACAGGAGAAATTAAGAAAACTGGTCCAAAGAGCTTTAAAGTCTGAGTATTGGAGTAAGAAAAGATTCTTTAAGGACAAATCATTGAGTGTATTCATTGTCTTATGAAGACAAGAGAATCAGAGGTAGAGAGGTAAAACTTATCAAATATAGATATTTGGACCTTCGAGATACATGGATGAAATGCTTCAACGAAAAATCAAACATTTAAAGAATATATATCAAATCATTACTTATAACAGTGCATGCATTCAGAATGTAGAAATATGTAAATCTCTAGTAGCATTAATAAATTTAAACATGACAAATATTTATCAGTGAGATAGTACATATGCCTGTTGAAATCAATTAAATAAAACAAGCATGGTACCTTTATATGTTCAAATGCATTTTAGTCTAATTAGGTCCCATTGGTGAGCTGTTCTTTATATTCAGAGTTAGAATATTTTTCTGAACTTGGCCTGAATGATGGGATGCATAGATGAGAACATTGACTATGAGATTTGTCCCATTCTTCCTGAACTAGGGTCCGTTGATCAGTATTGTTTTTCAGTATGGTAACTGCTACCATTTCCGTTTATTCCCAGTGGTGAGGCCATTAGGGTATAAGAATTAGTTACAAAGCCATGGTCACACATGTAACTCTGAATAAATTCATAGGGTTACAAAATGAAACTAAAATAAATGATATTTTGATAAGGACTTACTTAGTGTGGGGGTTTTGAACATCTTGGTACAGAGATGTGAGACATCTGAGATAATAATTTCCCAATGTGAAATTTTGAAGAATTATTTTCTAAAACAAAAAACACCTTATAATATATGTCAGTGATAAACCATTCTTTCTATAAATGGGAAAAAGAGTAGTTAAGAATTGATTGAAATTTGAAATCTTTAGACATTCTGTACAATCACATTCACAGCATTTGGACCGTATAACACAGCTAGCCTTTCTTCCTTCCAGTCTTTCCATTCTGTCCTAAGAAGCAGTCTTCAGCTTTCTGAACTTCATACAATGAGTGTAGTCATGGAAATTGTAGAATTCTGAAAGTAAGAATGAAAGGGTCACACACTCTTTTTAATTATTTCTTTATGTTCTTTTCTTTTCTGTTATGAAAAAATAAGAAATGTGGAAGTTCCACTTTATAATCTAATTACATTAGATGATATACTAGCATGTATTAACCTTTGCTAACCAAATGGTTAACTCACTGACTTGTTCTGTTTATCAGTACTCATTTGCTGTATTTCTTAGCTTGATTCTAAGGCTTAGTATCAACAAAGGAAGTTATAGTGCACAGAAACTTAGCAATATGATCATTTTAGTTTGTTTTGAAATTAGTTTATATTTCCAGAAAGAAAGTAATCAATTGTTATATTTCTTTCATTATTATTTATACTCCTCTGTACAAAATATTATTTGTTAATAACTGATTAATATTTTTCATTAATGATATTAAGGATTTCTTCATGATTTTTAAAGCTTATGCTTTTTTACCCAATGTTTTCCTCAAAGTCCCAAATATCTACATTTTTGTAAACATTACCTCATCTCCCTTGCCGCTCTGACCTGTAAGTAAATGTTGTTTCCCTTGAAAATATTTTCCAAAACCAGTGTCCATGTTTTTTAAGTTTAATGTATGGTTTCTCATATATTTTCTACATTTTTTGTAATAAATCCATATGTCTATGATTCACCTGGATGCAGCTCTACTTTTCAAAGGAAGCTGACTTAGTTTTTTTTTTTTTACATTACAGATCTTCCTTTTTATTTTTTTAATTTTGCTTAATTTTGTTTTTGTCCTGTTTATGATACATCCAGAATGAAGGCTCCTCTCCCTCCACTACTCTGAGTTCTTCCCCATCTCTCCTCTCCCTCACATCCACATATGTTCCTCTTCCTGATTTTCTTAAAAAAAGAAAAATAGAACACACCATGTAGCAGGGCCTAAACCGAAGGTATATATGTTAGAAAACTATCACTTCAACTTGTATGAGTACTACAAAAATATGTAGCCCAACCACCTTAAAATATATGTGGGGAACCTCCCACAGAACCATGCAAGCTCCCTGACAACAGCTTCTGTCTCTGTGAGTCACTATGTATCCTGGACAGTTGACTCCATGAGGCATGTCTCCTACTACCTTTGACTACTTTAGTCCCCACAATGTGTCTCTGCACTCTTACCCCTTGATTTCTAACCTCCACCAAATGTTTGGCCATGGGACTCTCTTACTGCTGCCATCAGCTAAAACTTCTCTGATGAAGGTTAGACTAGACACTGATATTTTAATAAAGTCAAACTTCATTGTGAATCATCTATGGGATATCAAGAGTCTGATTCCTGGCCATTCCTAAAGTGTCAATCATCTGTTACATCTCTCATTTTGAAGTCCTGCCTGCTATTGGCCCAATACAACTTGAAGACAGTACAATTTGTAGGTGGAAGCTTTTGTGGCTTATTAGGTGTCCCAGTCCCACTACTGTAAGCTTTTCCTAGTTATAGAAGATGGATAATACAGATTCCGTATTCCCCAGTATTAGAATTTTTCTAGGTTCACCCTTCTGAATGGCAGGGAGTTTCCACAATACTAGGTTGCAAGAGTAGCTCCAAAATACCTCCCAATTCCAGTCTATATTCTCTGTATTCTCTGTCTCTAATCCTTTTCCCCCAAGTGATGTATTCCCATCCTCCCCAAGTTTACCTGAAAATTTGTCCCCTTCACAGAGAGATCCACATGTTTTACTTTGGTACTCCTTAAACAATACTTTAAAATTATTTTGATTTCATTCTTCTCAAAATCCTTTTGCATAAAATACCTATTGACTTCTTGCTACCTTATATTTTGATGAATCACTGTATTTTGTTATTCCAAATTTAATATCTACATTTTGATTCTGTTACTTTATTGAAAATATGAGTTTTCTTAAACACAAACTATGATTTACTCAGGATAAAGATTAATTGATCATGAGAGCCTTAAAAGTAAATATTCATTATCTTAAGTTAAGTGATAAATCACGTCAGAAACCCCATCCTCAGTAGTGCCTAGTATACTGTGCTTTCTGTTAAAGTTCCATTCAGTTTGAGGTCATATCAAAACAGCTCTTTAATTTTTTTCCATTTTAATTCTTTATTTTTTAGTTCAAATGCTAACTGGAAATTTTATGTCTTCTTTGATTATAAGCATATGCACAACCTAAATTCATAGTTTCATTTTCTAAAAGCTTTATGAAATATGAACTGAAATCATTTCTTGATTGATTCCCTTCTGTGTCTATGTAATCACAAAATAGTGCTAATATTTCATCAAATTCTCTGAACATTGAAATAAAGCCTATACTTCTCATCTTCCTCTGATTATTTTCATCAACACATAAATCAATGTCTTTTAATTTTTTCAGCTTTCCTCGTATTCTCATTTCATTTTATAATAGTCTAAATTGTGAGAATACATAAGGATTTATTTTCATGTTTGTGGGGGACAATAAACCATAGTACCTATGAATTTCAAGTTCGCTGAGTAAAAAAAAGCAGACTATTGACACAATAGTCTGTATCCAAAGACACGTTGCATTTTCACAGTGACCTCTCCCCCTGAAGGCTCACCTGAGATGAAAATCTGCCTAGAAGTTAAGAAAAGCCAAGGTGGAAACTTTCAAGGCATATACAACTTAACATGTGTGAGGAAGCAAAGCTACTGTTCTTATTTTTACCTTTTTTTGTGTAAAATTATCAGTTTCCTCACATTACTCACTTTTTCTCATTCTGGATCTTATTCTTCTTGCTCCTGTTTCTTTTCACAGTAGAACTACTGATAGACATTACACACAAAAGAGAGGTAGAGAAGAAATAAGAATGAGGTTTAGAGACACTAAATTAAACAAATTTTTAAATTGTTGAAATAAACCTGAAATCATTTACTAAGATATAATAATAAAGCATAACAAAGAGAACAATTACATAATTATTAATGAGAACATTAAAAAAATAATATTGAAAAAAATATCACTTGGTCCTGGTTGTAAATTTGAGGTCCAGCATTTTGTTGTATGAGACAAAGTACTCCAATTCAAATGTACATATTGAATTATGTTCATTACATATCAGGCCTATTTTATAACATTTTACTTATATTAAAATATAATTACACCGTCCTCAGCCTTACTTTTCCTCCCTTCACATTCTCTGCGGTCTACCCATTTACTTTATCTCAAATTAATGACTTTGTCTTCAAATATTATTGATATATATATATATATATGATTATTCCATATATGTTTACATAAATATATTAATTTGAGAAATATTTTCTGTATCTTATTATATATGAATGTTCAGCTTTTATCTTGGTATTGGATCAAAAATTAGGGAACTTATTCTTGGAAAAATTGTCTTTGGATTTTGTCTGGGATTGGAAACCAATAAAATTTCCCTCTGCCATGATAGAATAATCATTTTTCTTGTCATTGTTCAGATCATTTTTACACAACAAAATTTTATGTAATTTTGATGTAGCTTTTTATTATTTCAGAAGACAAACTTCTTTGTCCAATTACTCTTAAATTCTTTCAGATGCTACTTTTGTATTAGTTGCATAGCCACTCATACAGAAATGTGCAATAAATATTTACACTGAAACTGTGCACTCCATGATATACTATTGTCTCTATTTGATCGTGTTGTGATTTCCTGTGATGATATCTGTGGCAAAGAGAAGGCTCTTCATTCAGGGTTTCGTGCTACAGTTATTTATTAATGTCAGGGGATTAAGACTATAATCTTAAATTATGCTGTTCTAGTGAAATCATGGTTAGGGATTCTACAATTCTTGACCAGAATAGCTCTGTGTGGTTTACTGGGTTTCCTTCTTGCTTTAGTTACCTCTTTTGTGGCAAACATTAAACCCAGTTATCCAGATGTTGGTTACTTCTAGAATATGAAGACCTCTATTGCACCTCTGTTTATTTGACTATGGTGACAATTGTCATTCCAGCCTTAAGTGATACTTGACTATGAGTATTGGGGGTATTTTCTTGTTGCTGCTGTATTTGAGACAGAAGTCACAATATTGCCTATACTGACACAAATCTCACTAAGGTTATCAGATTTACCTTAAATATGTAAAAGCCAAACAGTCACTGCTTCTTGAGTATTAGATTTTAGATGTACACCGTCACTCTTTGCTGAAATCTTTACATTATCATGAATACTTAAATCAATTTTGATTAAAACTTCAGTTTTCAGCAAAACTCTGCCTTATTTGCTAGATTGGAAAGTCAAACCACATTTCATTTGCTAACTGTGGTGTTTAGCTTGCTGTAATGATCAATCTTTTGTCTTTTTCAATTTATACTTCCTCTTTTTCTTTGATTTCTGTCGTTTCTATTAGGTGGTGAGTTGACTTTACTAAAAACAATAAATACCCTACAATGAAAGTAGAAATAGAAGCCTATGACTTTTTTGGTTTTTTAACTTTCAATACTATGCTATTCATATATTCCGCATTAGAAATCCTTGAATTTAGATGAACATTAATTACTGAACAACAATAAAGCCTGAATATAATATATATGTATATATTTATACATTAAATTCTGAATTTCAAATCAAATGCATTTAAATTTACATTTAAGTACATATATATATACACACATATACATATATGTGGCATCTTTTATCTATGTATCACCTAGCTGTCATATTTTTCTTTGTGTCACAATCAAATATTAATGTACATGAACATTCTGGTGTATTCTCATCTTTTTAATGTGGTGCCTGAATGTACAAAGTGGGCTATGAGACGGGAGGAAGAGATGCAAAATAAGTAGAGGGGAGAATACAAGCAAGGTATGGATAAAAAACAAAATAAAAGCAGAAGAGTAGAAAAGGGGATCAGCAAGAAATAAATGTGAGTCCATGGAAAAGAGTGAGAAAAAGAACCAAAAAGAACAAAGAGTAATGATGGGCAGGTATGAGATTGTCACATGAAATAGATTTCTTTGTATCATAACATGAAGTAAAAGCAATTAAAAATAAAGAAGGGTAAAAAGATGGTAGAAGAGGGCTGGATGATGTACAGGAGATGGAAAGGGCAGTAAGATAAGTGAAAGGCAGGAGGAATAAATTCATCATGGTTAAACTGAGGAGCTGCATGTGGCTTTGATTTACTGAATAAGGGTTTGTACACTTTAGATAAAAGCAGAAATACTCAAAATATTCTTAAGACAATGTCAATGAGGCAACAACAATGAAGGCTTAGAATTAGAATATACAGTTCACAATATCAAGTTCAAATGAAGCAAGTTATATTTGGGATGATTGGGCTTAAAAGGAAATTTTATTGGTCTATGGATGCAGCTGGCTCAGCTACATTTAAAAATACTGAAAAAGTTGGTCAACTTCTTTCTGTTATGAAGTAAATATATTGTTTCTTTCATTCATTAAAATTAGGAAAGTGACAACCTGAAATCTCACTTTCAGATATTCCTGAGTAAAAAATATCTTGTTGTAAAAGATTATTTTTAGTCATGTACAAAATAATTGTGCAAAGTTAGGTGAGTGTTTGCCTAGGTCTTGGTGTTTTGTATTTTCTGGAAGTTTTGGAATTCTATTGAGCATATTTGATTGAGTATAATCTGCATCTGCGTAGTTCTGAATCAACAAAAGCAACTGAGCTCAGATTTTTGGGGTTCCACTGTTGAGTATGGCATTGATCATGACAGTGGTTCCCTCTCCTGTGGTCTGGAAAGGTTTCTAAATATAAATAGGTCTCCTTATTGTTCTTTGCTGAGCAGCCACAGCAGTTGTACTACGATAATAAATTGTATGTTTTTCTTATGCAACAGGGTGTATTTGAACTATAGATTTCTCAGAAATATTTGAACCCTAAAAGTGAGTGAAAGGACTTGCTACCATGGGTGATATTACTGAATATTAATGGACAGAGTTCTGTTCATTGCTACAGATGACTCAACGTACTCCCAGCCACTCGCAGCTTCAAGGACTTCTGCCTGTAACTTCAGTTTTCTTTAAGGATGCAAAGTCTTCATGTAAATTGTTCTCCTGTCAGTGGACACACCCAGAGAAAATGGAAAATTGAAATTGTACTTGATTGAAATAAAAAAGGGATATGGAGTTTTATGTGTAGGGAAGGAGAGATGCTTTTGGGTGGAATTGGAAGGGGGCGATGAATATGGTTAGTGGACATTCGTTGAAATTCTCAAAAAACACAGACATCATTACAAATGAGTCAATCTATAATACTAGAATGAAAAGCTAATGGAAGCATATATATATAATTTCTTTTACTTTGCAAATATAAAGTTATACACACACATATTCAGTATGTTAAACAGTATAAAACATACATGGAAAAATAGAAGACAAATTTTATTCGTAGAATCAATCTATTTATATATTATACATCCATCATATATCTATTCGTGTGATATAACTATATGACTATATATGTCATATGTCCTCTTCTGATGTCATATCTTTCAATGAGTTGCGTCATATCCTTCCTTTCATGGTGCCACATCCTTCATGGTGATACATTGGACAATTCACATTTATCTGTTATTGCATTTACAGTTTTGCCTTTGTGTCATTTTGACAAGTTTCTATTGACGTTAATGCTTTCATCCGTGTTTATTTCTTTGAGTAAGTTTGGATAAGTTCATAATGATATCCATATTTCCAGGCACAGTTAGTACTTGGTGTAAGGATGTACCAACTTGTATTGGTGTCTGTGCTGTATTCATGCTTACTTAACAGTGTTCAAGTAGGACCAGTTTATTTTAGTATCAATGTTTGCATTTGTGTCCCCTCCAGATTTTCAGACTTGACCAGTTTGTACTCTTGTCTATGCTTGCATTTGCAGTTTCCCCACCATGTAAGGTTGGCGATTTCTATTGAACAGGTCTTTCCCAGGCTTTCCTGACCTCTGCCACACCCTAAGTCTCACATTGTATGTGCACACCACCTGCTGTTCACTCAAGGGAACTGCAGCCAGTCCTTCAACACAGGAGCTTGTGGCAGTGTGTCTTAGGGATGGATATACTTTGCATTCCAAAGCACACACATAACATGAGAGTAAAAAGCTACACCTACAAACTGTCACTGGCATAACTCTATGTGAACAGGAAAAAAAAGACACAATCACCAAGCCAACATGGAATGGGAAAATTACCATGAATTAGCTCTCCACATAATACTACACACAATTGAACAAAACTGAGAGTGAGAGAAATTCATTTTGGGAAGAGCACATTGATTTAATTTCTGGGGTCTTATCATCAGTTCTGAAAGCATGCATACAGATTCCATTATACAGATTGAGCAGGATACATTTAGCAGTATATGCATATACCTATGTGAATAAAATAACAATGAACAAAGGTTCAAACAGAGTAAAAAAGTTTAAAAAAACCTTTTAAACAGAATAAGGATGGATTTGTTGGATTATTTGGGTAGATGAATGACAAGAGGAAACAGTATGATTTTATTATTATCTCAATAATAAAGGAAATTATATAGACTATATATACATATATAGATAGATTTTATATGTATATGAATATATTTAATTTAATTTATTTTATAATAATAAAAATGCACACATGGGTGTGAATGCACACACACACACACACACACACACACACAGCATATCAAGAAATCTGAAGGATATTCTGAAAAACAAAGATCAAAAGTTTAAATGCAAAATCAATCGATTTATCTATTGATAAATAGATACATATTTATCTATTATTTCTCATATCTCCTTATGAATGATATGTCTATACATGTCATCTATCACATACCTATTATGTACCTATCTGTCGATCATCTATCTATATATCTATTAAGCTATCATAGACCTTTATTATCTATTTATCCGTTGTCACATATCATATATTGACTATACTTTATCAGTTGTTAATATATATCTTTCATTTAATGGTTGGCATCCTTGTTCTATAGAAGACATAGCTATTTGTTGTCTATGTGTCACAGTCAGGTATTAATGTACATGAAGATTCCTGTGTGTTCTCAAGTTTGCATCCAATATGTATTTATGTGGTGTTTGAATGTACAAAGGACACTAGGAAAGGGGTTGAAGAGGTGCAAATTGAGAACACGGGTGAATAATGGAGAGGGAGAGAATGAAACTGACATGAAAGTAGAATAGAGACAATTTAAGGAAGAAAGAAAAGTGAGAGATGAGAGTGTGTCCACGGATGGCAGTGAAGAAAGAGGACCAATCAGAACAATCAATAATGATAGACATGTATGAGAATGTCAACATGAAATATGGTTATTTGTATATTTACAGGAAATAAAATCCATTAAAGTAGAAAAGGGGAAAATAGGATAGAAAAGGGATGAATGAGGAAGAAGAGAATTAAAAGGACAGAAAGATGCAGGAAAGGGAGAAGGAACAAATTTAGTGAGGTTATAGTGAGGAGCTGACTATGGGTATGATTCATGAGAAGTACAAGGGATTTACAATTTAGATAAAAGCAGGAATAAATGATGTACTTAGAAATCCAACATCTGGATCCTGTAAGATAATTTCAAAGAGGAAGTACCAATGTAGGCTTGGAAATAGGATATAGCATGCAAGATACTGAGTTAAAAGGAACCAAGTTATATTGTATATTTTGGGCTTCAAAGGAAAACTTGTTGGTCTGTGGGTAAAGCTGGCTCAGCTCTTGATAAAAATAGTGAAAATTACATTTGTTATCATCTCTCTGTAAAGAAGAAATATATACTTTTTATTTCCTTTAGGATGAGTCAGGAAAGTAACATCATGATGTTTTCCCACCTGCAGTTTCTTCTGAGAACAGAATATCTTTTAACATTTTCAAATGCAGTGTATTTTAATTCAGGTGAAGTCATCACTGTTTAGATTGGATTCTCAAAAATATGTTTTGTAGTACAAAATGTGAAGTGACTCAAAACCAGGGGCACTGTTACTAAATATTAAATGATGTACTTGTTTTCACGGACCTCAATCACCAGATGACTCAAACAAATTATAAGCACTACCAGCTTCACAGACTCCTGCCTCCAACCATCTACAATGACAACCAACAGCTCCCAGGCATACACCTTTCAAAGTAGGGTTATTTCTTAGGTACAAGTCAGTGTCACAGTGGAGCACATGGAGACGAAGTATAAAAATAACTACTACCCATGCAGGTGGCTGTAGACCATGAAAATCGTACTAATACTACTACAACTATTGCAACAACTACTACTGATGATAATAATAATAATAATAATAATAATAATAATAATAATAATAATGTCATTAATAGTCGTTTTCCAGTAAATATAGGCCTGGATCAAGACTTTTCCCTCAAATTTTCCAACTTGGAGAAACAGAGGTGCGGGTGGCCATGATGTACTGGAGGGCCTGGTCTCTAGACTTCATCCTAGTCATGATCCTTGGGGTGGGCTCCATATTTTAAGCCAAATGATGTTTTTTCCCTACCATGGAATGATGCTGCCCTTTGTGTATTCCCGTATCATCCGTTCTCTCCACTCTAATGACTCCAAGGTCCTTACCAATACCCAAATCCTCTTGGGTCCAGCCATTTCCCCATTTCCTTGTTTGACAGGCCTTTCTGGATCAGAGACATCAATTCAGAGTATATGGATCTGCCTAGTATGGCTCAAGAGGATGACTACAAAGAATTTTAACACCTGAACAAGAATAATGATGAAGTTTTGTCAGGGACTCATGAGGAGTCCACAAGAGTGAAGTTCACAGATGAGGAAGATGAGGGAGATTGTGATGAGAAGAAATCTGAGGGCTACAAGCATAACAGTCAACTACTGGTGAGGTTGGAAACCAGCAGAAGGAAAGAAAATGGTAACCTTACCCTAGCATTAAACGACCTCTTCCCAAGACAGTTTGGACAAAGAACTCTCAGCCTCCAGAGATATGGACAGGTTCTGCTAACCCAAGGCATCTCCTAATTTCAACTCACCAGGGACAAATTAGAAACAATGGCTCCCCTGGTTAGTATCAGGATTTTGGGTCCTTACTGCAAACCATCAACACCCAAAGAGGATTAGGTATGGTAGCCCTGGGAGATGTAGTCTTTCACTGAGGACTACCTATTGGTAAAAATACCCCAAGGATTACAAGAAGAGAAAGAGTGACTAATGCAAGAAGAGACTCGAAATGTTTGGGCTACCTGATAAGAGGCACAAAGCAGAACCTGTATCACCAACTTTTAACCTGCCATAGCCCCCAAAGAACTTCCTTCAACTCAAGCTCTGCCACAAGCACCAACCCCAACACCACAGAAAAGAACCTGAACATGCAGTGCAAAGCATTCCTGCACAGTCCACTCCCAGTCCAGGTGTGGCTTCAGCTTTCATTCTGGTGAGTATTAGTGATGCTGCAAGTTGAAGGAGGAATAGCAGCTTAAAAGCCAGACTAATGAAACTTCAAGTGTATTCAAAAGAGAATCTTGTACCGCCAGAAAGGTCTAACCAACTATCACAATCTCAGCACCAAAGGTGGATAACAACGGTGATGGGGATGTTCCTATCACCAACCTACTACTCAGGGTTTGAGATATCTCAAATACCATAAGTCATTTTACCTTAATTTCAGCTGCAACAACAGTAACAAGGTGCTGCCCAATCCTACTTCAGGGTCCCCTTTACACCACAGAATGTGACCCTGGGAACTGTACCTCCTCCTCAGGCACCTTCTGTCCAGCACTGTACCCAAGTGCTGTGAGGTGTCTTCCAGCAATGGCTGTAATGAACTTTTATCCTGTTAGATAATTATTTCTCCTTCTGTGGATTCTCAGCACTTCCAGGGCATGTCCCCCTCTGGACTTATGCTCTACTGGAGTACATTCCTCTGACCTGGTTCTCCAGAAACCATCAGACTGTGAGGACTCAAACTAAGAGCGCCTTGAACACCATGTATCCCATCTGTTACTGTAATGGGTTATAGCACCAGTTGACATAATGTTGGCCTGATCATCAACCTCTTTCCTCACTACTGCATCAGGTAACAGATTAGGACAACAACATGAGGAGTAAGACTCCTCTAGTACCTGTCCACAATATTTATCTGCCTACTTATCTAGGTTTTCCAGAGGCTGATGATCCTGAGTAATCAATCTCCTTCTTTTCTCTGGAGGAACCACTTCCCCCAAGAATCCAATTCCTTCCCTGGCCTCCAAGTAATAATGAGGCTATCAAGCTACAAGCTCTATCACTTGTAAAGGAACTTCACAAAGATGAATCACCACAGATGCTAGGGTCAGAAGCAGGAAGAACCCCTTTACATAGAGTCAGAGGTGGACCACAAGGCCTGTCACTCCCATTCAGAGTAAATTATGCAAAGACTCACTGAGGCCCAAACCTAGACAGCTTTCATTGTGGAATCCCTGCAGAGCAACAAGATATTCATCCTCCATAACCTGAACTTGTAAAGAAATTCCCTATAGCTGATTGCCTTCTAAATCCCTAGAAAAGAAAAATGAGACTCTCAAGCGCCCAAATCCAGATCCACCCAAGTCAGTTAGTGAGAGTTGGGTCATAAGGAATCTCCATCCATCTGAAATGTTTCACTTGCATGTTGCCTTAGAAAAATATTTCTATGAAAGAGTACTCCCTAAATCTTGCCAGGATTCAGGGCATGGAGACTATGTTGCCAGAGCATGGTGTTTGTTCCAGGGTCAGGGAATCAAGAGTGAAGAATTCTGAAGTTATTAGTAGTTCCAATGAAACAATGAGCATGAGGGTGGGGCAGGGTAACCAAATCACCTTCTGCTCTCTGAGAATGTGGTGTCACTGAGACACAGAGTGAGAATCCAGAGTATGATCAAATTCCCAAGAGAATCCATCAGGCAATGAGACCCCTAAGAGTAACCTGGTCCCTTTAGACCAAGAAACCCTCATCTACCCAGGAAGGTATGTTCTCCCAGATTTACCTTGCCCTACACTCCACCAGAAGCTACCAAATTTTCAGCCACAGCCTGATTCTCCATTTCCTGGAGTGATTGCATATTAACCCCAAGAGGAGTGTCATTTTCCCATGCCAGATGTGGAGAGAATTCTTCTGTATGCTATGGCTGGAGCTCTCCTTCCATGTATCTGGTTTCACAGAGTGCTCCAACAGGTCTTTTCCCCCTCTAAGCAAGAATCTTTGTCAAGAGAAGCTGGTGTCAGGTCTTCTGTCTCCCATGTCACAAGGCAGCATTGTGGGTGTAGGCTTGGAAGATGGGGAGCAATCTGACATAGGCAACATGGTCAGGATTTCAAATAGGACAAACAAACCCATTTCTAGAGGGTGAAACTGGGACTTGAAAGTGCCACCAGATGAGCTTATGCCACTGTTAGCATCCAACATCCAACAGAAATCTGGGGCAATGACAAAAATTTTCAGTGCAAAAATTATGGAATTGAGCATTCAGGGTGACAGGTTATGGATGCAGCAGACTCAGGAGCTGACTGTGATACTGATCCAGTTTCTAGAACTCTGAGCACAAACAAGCAGAAACATCTGTGTAATTAACTAGCAATAGATAGGATCATTTCATTAGTTTATCATCCACAAGAAACATCCTGAGAAGGAAGTATAAAGATAACATCTCATACATAGTTTCTGCAGGAGTGTATACATTCAAAAATGGATTGGGGTTAGGGTTCCCTTCCTTGAAAACATGACCTTGAGTGTTGTCCTCTCGTCCTGTGAGAACTTGACCTCTCCTTGGCAGTTGTATTTAGACTTTCTTTCTTCAAGTATTTGAGCCTAGCTAGGGCCCGTTAAAATGGACTCACTGTAGGCCGGATAATTTTGTTATGTCAGGACACTGTATACCATTCCCCTCTTTTTTTTGTCCTATTCAAGTCCTTGAAGGCTCTGATCCATATATAGGGGATTAGAATGGGTAAGAAATACCATTAGTTTAACATTTATGTGGTTTTGAACAAAGGAAGCAACAAGTATTAATGATACAAATTCAATATAGTAGTAGAAATACTAAAATGAGCAGAGGCTCTGCAAGAAATTTAACACAGTAGTCAACCATGGACATGAGTTAACCTCTGCAACCAATTTTGGGAGCCCTGACATTTCTGTTTTCATTGGACTAGATCCTTTTTAACTTTTGGAACATCTCCCTGATAACCTCTGAGTGAAAACAGCAAACCTCCCCAAGTGCCATGCAAAGGGCCCTTTTGAAAAATCGAAGATGTTGAGTCCCCGTTTATTTCGGTGAACAATCTTGGCCATAGACAAAACATCTGTGTCAACAAAAAGCAGAAGTTGTGTACAGGTACACCTACAGTGTGGCTCAGCAAAGAAGACAAGGATGAATATTCAAAGGAGCAAAACCTTCCTGATCTCAGTAGACTCAACAACCTGCCACAGCAAAAACCATACTGGACAGTGGAACCTCAAGCATCTTGTCTCAGGGGTTTTATTGATACTTAAGCTCCTCAGATATTCTATTCCTAACACGTGTAGAAAATGAAGAATCAAACAGATTATATATAAAGGCAGCACTTACATATCATGCAGAACATCCAGACATAAGCAGCCCTTCCGTCAACAATGCACAAAACAACAATTTTAAAACTAAATGGAAATAAACTTCTGTAACATATTTGGGTACAATTCCTCAGTTTGTAATCCACAAAAATCATCCTGAGCAGGAAGCATAAAGTTGGTCTGTCTGATGGGATGCATAGATGAGAACATTGAGTATTGGATTTTTCCCATACTTGCTGAACTAGGAATCATTGATCAGTATTGATTTTCAGTAGGGTGAACTCTACCATTTTCCTTCATTCCCACTGATGAGGCAATTAGGGTATAAGAGTTAGTTACAAAGCCATGGTCACACATGTAATTCTGAATAAATTCATAGGGTCACAAAATAAAACTAAAATAAATGATATTTTGATAACGACTTGTTTAGTGTGGGGGTTTTGAACATCTTGGTACGGAGATGTGAGACATTTGAGATAATTTTCACATTGTGAAAGGATTATTTTGTAGAAAAAAAAACACCTTATTGAATATGTCAGTGATAAACCACTCTTTAAATAAATGAGAAAAAAAGTAGTTAAGATTTGATTGAAATTTGAAATCTTTAGACATTCTGTACAATCACATTCACAGCATTTGGCCTGTATAACACAGCTAGCCTTTCTTCCATCCAATCTTTCCATTCTGTCCCAAGAAGCAATCTTCAGCTTTGTGAACTTCATAAATGGAAGTAGCCACCAAAATTGTAGAATTCTGAAAGTAATAGTAAAAGGCTCACACACTCATTTTCATTATTTCTTTATGTTCTTTTGTTACCTATTATAAAAAAATAAGAAAGGTGGAAGTTCCACTTTATAATCCAATTACATTAGATGATATACTTCTGTTTATTAACCTTTTCAAACCAAATGGATAACTCTCTGACTTGTTCTGTTTATCAGTACTCATTTGCTGTATTTCTTGGCTTGATGCTAAGGATTAGCATCAACAACGGAAGTCATAGTGCACAGACCTTAGCAATATGATCATTATTGTCTGCTTTGAGATTAGTTTATATTTCCAGAAAGAATGAAATCAATTGTTATATTTATTTCATTATTATCTATACACCTCTGTACAAATTATTATTTGTTAATACTTGATGATTATTTTTCATTAATGATATTAAGGATATCTACATGATTTTAAAGCTTATGCTCTTTTACACAATGTTTTCCTAAAACTCCCATAATCTACATTTTTATAAACATTACCTATCCTCCCCTGACTCTCTGATCTGTAACTAATTGCTGTTTCACTTGAAAATATTTTCCAAATCCAGTGTCCATGTTTTTTAAGTTTCTTTTATGGTTTCTCATATATTTTCTACATTTTTTGTTGTAAATCCATATGTCTATGATTCACCTGGATGCAGCTCTACTTATCAAAGGAAGCTGATTTAGATTTTTTTTTAATTACAGATCTTCCTTTTTATTTTTTAATTTTGCTTAATTTTGTTTTTGCCGTGTTTACGATACATCCAGAAGGCAGGATCCTCTCCGTCCACTACTCCCATTTATTCCGCTTCTCTCCTCTCCCTCAGATCCACCTATGCTCCTGATTTTCTTAAAACAAAGAAAATAAGAACACACCATGTAGCAGGGCCGAAACCGCAGGTAAATATGTCAGAAAACTATCACTTTTACTTGTAGGTGTACTACAAAAATATGTAGCCTAGCCATCTTAAAATATATGTGGGGGACCTCCCACAGAACCATGCAAGCTTCCTGACAACAGCTTAAGTCTCTGTGCATCACTATCTGTCCTGGACAGTTGATTCCATGAGGCATGTCTCCTATTGCTTTCGACTACTTCAGTCTCCACAATGTGTCTCTGCACTCTTACCCCTTGATTTCTAACCTCCACCAAATGTTTGGGCATGGGACTCTCTTACTGCTAACATCAGCTAAAACTTCTCTGATGAAGATTAGACTAGACACTGACCTTTGAATTAAGCCAAACTTCATTGTGAATCATCTATGGGATATCAAGAGTTTGATTTATGGCCATCCCTGAAGTGTCAATCATCTGTTACATCTCTCATTTTGAAGTTCTGCCTGCCATTGGCCCAATACATCTTGAAGACAGAACAATTTGTAGGTCGAAGCTTTTGTGGCTTATTAGGTGTGCCAGTCCCACTACTGTAAGCTTTTCCTAGTTATAGAAGATGGACAATACAGATTCCGTATTCCCCAGTATTAGAATTTTTCTAGATTCACCCTTCTGAATGGCAGGGAGTTTCCACAATACTAGGTTGCAAGAGTAGCTCCAAAATACCTCCCAATTCCAGTCTATATTTTCTGTATTTTCTGTGTCTAATCCTTTTCCCTGAAGTGATACATTCCCATCCTCCCCAAGTTTACCTGAAAATTTGTTCTATATCCCCTTCACAGAGAGATCCACATGTTATATTGTGGTACTCCTTAAACAATAGTTTAAAATTATCTTTATCTCATACTTCTCAGAATCTTTTTGCATAAAATACCTATTGACAACTTGCTACCTTACATTTTGATAAATCCCTGTATTCTGTTATTCCAAATTTAATATCTACATCTTGATTCTGTTACTTTATTAAAAATATGAGTTTTCTTAATCACAAATTATGATTTATTCAGGATAAAGATGAATTGATCATGAAAGTCTTAAAAGTAAATATTCATTACCTTCAGTTAAGTGATAAATCACGTCAGAAAACACATTCTCAGTGGTTTCCAGTATGCTGTGCTTTCTGTTCAATCCTAGGCAATTTGCCTGTTCCATTCAATTTGAGGTCTTATCAGAACAGCTCTTTAATTTTTTTCCATTTTCCTTTTTTATTTTTAGTGTAAATGGTAACTGGAAATTTTCTGTCTTCTTTGAGAATAAGCATACGCACAACCAGAATTCATAATTTCATTTTTAAAAAGCTTTATGAAATATGAACTGAAAACATTTCTTGATTGATTCTCTTGTGTCTCTATGTAATCACAAAATAGTGCTAATATTTCATCAAATTCTCCCAACATTGAAATAAAGTCTGTAGTTCTCCTCTTCCTCTGTTTATTTTCAACAAAACATGAATGAATGTCTGTTAATTTCTTCCACCTTTCCTCAAATTCACATTTCATTTTATACTAGTCTAAATGTTGAGAATACGTAAGGACTTATTTTCATGTGTGTGGGGGACAATCAACCATAATACCTATGAATTTCTAGTTAACTGAGTCAAAAGAAACAGACTATGACACAATAGACTGTATCCAAGGACACATTGCATTTTCACAGTGGCCTCTCACTCAGAAGGCTCACCTGAGATGAAAATCTGCCTAGGAGTTAAGAAAAGCCTAGGTGGAAACTTCCAAGGCATATAAAACTTAACATGTGTGAGGAAGCAAAGCTACTGTTCTTATTTTTGACTTTTTTTGTTGTAAAATTTTCGGTTTCCTCACATTACTCACTTTTTCTCATTCTGGATCTAATTCTTCTTGCTGCAGTTTCTTTTCAGAGTAGAACTACTAATAGATGTTACACACAAAAGAGAGGTAGAGAAGAAATAAGAATGAGGTTTGGAGGCACTAAATTAAACTAAATTTTTAAATTGCTGAAAGAAACCTGAAATCATTTACTAAAATATAAGAACAACAAACTGAACAATTACATAATTATTAATGAGAATATTAAAAAAATAATATTGAAAAAAATACCACTTGTTCCTGATTGTAAATATGAGGTCCAGCATTTTTTTGTACTAGACAAACTACTCCAACTCAAATGCACATATTGAATTAGGTATTACATTACATATCAGGCCTATTTTTATAACATTTTACTTACATTAAAATATAATTACACTGTGCTCAGCCTTACTTTTCCTCTCTTCACATTCTCTGTGGTCTACCCACTTATTTATCTCAGAGTAATGACTTTGTCTTCAAATATTATTGTTATATACATATGATTATCCCATATATGTTTACATCAATATATTAACTTAAGACATAATTTCTATATCTTATTATATATGAATTTTCAGCTTTTATCTTGGTATTGGATCAAAAATTAGGGAACTTATGCTTGGAAATTTGTCCTTGTATTTTTTCTGGTATTGGAAAACAATAAAATTTCCCTCTGCCATAATAGAATAATCATTTTTGTTGTTGTTCAGATCATTTTTACACAACATAATTTTCTGTATTTTTGATGCAGATTTCCTATTATTTCAGAAGACAATGTCTTTCAAGAAACTTCTTTGTCCAGTAACTCTTAAATTCTTTCAGATGCTACTTTTGTATTAGTAGCATAGCCATTCATACAGAGATGTGCAAAAAATATTTCTACTGGACTTGTGCACTCCGTGATATACTATTGTCTCTATTTGATCATATGGTGATTTCCTGTGATGATATCTGTTGCAAAGAGAAGGCTCTTCATTCAGGGTTTAGTGCTACAGTTATTTATTAGTGTCAGTGGATTAAGACTTAGTCTTAAATTATGCTGTTCTAGTGAAATCATGGTTAGGGACTCTTCAATTCTTGACCAGAGTAGCTCTTTGTGGTTTACTGGGTTTCCTTCTTGCTTTAGTTACCTCTTTTCTGGTCAATCTCAAGCCCACTTATCCAAATGTTGATTACTACTACAAAATGAAGGCCTCTATTGCACCTCTGTTTATTTGACTATGGTGACAATTGTCATTCCAGACTTAAGTGATACTTGACTATGAATATTGGGGTATTTTCTTGTTGTTGCTGCTGTATTTGAGACAGAAGTCACAATCTAGCCTATATTGGCACAAATCTCACTAAAGTTAGCAGATTTCCCTTAAATATGTAAAAGCCATACAGTCACTTCTTCTTGAGTACTAGGATTTTAGGTGTACATCATCACTCTTTGCTGAAATCTTTACATTATCATGAATACTTGAAGCAATTTGATTAAAACTTCAGTTTTCAGCAAAACTCTGCCGTATTTGCTAGATTGGAAAGTCAAAACAAATTTCATTTGCTAACTGTGATGTTCAGCTTGGTGTAATGGCAAGTCTTCTGTCTTCTTCAATTCATGCTTTCTCCTTTTCTTTGATTTCTGTCGTTTCTATTAGGTGGTGAGTTGACTTTATTAAAGACAATAAATACCCTACAATGAAAGTAGAAATAGAAGCCTGTGTCTTTTTTGGTTTTGTACTTTCAATACTATGCTATTCACATATTCCGTCTTAGAAATCCTTGAATTTAGATGAACATTATTTACTGAATAACAATAAAGCCTGAATATAGTATATGTATATACATTTATACATCAAATTCTGAATTTCAAATCAAAATTTATTTTAATTTACATATAAGTACATATACATATACATATACATATACATATATATATATATATACACACACACACACTTACACATATATATATGGCATCTTTTATCTTTATATCACCTAGCTGTCATATTTTTCTATGTATCACAATCAAATATTAATGTACATGAAGATTCTTGTGTATTCTCATCTTTTTATTGTGGTGCCTTAATGTACAAAGTGGGCTATGAGAGGGGAGGAAGAGATGCAAACTAAGGAGAGGGGCGAATACAAGCAAGGTATGGATAAAAACCAAAATAAAAGCAGAAGCAAGAGTAGAAAAGGGGATAAGCAAGAAATAAATGTGAGTTCATGGAAAAGAGTGAGACAGAGGACCAAAAAGAACAAAGAGTAATGATGGGCAGATATGAGATTGTCACAGGAAATATATTTGTTTGTATCATAACATGAAGTAAAAACAATTAAAAGTAAAGAGGGGTAATATGAAGGTATAAGAGGCCTGGATGAGGTAGAGGAAAAGTAAAGGGCAGTAAGATAAGTGAAAGGCAGGAGACATAAGTTCATCATGGTTAAACAGAGGAGCTGCATGTGGCTTTGATTTACTGAAACAGGGTTTGTACACTTTAGATAAAAGCAGAAATACTAAAGATATTCTCAAGACATTGTCAGTGAGGCTATTACAATGAAGGTTTAGAATTAGAATGTACAGTTCAAAATATCAAGTTCAAAGGAAGCCAGTTATATTTGGGTTTTTGGGCTTAAAAGAAAAGTTTATTGGTCTATGGAGGCAGCTGGCTCAGCTATGTTTAAAAATACTGAAAAAGTTGATCAACTTTCTGTTATGAAGTAAATATATTGTTTCTTTCATTCATGAAAATCAGGAAAGTGACAACCTGACATCTCACCTTCAGATTTTCCTGAGCACAGAATATCTTGTTGTAAAAGATTATTTTTAGTCATATATAAAATAATTGAGCAAAGCTGGGTGAGGGTCTGCCTAGGTCTAGGTGTTTTCTATTTTCTGGAGGTTTTGGAATTCTATTGAGCATATTTGATTAAGTATAGTATGCACCTGGGCAGATCTGAAACAACAAATCAACTGAGCTCAGATGTTTGGGGTTCCACTGTTGAGTATGGTATTGGTCATGTCAGTGGTTCCCTCTCCTGAGGTCTGGAAAGGTTCTTTGCTGTGCAGCTACAGCAATTTACTATGATAATGAATTTTATCTTTTTCTTATGCAACAGAGTGTCTTTTAAGTGTGGATTTCTCAAAAATGTTTGTTCCTGAAAAGTGAGTGAAAGGACTTGCCACCATGGGTGATATAACTAAATATTAATAGACAGACTTCTGTTCACAGCTACAGAAGACTCTACGTACTCCCAGCCACTAGCAGCTTCAAGGACTTCTGTCTGTAACTTCAGTTTTCTTTAAGGATGCAAAGCCTTCCTGTCAGTTGTTCTCCTGTCAGTGGACACACACAAGAGAATACGGAAAACTGAAATTGTACATGATTGAATTAAAAGAAGAGATACGACATTATATGTGTAGGAAAAGAGAGATGCTTTTGAGTGGAATTGTAAGGGGGAGATGAATATGGTTATTGGACATGCATTGAAATTCTCAAAAAGCACAGACACCATTACAAGTGAGTCAATCTATAATACTAGAATGAACAGCTGATGAAAGCATATGAGTATATATAATTTCTTTTACTTTGGAAATATAAATTTATACACACACAGACACACACATATTTAGTATATCAAACAGTATAAAACATACCTGGAAAAATAGAAGACAAAAGTTTTTTGTAGAATCAATATTTATGTATTATACATCCATCATATATCTATTCGTGTGACATGACTCTATGACTATATATGTCATATGTCCTCTTCTGATGTCATATCTTTCATTGAGTGGTGTCATATCCTTCCT
This sequence comes from Cricetomys ansorgei, assembly GCA_026225945.1. Taxonomy (NCBI): domain Eukaryota; kingdom Metazoa; phylum Chordata; class Mammalia; order Rodentia; family Nesomyidae; genus Cricetomys; species Cricetomys ansorgei. Next base: position 686,791 of record JAMJFZ010000070.1, on the reverse strand, counting down.
TTCACAGTGCCACATCCTTCATGGTGATATATTGGACAATTCGTATTTATGTTTGTTCTTGCATTTATGGTTTTGCCTTTGTGTCATTTTAGGCAAGTTTCTATTGATGTTAATGCTTTCATATGTGTTTACTTCTTTGTTTAAATTTGGGTAAGTTCATATTGATATCCATATTTCCAAGCACAGTTTGTACTTGGTGTAAAGATGTACCAGTTTTTATTGGTGTCTGTGACGTATCCATGCTTACTTAACAGTGTTCAAGTAGGACCAGTTTTTTTTAGTATCGATGTTTGGATCTGTGTCCCCTCCAGATTTTCAGACTTGACCAGTTTTTACTCTTGTCCATGCTTGCATGTGCAGTTTCCCCATCACGTAAGGTTGGCAATTTCTATTGAACAGGTCTTTCCCAGGCTTCCCTGACCTCTATCACACCCTCAGTCTCACACTGCATGTGCATACCACCTGCTGTCCACTCAAGGGAACTGGAATCAGTCTGTCAACACAGGAGCTTATGGTAGTGTTTCTTAGGGATGGATATACTTTGCATCCCAAAGCACACACATAACATGAGAGTAAAAAGCTACACCCAAAAAGTGTAACTGGCATAACTGTCTATGTGAACAGGAAAAAGAAGACATCAATCACCATGCCAACATGGAACAGGAAAATTCACATGCCTTAGCCTTCTGCATAATACTACACACAATTGAACAAAGCTGAGAGTGAGAGAAATTTATTTTGGGAAGAGCACACTGATTTCATTTCTGGGGTCTTATCATCAGTTCTGAAAGCACGCATACAGATTCCATTGTACAGATTGAGCAGGATATATTTAACAATATATGCATATACCTATGTGAATACAATAACAATATAAAAAGGTTTAAAAAGAGTAAAAAAGTTTAAAAAAAACCTTTTAAACAGAATAAGGAAGGATATGTTGGAGTATTTGGGTAGATGAATGATGAGAGGGAACAGTATGATTTTATTATTATTTCAATAATAAAGGAAATTATATATACTATATATACTTATATATATAGAGAGAAATTTTATATGTATATGAATATATATAATTTAATTTATTTTATAATAATAAAACTGTACACATGGGTGTGAATGCACACACACACACACACACACACACACACAGCATATCAAGAAATCTGAAGGATATTCTGAGAAACAAAGATCAAAAGTTTAAACGCAAAATCATTTTATTCTTTGCATGTTACTTTCTTGTCAAAAATCTTGTGGACGATGCTCATCTTTGCAATGTCTTCACTAAGCAAGATCAAGGAGCCCTCCACCATTATGAGTCAATCTCAGCTTTTTAACATACATGAGCTGCTTTCTGCAGAATTCAGAAGAGTGGATGTTGGAACCTCTGTAACGGAAGCCACATGTAGGAGGTACCATTTATGTGCTGCGTACAGAATCCAGGCCACTGATAGGGCACTCAGGCATCATAACCGCTGTTGAAGTGTAGATAAAAACTCCCGTAGTGGATGCCAGCACATCTACATTATCTGATTTCTTCATTGTAAGAAGGTCTGCCATGCTTGAGAATACAAACATGTAACTAAATGACAAGGAAGTTGAAGCAGAAGGATAGAATACCTGTGCTGGAAGCTCAAAATGATCCTGTGTCAAAAAATTGAAAAGGAAAGAATAGAAAAGAAAGGAAGAGAGAAAAGAAAAAAAATGAACAAAGATGTTTGGATCGTGCATATACTGTATTCACAAAGTCCTGAGTTTGATCCTGAACACCCAACCACTTAAAAGAATCAGAAGGTTCTAACAGGATGTGAGCATATAAGACAGCAATTCTCATGCTGAGGGGCTCAGCCAATTTGGGGCTTGAAGGACTCTGTCGGGGTTCGATTAAGAATAGCTGCATATCAGACATTTGTATTAAGTTTGATAGAAGTACCTTAGCAAAACAACAGTTAGTAGTTCACAACTGAGTAATTTCATTGTTGGGGGTCACCACCACAAGAGGAACTGTATTAAAGTTTGTCAGTCTTAGGAAGGTTGAGAACCACTGTGTAGAAATAAGTCACAACTGAGTGAAACAGACTCCAATGCAGATTATGACCTGACCTTAGTGATTGTGGAGAGTTGGTACACCATGGATACTGAGTCAAATATTACAGCCTCAGTTCAGTTTACACACATACACGTTTTGCCCATCTTTCTTGATGACCTCTTTTGACATGATCAGATGTCAATGTTCATCCCAATCCAACACTGATCCCCTCAGGAAAGTAGTGTTCTGACTATGTCCTGTAACTCTAGACACAACATATAATATTCACACCACGGAAAACAACATTTTGGACAACCCCAATCTGTGTCCCTGAGACACAGACATTGGAACAGCTTCATAAAAACATCTCCAGTCCCCTGTGAAGCAAGGGTTAAGGTTCCAGACAAGCTTTACAAAGAAGCAGTAATTATCAAGTGGGATTCAAACGTAACCATGTGTCTGCTGACTGCCACTACGGAGACAAGTAACTTCCATGGAGACACCCTCACAGTTGTTCTCTTAAACCTTTTACCCCAGCAAGGAGCGAGTGCTCCTGGCTGTGGCAGAAGGGTTCAAAGTATTCGTTAAAAATCCCTTCTGGTCCGGTGTTTCAAGTATTCGCTGCCCTGTTAACCTCTCTTCTTCAGATCCAGCCCATTTTCACCCACACCAGTGGTTACTGATGCTTCTGCTGAGCACCTGGGTCCCTTTTCTAAAATACCATGAACCCCTTCCTGTTCTTTGCCTGGTTCTTTCTGCTCACAAGAACATGTGGCTGATGCTCCTCATTGCATCTTTGTATTAGGCAAAATGAAGGAGCCCTCGTCCATCATGGGTCACTGTCAGCTTTTTATCTAATACCAGCAACTTCTTGAAAGGGTTAGCAGATTGGATATTGGAACAGTAGCCAAATATAGGGGCTAGTATGTAGATGCTGAGTACTGAATCCAGGCCTTTGCTAGGGAAACCAGGCATCATAATGGCTCTGGAAGTGATTTTGTAGAAAAAAGTCTCTCCAATTGGATGACAGCACATCTCCATCATCTGATTTCTCAATTGTTTATGAAAGGTTCTGCCATGCTTGTAGACATGGGCCTGTCACAGAGCTACAACAGAGGCTGAAGCAGAAGCGTAGATTGTGCTGGCATCTCAGAGAGATCCTAAATGTTAAAACTGAAAGGGAAAGAATAGAAAATAAAAGGAAATGAAAGGAAAGGAAAGGAAGAAAATGGAAAGGAAAGGAAAGGAAACAAAAGGAAAGGAAATCAAAGGAAACAAATGAAAGGAAAGGAAAGGAAAACAAAAGAAAGGATATGAAAGGGAAGGGAATGGAAGGAATGGAAAGGTTTGCATCATATCTCTACAATTTTAGCAAAATCCTGTGTTTGATCCTGAGTACCCAAACACTTAAAAGAAACAAAAGGTTCTAACATGGCCTGTGCATATAACCCAGAAATTCTAATGAAGGAGACACAACCAATTTGCAGCTTGAAGAACTTTGTCCCTGGATTTGATTAAGAACAGCAGCATGTCAGACATTTGCATTGAATTGATAGGAGTTGATTAGCAAAACAAAAGTTACTAATTAGCAACAGAATAATTTCATTGTTGTGGTTCTCACACCATGAGGAACTGTTAAATTGTGGAAGCCTTAGGAAAGTTGAGAAACACTGTGTAGAAATAAGTTCATATGAGTGAATCATGCTCGATAGCAGATCATGAGCAGACCTTAGTGATTGTAGAGAGGTGGTATATTGTGGGTGCTGAATCAAATATTATAGGATAACTTTGGACTTGTAAACAGCCATTTTGGCCATTTGTCTTCATGACCCCATTTGCCATGAAGAGATGTCAATATACTTTCCTACTCAATGCTGATCCCCTTATCATGTGGTGTTCATTTCTGCCTTTGTGTTGTAACTCTAGAAATGCCATGCATTGTTCCCACCATCGAATACAGGATTTCTGACAACACAATTTTCTGTTCATTAGACACAGACATTGCAATGGCTTCAGAAAAACATCTCCAAGCCCCTGTGAAGCAAGGGTTCAGCCTACAGACCAGCTTGAGACAGATGCAGCAACTATCAAGGGTAGCACATATGCCATCATTTGACTGCAGACTGCCACTACACAGGCTGGAATCTTACATGGAGTTTCCTTCATGGTTGTACTCTGAACCCTTCTGTACAGACGGTAAGCCTATTCTCGCTGCTCTGAAAACCTTACTTCTTCTGACCAGGCTCAATCACACCCTCACTATTGCCTCCTGATTCTCCTGCTGAGCCCCAGGGTCCTCTTTCTAAAATTCCATGAACTCCTTTCTATTCTTTCTCTGGTTCTTTCTGCTCACAAGAACTTGTGACTGATTCTTCTCTTTGCATTTTTCCACAGGGCAAGATCAAGGAGCCCTCCACCATTGTGGGTCAATGTCAGCATTTTAAGTTAAATGAGCTGGTTTTTGTAGGGGTCAACAATGTAGATGTGGGAACTTCTGGAAAGGTATCCACATAGAGCAGTGAGCATCTAGATGCTGAGAATTAAGTGCAGGCACCAGCAAGGTCACTCAGGCATCATAAACGCTTGGATGGTATCTTTAGAAAACAATTGTCCCATTGGATGCCAGAAAATCTCCATTTTATGATGCCATCATAGTTTGTAAGAAGGTCTGCCATGCTTGGGGTCACAGCCTGTCATTGAAAGACAAGAATGACTGAGGCAGAAGGGTGGAATGTTTGTGACAAGAACTAGGAATGATCCTGACTCAAAAATTTAAAAAGGAAAGAATAGGAAAGAAAGAAAAGAAAAGAAAAAGAAAAAGAAAAAGAAAAAGAAAGGAAAGGAAAGGAAAGAAAAGAAAAGAAAAGAAAAGACAAGAAAAAAGAAAAGAAAAGAAAAGAAAAGAAAAGTAAAAAGGAAGAAAAATTTCGGATCACACTTCTACAGTATTCACAAAGTCCTTGGTTTGATTCAGAGCACATAACTTTTTAAAAGAAACCAAAGGTCCCAAAAGGGTCTGTGCATATAGGCCAGCAATTCTCATGCTGATGGGCTCAACCAATTTGGTGATTGAAGGACTCTGTCCCAGAATTCGATAAAGAAGTGCAGCATATCAGACATTTTCATTCAGTTTGATAGAAGTAGCTTTGCAAGAAAACAGTTACAAGTTAGCAACAGAATAATTTCAATGTTGGGGTTCTCGCATCATGAGTAACTGTATTAAACTGTGTCACTCTTAGGAAGGTTGAGAACCACTGTGTAGAAATAAGTCACACATGAGTGAATCATGGTCAATAGCAGATCATGATCAGACCTTAGTGATTGTAGGGAATTGGAATAATTGGGTTCTGAGTCAAATGTTATAGGGTCAATTCGTACTTCTAAATAGCCACTGTGGCCATTTTTATTTATGATCCCTTTTGCCATGAACAGATGTCAATGTTTTTTCCAACCCAACACTGATCCGCTCAGGATCTGGTGTTCTTTTCTGTCTTTGTTCTCTAACTCAAGAAACACAATGTATTTTTTCCATCATGGAATACACTATTTCGGGCAAACTGACTGTGTATCCCTGAAACACAGTCACTGAATGACTTGAAAAACGTCACCAGTCCCTTGTGAAGTGAGGTTTAAGCTTCCATACCAGCTTAAGACCAATGCAGTAGCTATCAATTGCTCTGAAATGCCACTATGTGGCTTCTGACTACCTCTATGGAGTAAGACAACTTCCATGGAGTTTCCTCCACACCTGTTCTATGAACCCTTCTGCTTCAGCTATGAGCTAGTGCTTGTTGCTGGGGCAGGAGGGTTCAGAGATTGCATTCAAGGACCCTTCTGGACACATGATTAGCCTCTTCTTGCTGCCCTGAAAACATCTCTTCTACAGACACTGCACAAACACACCCTCACCAGTGCATCCTGATCCTCCTGATGACCACCAGGACCCATTTCTAAAATTCCACCAACCCCTTTATATTCTTTCCCTGGTTCTTTCTGGTCACAAAATCTTGTGGCTAATGCTCCTCTTTGCAATAATTCCACTTAGCAAGATCAAGTAGCCCTCCACTATTATGGGTCCATATCAGCTTTTTAACATTCATGAGTTGCTTAGTGCAGGGATCAGCAAAGTCGATGTTGGAACTTCTGGAAAGGTAGGCACATGTAGGAGGTATCATCTATGTGCTGACTACTGAGTCCAGGCCACTGACAGGCACTCAGGCATCATAACCACTGTTGAAGTGATTTTTGTAGATAAAAACTACTCCAGTGGATGTAAGCACAGCTTCATCATCTGATTGCTTCATAGTAAGGTTTTCCATCATAGAGAACACAAGCTTGGAACTAAATGACAAGAAAGGCTAAAGCAGAACGGTGGATTGTCTATGCTGGGAGCTCTGAATGATCCTGTGTCAACAAACTGATATTGAAAGAGTAGAAATGAAATGAAGAAAAGAAAAGAAAACAAATGAGCAAAGATGTTTGGATCGTAACTCTACAGTACTAACAAAGTCCTGGGTTTGATCCTGAACACCCATCCACTTAAAAGAAAAAGAAGGTTCTAACAGGAACTTAGCATATAATCCAGCAATTCTCATGCTGAATGTCTCAGCCAATTTGGGGCTTGAAGGTATCTGTGGGCCTACGATTAAGAACAGATGTATATCAGACATTTGGATTAAGTTTGACAGAAGTAGCTTAGCAAAACAACAGTTACAAGTTAACACATGAATAATTTCATTGTTGGGAAACAGCACAACACTGGGAACTGTATTAAAGTGTGTCAATCTTAGGAAGATTGGGAACCACTGTGTAGAAATAAGTCACACCTGAGTGAAACAGACACCATTGCAGATTATGATCCAAACTTAATGGTTGTGGAGAATTTGTACACCGTGGGTCCTTAGTCAAATATTATGGTGTCAGTTCTGCTTACAAACATCCACATTTTGCCGGTGTTTGTTTATGACCTCTTTTGGCATGAACAGATGTCAATGTTCTTCCAAACCCAACACTGATCCCCTCAGGAAAGTAGTGTTCCGACTAAGTCCTGTAACTCTAGACACACCATGCATTGTTCCCACCATGGAATGCAATATTTTGGTCAACCCGAATCTGTGTACCTGAGCCACAGACATTGCAACTGCTTCAGAAAAATATCTCCAGTCCCCTGTGTAGCGGTTACCATGTGTCTGCTGACTGCCACTGAGGAGACAGGCAAACTCCATGGAGAGTCCCCTACAGTTGTTCTCTTAAAACTTTTACTGCAGAAAAGAGCGAGTGCTCATGGCTGTGGCAGAAGGGTTAAAAGTATTTGTTAAAAAACTGTTCTGGTCCCATGTTTCACTTATTCTCTTTCCTGTAAACCTCCCTTCTTCAAATATTGCTCATTTTCACAGGCACCAGTGGCTCCTGATCCTTCTGATGCAGCTGAGTCCTTTTTCTAAAATACCGTGAACCCCTTCCTGTTCTTTCCCTGGTTCTTTCTACTCACAATAATGTGTGGCTGATACTCTTCTTTGCATCTTTGCACTATGCAAGTTCAAGGTGCCCTCCACCACCTTGGGTCAATGTTAGCTTTTTATCTTACACCAGCTGCTTCTTGCAAGTGTCATCAGAGTGAATGTTGGAAACAGTGGAATAGTAGCCACATATAGGAGTTAGCATGTGGATGCTGAGTACTGAATCCAGGGTCCTGTTAGGCAACCTGGAGGTAATTTTTTAGAAAAAAACTCTCCCATTGAATGCCATCACATGTACATCATCTAATTTCCTCATTGCTTTTAAAAAGATTCTGCCACGCTTATAGACATGGGCCTGTCACCGAGCTACAATGGAGGTTGAAGCAGAAGCATTGATTGTTTGTGCTAGGAGCTCAGAGACATCCTAAATCAAAAATCTGAAAGAGAAAGAATAGAATATAAAAGGAAAGGAAAGGAAAGGAAAGGAAAGGAAAGGAAAGGAAAGGAAAGGAAAGGAAAGGAAAGGGAAAGAAAGAAAGGGAAAGGAAAGGAAAGGAAAGGAAAGGAAAGGAAAGGAAAGGAAAGGAAAGGAAAGGAAAGGAAGGAAAGGAAAGGAAAGGAAAGGAAAGGAAAGGAAAGGAAAGGAAAGGAAAGGAAAGGAAAGGAAAGGAAAGGAAAGGAAAGGAAAAAGAAAGGAAAGGAAATGTTTGGATCATATCTCTACAGGATTCATAAAGTCCTGTGTTTGATTCTGTGCAGCCAAACACTTAAAAGAAAGAAAAGGTTCTAACAGGGCCTGTGCACATAAGACAGCAATTCTCATGCTGAGGGGCTCAATCCTTTTGAGGCTTGAAAAGCTTTGTCTCTGGATTTGTTTAAGAACACCAGCATGTCAGACATTTGCATTAAGATTGATAGAAGTTGATTAACAGAACAAATATTACTAATTAGCAAGAAAATTATTTCAGTGTAGAGGTTCTCACAACACAAGAAACTGTATTTAAGTATGTCAGTCTTAGGAAGTTTGTGAACCACTGTGTACAAATAAGTCACACCTCAGTGAATCATGCTTGATAGAAGATCATGATCAGACCTTAGTGATGGTTTAGATATGGTATATTGTGGGTCCTGAATCAAACATTATAGGGTCATTTCGGAGTTGTAAACAGCCACTTTGGCCATTTTACTTTATGAACGCTTTTGTTCATAAACACCCTGCATATCAAACAGTAAAAAACAGCCCCTGAAAAAAAATTAAAATTTTATATGTAGAATCAATCAAATTATCTATTAAGTGTCTATGCTATATGTTTATGTATGATATGTCTATATCATTATCTACATCTTCTCTTTCTAATTCAGATGTCCTACCCTTCCATGTATTGTGTCATATCCTTTCATTCATAGTGTCATTTGCACAGTTCATATATTTATATCTGTTTTTTTCTCGGTGTCACGTTCCTCCAGTTTATGTTGCTGTTTGTTCTTGCATCCATTTTTCCTCCAAGTTGTGAATTTGGATATGTTCATAATGATATTCTTGCTTCCACTCATGCACACTTCATCCTCTATGTTAGGATGAACCATTTTATATTATGTTAACTCTACTGGATCAGACTGGACACGTTTGTACTCATGTCCTTCCTTGAATCAATATATTGCCTCAAGTATTGTGAGAGATTTAGAATTAACTGCTCTTTTCAATTTCCCTTACCTATGCAGCATGTTAAGTCCCATTCACAGTACATTTGTGTCATTTGCTGTCTTCATTAGGAAACTGCAATTAGTTCTCAAACACTGAAGAATGTCGTCAGGCAGGTGGACATGTGCCTTAGGGATGCACTTCCAGCAAAAATTACATACATGAAAGGAGCAAAAAATGCTACATTCATAAGTGTCACTGACATGACTTCTAAATATGAGCAGTACAAAAGTTCCATAAACAAGCATGCCAATGTGGATGGGGAAAACTTACAAGCCTCAGCACTACACATGAAAATAAAGACAGCTAACTGTGTATACCTGTGAGTAGGAGACATGTATCCAAGGTGGAGCATCCTAATAAGATGTCCAAATGTGGTCAACCTTAAAAGCTTGCATGTAAATAAAATCACAAAGATTGAGCAGGACACATTTAGGAATTTATAATCACCTGCATATATGTATGCAAAAAGAATTAATGAACAAAGAGGTAAGCAATTTGAAGGATAGAAAGGAAGGGTATATTGGAGTGACTGTGGAATGAAAGGAAAGGTAAAATGGAACAATATTCTTATTATCTTACTATCATAAAAGTTAAAATATTATATATTATATAAACATCACATCTATACAAAGAACACCCAAGACTACGTCAATCAGGTAACACCAATGAAGGCTTAGAGACAGGTAGGTGCTGTTCCAGACTATAGATATAGAGTTTCGATAATAAAGGTAGAAGTGAGGTAGGAGACAACGAAAGTAGTGAACAGGTTTCCCATGTAAATATCAGCTGGTATTTTCAGACTATGTGGTATCTGTTTGTTTATTTTGTTTAACTGTCATTGAACCCAGTACACAGCAATCAAGCACTCCCACTGAGTTGCGCTTAGAGCTTTGGGCTCAATGTTTCTTTTAATTTTCACTTCAAGGAGTCTTTGATGCAGAGAATGTCAGACTTGTTCTGTCATCCCATACTTGGAAAGGTGAGGCAGAAAGATCCCAAACGTTATAGTCTAGCCTAAGCTATATACAACAATCATTTCTTAAATAAATACTCCTTATAAATCCTGCATTTTAGGTAAAAATAATAATTTTGGAAACATACAACTACCTTCTGGGACTTGATAGATGTCTCATTTTTAAGATTATATACTGCTCTTGAAGACGATTTGAGGTAAGTTCCCAGAACCCACACGACTGGAAAGTTGCTACCTTTAACCAAGTCCCAGTTGATAAGATACTTCTGAGTTCACTTGTATTTGTGTATCACTCACACAGTCTTGAAAATAATATTCCAAGGAGCATACACTAAACTTTAGAATGCCCTGATTCTTCAGTTAACATCTATTCTATTTTGTTGCCTGTAGGAGTATGTTCCAGTTTGGTGTCTTTGGTGCAGTTGGGTGATGTTTATCAAACCAAATGCATAGTGCTTACATCTAAACTTGCTGTAATAGCCTAGGAAGAAACTGCATATTGTTAAGAGTTCTAGCATATTTTATATGAGCATTACAATTTAAGCAGGAACAAAATCAAGGAAGATGATATATTGCAGGGTGATCTTCACTTATCAAAATCTATTCAGGAAAATCCAAAAACTCTCCTTTAAATACAAGGACTGTCCAAACTTAGAAAGCTTTGTAAAGATCCAGAGTTAAGGTTTGCTTCTTGGTTTGGGACTTTCCCTTCCAGCTTGTTCTACAACCAAGCCCCGGTTACAAGTATGGGTGCTGAATGATGGGGCCTTGCCATGTTTGTAACTTTCCACTCTGTTTTTGAAGCAACTAAGATCAAGAGTGCTTCTGCTCTGTCATTTTTCCTAGGTCATCCAGTGAAGCAGCCAATAAGGAAGTAGAGCCAAGGTTCATAGCAGTAGAGGCAAAAATAGGACTCACATTGCCAGCAGACTCAGGATCCTGCGTACCTGATGCCCCCATGAACTTCTTCCATAAGTAACAACAAAAACAGGTTCCACCATCACCTACTTTCTTCTCCAGTATCAGTGCCTACTTCTGGTGTAGGTTCTGCAGAGACCAGACCATGTTCCTAACACACTGGATGACAACTCAGTGGACACCTGATTAAATTGCCAGTAGTTTGTGTCCTGAAACTTGGAATTCATCTGTAATTCATGAACAGTGTTAGAAACAGGCAGTTTACTAACAATGATATCAATGAAGGACAAGGCAGTAGACTAGGTAGATCCCATCTCTGCCCTCCATTCTCCCCTTTCTTCCCCTTCTGTACCATCTCCTCCACTTTCCCACTCTCTTCTCTCTTTTTCACTCTCTCTGCCTTGTTCTTTTCCATCCTGCTCTCCCCTCTGTTGGGGCAATATACACTGCCATCTTGACAAAATTCCTGCCTCATGTTGCTAGGATTTCAGACTCACTATCTACTTTGCCCCCTTTTCTTCCTTTACTGTATGGTAGCAAAAAGCCTCTCATTAATAAGATTGTCTATTTAGTCTTATAGTAAAAGTTCAAATCAATTCCTGAACAGGCTTTGAGCAGACTCTACAATCTCTTCTCATAAGTATTTTAATGTTCCACTGAACTTCATGTTGTGGAAGGAGTGAGAACTATTCACACTTGCTGAAAGCATGTCATAAACTATTGTTAGCTAAACTGACCTTCCTAGAATACAGAGCCACAGTTAGATCTGCAAAGAGCAGATCTAGACAGTAAGTCAGCACACTTAGAAATACAAATAGACAATTCACCCATGAGCAGGCCTCCATTTTTTATAGTAAGTGTATACAGACCTAGAATCAACTATTCATTAATTAAACTATTGTGTTCGTTTTCTTAGTAAAAAATAACCTTGAATATTAGAGCTTACAGCTTCAATCTATGAAGGACATTCCTGCTTATACCTTAATGTGCTTAACACATGCAAACTACAAATAAAGAGAAGCATTGTGTTCCCTTTTTCAGCTTCAGGAAACTTGCCCCTGGGTGGGAAGTATTCTTTTAGAGAGAGAAGCGTCGCCTGAAGGAGGACTCTTCCCCCCAGCAACAAGTTCATGATCTCCCGTTCTTTCTCAAAAGTGTTTGTGTTTGTTTTCTATCAAAAGGTATGTCTGAGCATGTCACTTTAAATTGTGAATGTACAATCTATCTTTTCCTCAATAAAGAAACAATTATCTGTGTTTGTTTATTGTAACTTTCCTTTACAAGTCTGTTTTCTTCTGTGGAGTTTCATGGAACCTATTAAAAGTGATGGCTGGACAGTAATCTACACTCCTCTCTTTCACATTCCCCACTTATTTGGTATCTCTTCTTTCTCACTCTCAACCCTCAGTTCTTCACTGTTACCACCTTTTACTGAAATCCAATTCCTCTGGCTGCCCTTTCTCCTGTACAAAGAGCAAATGTATATCAGTATCTGTATTCTACAGGAAGTGACAGAACATCAACATAACAAACACTTGCTTAAATGATCAGGCCAATGCTTAGCAAGCACAGCACTGAGGACTCACAGACTTCCGCAAAGGAGTCAGAGAAGCAGTCTCAGAAAGGACACCACCCAGGAGAGGTTGCTGTTCCTGGTAGAGGCTCATGTTAATAAAATTCTTTGTTCATGATGTGAGAACTACAGATTTCAGGAAAATTGAAAATGTAAAGTAGTATACATGGGAGCTAGAAGTGAACTCATATAAAAATGTACTTTCTCCTGAGAACAAACTACACAGGTTTAGGCTTCCAAACTCTCATTTCGTCCACAAGCTTCTACCCACAGTAATTACTAGCCAGGGAATATCTATTCTGGACAATCTTAATTCAGAAAGTAGTAGATAGACAGGAAGGAATCATCAGAATCACAGTTATGCCAGTGATTTTCAGAGGTAAAATCACAGCATCCTGAACAAGTTGGTTTTTCTTTTTAAAAATTCATTTATTTTTTGTTTGCTTGTATATTTGTGTACCACTTGTGTGCCTGGACCCCGAGGAGTTCAGAAGTAGAAACTATACCCCCTGAAAGTGGAGTTACAATGGGTTGAAAGCTGGAAACAGAATCTTGGGTACTCGGAAAGTTCTCTTCACTCATGGTCTATCTCTCTCATCCATTGTGTATAATTTTTATGTGGACCTGTATTTTATGAAACAAAAACCTCATGATTTCTGGGTGATATGTTAATCCTAGATTTTAGAAGATACCAAAATGCTCCTCAGACTGTTTTTATCATGCCCCCCAAGCAATACATGAGCCTTCTAATTTCTCCATGTCACAATTAATATCTTGGTGAGATACACCCTGGCAGGAGTTCAGTGACCTGTGAGGGAAAGGCAGAGTGTGTGTGGATAATATGAATAAAACATCACGTCTTAGAGATGGGAACAGACTTGTCTCTTTATTCAGGATTTTTCTCTCCTACAGTCCTTCTCTACTTCTCTCCATCTCTCTACTTCACTCTCTACTCCTCTAATATCTCTCTGCTTTTTGATGTACATTATAGCATTTTTATGAAGGCCCTTATGGAGAAAAATCTTACTACAACCACATCTTAACCATAATACCTTCACTTAATGATTACAAGTTTTGCATTTTAGTGATTATAAGGTCCGTATTGTTAAAGAACAAGTTTTCTTAAACTCACAACTGAACACATAGTATTTTCTCTACACAAAACATCTAAAATGCAATACTTTTTCTAATATAGAGTAACAGAATTTATGGAAGCCAACTAATTTTATGACCAGATTCCATTGTTTCTGGCAAGTAGCCGTCTTGCAGTTGCTAGGGAATGAATATACCTCATGTTATTCTAACTAAACCATTTTCATTTAGTTAATCCAGTAAGACAAGTTTTTTATGACAAGAAAATTTTAATTTTTTTTTCTTTTCTTATGTAAAAGGAGAGTCTACTGCACAGTTTTATGTCCACAAGAATGACCCCAAACTCATAAGTAAGTGCTTAATTATAGAAACCAAAAAAGTATAAATTTTATTTTTGATCAACAAAGTTCAAAATTAACAGTGGCTACTGAAACTCATTGGTTAGTTCTTAATCATGGTCCCTCCTTTCGTTCTTAGATGAAACTCAAGGGCCATAGCAATTAAGCTATCTTTGTTCTTCCTTTCTATCCCTGACCAAAAACAAGACCCTACTAAAAGAAAGGCCTCTTATTTTTATATTATTTCTTCGGCTGCTAATTTCTAAAAGATTTTTGGTTCTAAGGCAACTTGTGAAATCGTAATCTGATAACTATACATGAAAAACACCTAATTTTCCTAAGTATACATAATTTTTTGTTATGTTTTCTGGATCTTCAACTGAATCATAGTTTACCTGAGTGACATTGCCTTTGGGAAAATCACCTTTTTCGCTATGGATAATACCACAAAATCACCACTGTTGTTATGGATAGTACCATCATAAATATAAAACTACTATGATCGCAATCTTTATAACCAAGCCAACTAGCAGCAGCTGCAGAAAGGGCTGAGCAGAAGACAATCCTCCCAAGAAACTGGAACAACTGGAGGTAAACTCATTACTATCTCATAAAAAATAGTGAGTTGTAACTTCTGAGTTTCCAAGACAGGTTGTAGTTACCCTGACAATACCTACTGTTACTGTCTTTTTTAACCTATCCATCCTGCTTTTCCATTCATTAAAATGATTTTTTATTTTTACTTCATAGGTGTTAGTGTTTTCCATGTGTATATAAGTGTACCCCGTGCATGCAATGCTCACAGATGAATTGGCTTCTGTGAAACTATATTTACAGATGATTGTGAGTTGCCATTTGTGTACTGGAAACCACACCATGGTCCTCTGCAAGAGCAGCCAAAACTTTTAACTGCTGAGGCACCCCTACAGTGACCGCATAGATTTTCTTGGGATACAGCATTGTGTTGACTTCTCAGACATGACATTCTCCTGGTTTATCCTCTGCCTCAATTGCTGTTCTTTTTTAGACCCTGTATATGTTTCTTCCTCCTCTTCAATCGTGTTCCTCCTCCCTCCCCATTTCTACTCCTCCCTCTCCTTCTCTTCCTTTTCCTCACTCTTCCTTATTCTACTCTCCACTCGCAGATCTATCTGTCAATATCAACTTGAATTTCTTTATCCTTGTACATCCATGAATGAATGTAATCTTGCAAACTGGCATCCATAGCTTTACATTAGAAGAATAGGCTGCAAATTAAAACATTCATTCTTGCTCAGCAGTTTCATAACCAATTCAACCATCTAGGTGTCCATACCTACTTTTTATTTTTATTTTTTTTCGTAATTAGACAAAGCAGGAAACATTTCAAATCCACGTCTTACTGACTACCCATGCTCTTTACTATGACTCAAACTGCACTCTATAAAAAGTAAGGCGTTGTTCCTGATATATTCATGAAGTTTCGCAAAGAACAAAAGACATGGAGAGTATGCCCAAAGTGTCCAAATCTACTGTAAAGGAAATCCGTCCACATGAAGATGACTGTCGATGAAATAATAGGATATATCACTTATCCTTAAAACAAAAGTGTCCCAAATATACCGTGTTATCTCAGCTATTTTATCCTCCTATGATGTCTTCCAATACAGAAACCTAGTCCATATAGTCACATTCAAAGGAGAAATTAGCATATTCACTGCACCCCTGAAAGGCCTTTTAGGCATCAGATAACAGTCATTTGTATGAGGCCCAAAAGAGATCATTGATTATTAATTAATTAATTAATAATGTTTCACTTTTTCTGAGGCATGAGAGAATAGACTATCCAAAGAATTTCATGATATCCTAAAAAAATGTTTCCATTTCCACAAAACCTGGTCATGGACTTTGTAACCGTATTCCATCCTCCTACTCAGAGCTTGTGTATCTGTAATGTTGTTCCCATAAAACCATGCTACTTAAATATCACAGAAGCAGAGAGTGTGAGCCAGCCAGATAGTAATAATTCTGGGTAACCTTCTCAAACTTTCTACACTTTCTGAGGACAATACTCACATGAGCTCTTAACACTTGGCTTTCTATAAATATCCACACTTTCAGGATGGAAACCCTCTCTCAAAGGTAAAGTATCTTGATGATTTTCTGCTGACTCACCTGAAACTGAAATTCTCCCGCATTCTTAAGGATCCTTAAAATATTCCCCTTTTATCAATCTGTTTGAAAGAACATTCAAATCTATTCAGGGTGTTCATGGGAATTTGAACATCTGCCCATAGGTTGCTGAGAATTTCGATATACATCCGGAAGGATGTATACATTTCACTCTCATGAAAAGGGACTCATGTTTCTCCTGTAGCCAAGGGGATCATAGACATTCCAGTTGTCCCCCAAATAATTTAGGCAATTATCCTCTGCCCAACGCTGTTTAAAATATGCATCATCCTACCAAAAGGCTCTAAACTTATTTCTGCCATATGGGATCTCCAATATTCCACCTCTTTTCAAAAAGGCCTCTGTCATACCTGTAGATTCCACAGGAGCCCAAAATATTCACTTCTACCATAACAGTATTAAGAATGAATCCTTCTCAAAATACGGCCTAAGAATTTCCCCTTCTCATATTAGGGACTCTAGAGAGTCCACTTCTACCAAAATAAAGTTGACACCTGCCAGGCTTACTAAGAGAGTTGGAGAATTTCCCCCATCTGAACAAGAGTGTTTTAAACATCCTTTATGCAATGGGAGGTCCGATCTTTTTCTAATCTGTAAAAGGAATAAGGACAAGCATTTGTCTCCAAGAGATCTTCACATTTTCCACAGGTGACAAAGAGTGTGAGGGAAATGTGGAAATTCCTCTCTCTCTCTCCCTCTCTCTCTCTCTCTCTCTCTCCCCCTAACCTGAGAAGGATTTCAATAATTTGCCCTACAGAAAAGGCCACAGCCATTTTAAATCTACTAAAATTAGGTAAATCTCATCCATCTGTGCAATGAGAAGTTACCGAAAAAGTTCTATAAACTGTGAGATCAACATTAGCTACAGCCCATTTATCACATTCTCAGTGGATATTTGGATATTTTTAATTCCTTCAAGGGTCTCTGACACTGCCTATAATTACAGAATGGAGTTTCTTATCTATTGCCTCACATGCAGTTAATTTCACACATTCTCACTTTTAAAGGGAGCTTGAACATTTCTTCCTCTTCACAAAACAGACTGAAACAAAGAGCCTACATAATACTATCAGATCACAATGAGTTAAATCTGTACTCTAAGATCCAAATGGCCTTAGCTCTGCGTTTCCTTCACAGGGAGGGCTCTCCCAGAACAATGTGACAAACACTATATTTACTTTACTCTACAATCCTACAGGACTCACAAATTTGAATAATCTTAATAAAAAGCATAAGCATTTCCAAATATAGGACAGATGTCTCAGTATCTTATATATGAAGGGCGCTATAACATCTTCCGAACATGACCAAGGGAGAAGACACAAGACACTCCTATACAAGGAGCTATATACCATACCCTTATGTGCAGCAAAAGAAATTTACAATGTATTTAATATACATTAGGAAATATATGACCCTGTGCATTTCTGTAGGCATTTCTGTAGATTGCTGTAGTTTCTTCTAAAGTGGCTCTAGCAAGAATCACATATACATGAATGTCTTCAGAGTCTTCCCATCCTTGTGTTGGGGATTTGTGGCCATTCTATGTAGATGATTGTAGTGCAAGCAAATTCCTAGCAGTCCTCAAGTCCTCCGAGAACATTTCAGTCTGCCTAAGAGGTACAGAGAAGAAATAAAGGACCAATAAGGGATTGCTGGAATCTGTCACAGACACCCATGGTTTACTGAGTCTAGACAATTGTACACCACATGATGTCATATCTTCCACATCTTCTGAGGCATTCTGGGATCTGACACACAAAGAAAAGTGGTGGTTGAATATTCCAATCTGGCTAAACTGGATTCATAATTTACCAATTATATACAAGGGGCTGAATGTGGGCCCTTATTTCACAAGTCACTCAGACCTTTCCAATTCTCTCAAGGGTCTCTGACACTGTCTATACATGTAGAATAAAGTTAACATTCTCTCTAATATGCAGAGTATGTCCCATAGAATAGTTCTGGAAAAGTAGGGGGCATATGTTACAATGTAAACAAAAGGATATTCAATGAGGCAACTCATGTACAAGGAGGCTTCAATATATCTAGTACAGATCAAGATATGTTCAAGATAACAGAAGGATCTAGCACCACATTTTATCCACCAGAAATCCTCATATCTAACATCTTAAAAAAATGGGCACCTTTATCTTATTCTTCATTTTTGGCCTTTTTAACATTTAATGGCTTTTGAAAGGATGCTGAACCTTTGAATCATAAGGATGGATTCTTAACATATTATACACATGAACTAGAGAGAATGTGAAATTCAAAGTGTGACTGAGGGTTACAAGGCCTAATCATTCCTCAGCTGTATTATAGATGTCTACAAAAGGATTTTCAAAGTTCTTCACAAACAAGAGAACTTAGGGTTCTTTCGATGTGTGCAGTACTGTTTTTCTTAACAGCTCCTCTCCGTCAGGAACTCTAAGAACCATCACAACACATAGATCTGAAAATCTATGAGGTATTCAAGTGCTAATAAAGATTTTAGCTTCACAGAGTGGTCACTAGGAGCTTATTGAATTAACCTAAAACCTACTGAAAGCCTGACACTTGTCTAAGGGCTGATGTCTGAAGTAACACACACAGACACACACACACACAACACACATGCAATAATTTTGGATTAATCAAAAGTGTTCATGGTTCTTGGAGTACGGACAGTGCAAAAAAGAGAATGTGAGAACTTCTCATTTTTCACTGAGATTCTCAGATCCTGATCAAATAAATTAAGAAGCCATGAATTTTTCAAGGTTGCCCAAGGGACTATGGATGCTATTGCATCTATACAAGTAGCGGGAGCCCCATCATCCTAGGAACCAAGGTGTCTCATACTTTTACAGTTTCTAAGTAGCCTTTGGCACTGTCCATATATGCAAAATGGAATTGTATACCTAAGCATTCACAAGCAGAGGACCTCAGACCTTTTCCTTAATGCAAATGTAACCCACAAACTTTACTCTTCTATGAAAATAATACTGAAACTAGCACCTTTGGCAAAGAGGTCTTTAATTCTTCACCATCAGATCACAATAGCTTAAATAAACAATTTGTTGACCTAGAAGACAATGTATACGTGCTTCTTAACGAGAGAGACTTCAAATTCAACACTTCTGACAAATAGTATCTTTTTCTTACTCTACAGTCCTTCAAGTCTCTAGAAATTCTCTTATTATTGAAAAGGGACTGTGAAATTTCCAGGTACATGGAAAGAGTCCAAGAATCTTATATGCATGGAGAAGAGGCTGTGAAACAGTAAATACTTGTCTCAAGAACATCTCCCAATTACACAATGATACAATCTTAGACATAGCTGCAAGGACTGTTCTAGGTTTGTCAGTATACATCAGAATATGTGGAGTCACCTGCCCCTATGAATGCCACTTAGGAATGCCATCACATCTCCTCGATTTGCCTTTGCAAGAAAAATATGTACACCATGTCTAGAAAAACCTTCCCATATTTGTGAGGTTGTGTGCAGACATTCCACATTGATGGGAGTGTTCTGGGATATCCTAGAACTTTTGAAAGATTTGCTCAATATTGCCAAAAGGGATGCAGTAAAAGGACTGATTTATACAGGAGGATTTAAGATCTTTCAGGAACATCTCTTTTTCAGGATACAAGAATATGGAAAGATGACATTTCTCCAATTCGTCTTAACAGATTTCCGGTAGTTTTCCCATGTACTACACTGAACCTGGAGTGGCTAAGGAAACTGCTAGCACCGGCACACTGCACTGGCCTCTACTTCATGTGCACCAGGGTTTGTTTGATGTTTGCAGTTTTTCCAAATGCTTCTGTCACTGATCATACCAGCAAAATGGATTTTTCTACCTACACTTCATATGCTGTGGTATAGCCCATAGGTACTTTGTCACTCAGCAAAAAAGATAAGGAAATACTTTTATGTGTGCAAACCCTTCTGGATCTCAAAAAAAGGAACCATCTGTCACGAAAAATGACATACTGTACAATGGACCGTAGATTGCGTGATATCAGATGATTTTAAATATAAAGAAGCTCCTCTGATGTTCTCTTGATGTTAAAACTCTGCCATCCCCAATACAGAGCTCTGTTTGATTACAAAAGGAAAATCAACTATTACTCTCATACTATAATCCAGCAATGTATACTTTACAGTGCGTAGCTCAAGGACCAAGAGGATCCCTCAATCCTTTTATTATGTTACATTTAAGGTGGGAAATTCAAGGCTTTACAGAAGTGTTCTATGTTTGTTGCCAGAGTACTGTGGAAGACTACAAGAATCCCTCCACAGCAACTTGCTCTTCTACAATGGCACTGCTAGAGAGCAGTGAGCTGATGAATATTATGAGGGAGCAAACATCTTCATCATTGATCTACATAAAACCAACATGTGCAGATAATACAAACTTCCAAGGCTTAGGCTACCCATGCCCAAACAGTGTACAGCACAATTATTTTGAAGTTACATGAGCAGAACAAGAAATAAATTCAACCAAAAAAGTGGATCTCACATTATCTCCTTCTAATAAAGGGGAGGGGCATATGTTTCAATGCTGAGAAAACACATCCAAACAGGCATTCTGTAAACAATGTGGGTTCAATACATCCTCCTAGGTTCAAAACAGTTCCAACTGGACTCCCCTGCCCTAAGTGGACTCATACACGAAATTTCAGATGAATAAGTTCTTAAATTTAATCTTTCTTCTTTTGATTTTCTAGAATTTACTCTATATTTGAGAAGGGTGCTTGAAAGTTTCAAATGTGATTTTGATGTTTGTAAAGACTTTGTGATATGCTATACTCATGAACTACGAAAAATATGGAATTTCCAATGTCACCCATGAGTTCAAGAACCAACATGAGGAGCTTTGGACCCGTCCACATCTCTGTAATGTGTTATTGAAATTCTGTCACATGGAGACAGATAATTTTCATCTGGGTGTGGGTCTCTCTTATTTCACAGATTCTCTTTGGCTAGAGCTCTTAATTGAAAATACTAACACACATATATGTATGTTGTCCACTCCTATTGAAGGAGCTACTATCATTTCCAGATCCACACATGAAGTGATTGCTACATGTTTATCAATATGATCACGAGCATTCCGTAAGACTGGTAACTGTTGAAGATATGTTGTAGCATACTCAAAACCTTATGAGGCTCTAGAATTTTTCACATTTTCTTGTGATTATATTGTTCCACAAAACCTTCATTAAAAATGAGATAGTGTCTTTTATATTTCCTAAAGGGTTACTCTAGTCTTACCCTTATGCACAACAAGCATAGAAACACTCTGAAATGTAAAGTCTTGGTGGAGGCTTCCTGATTTGCACAAGTAACTGAACCATCTTTGTCATTTTCACGAAAGTTTTTCAGACTTTGCTAGTTAACAATTTTTCTAATGACAATTTGGAATTTCACATCTATCGCCCACAAATTGTGGAGACATCGCAATTCTCCACCTAGATAAAGGTTGACATATGACTTTAAAAAAAAAGCAGGCAGAATTAAATAGGCTTCTTGAGTACAAGGAGACGACTACATCGACATCAGATGATGATTTCTTGCACCAACTCTCTTCTGATACAAAAAAAACTAACTTCATGTCCTGGAAGTCCTCACAAAACTTACACCTGATCAATAGCATCTTTACCTTCACTCTAGGTACCTATAGGTCTCTAGAATCTCTCTTATCTTTGTAAAAGGCTAACAAAACTTCCACAAATTCAGGAAATGTCAAAGCCCTTCTATTCATTAAATACTGACTTTACATGATCCATCAATTCAGGTGTAACTTTCACCTACACAAAATTTGTAGATAGTTCTATGTCCCTTCAAATGGTATTTTATTGATTCTTTATATGTATCAGGCAATGCATTGCCATCTACATCTATGGAACCATGTCTGTCACCTATTAGATCATCTCCAGAAGAGGCTTTTGTAAGATTCACATATACATGAGGGATAATAGGAACTTTTCATACTAGTGACTCCACAATAACAAAGGCTGTATTGGAAGACAACAAAGTTGCAGCAGAGCCTCCAGGAATCCTATTATCTGTGAGAATGCTGCAGTAACAGGAGACTAGTACAAGGGAACCTTTAGGATTATTCACAAACTCATGGTATCCTTGGGCTATAATCCACTACATAGAAGCTCATCTAATCTTCAACACTTCACAAAGGCATCTCTGCTCTGACAAAAATGAACAAGCAGCCTTGGATTCTTCACAACTTGTTACAGTAGCTCTGGAAACTCACAAATTTTCATGAGTGTCTGTGGTTCTCTCATCTGCTGTCTGGTCTCATGAGCATTTGCATTTCAGTAGTGGTAGAGGAAGATGCCATTTCTGCAAAAGCAGCTGGAACCACTTCGGCATTTGAACAGGTTTTCCTGCAACTTTACTCTTTACTCTAGTACCTCTTGCATTCTCCCTACATACAGAGTGGAGGTTCATGCCTACCGTGTCACATGGTACAGACCTCAGAGGTGATCATTAGTGTATACCCTTTGCATTTCAATTCTAAAAAAAGTAGATTGAAAGAAACACCATTATAGTGCAAGAGAAACGTTCTTGGATGGTGTCTGAGCAAGGTAGAAAAGGTAAAATGAAGGATAGGAAAACAGAGATGTGAAAGTACTACTACAATACACTAAAATATACACAGATATCCTATTTCTCAATTGCTAAGTTCAAACCTTAAAAAGACACTAAAAATTCACAGATGTATCCAAATAATAAAGGATATTTAAAGATAGGCACTATTAAGGTTCTTTGTAGAATCTACCGTATGATATCAATTAACTTCTTTTACTCAAAGAATGCACAACGATGTGAAATCGAGATTTTATTTTATACTGCAAGAGAAACCATCTTGGATGGTGTCTGAGCAAGGTACTAAAGGGAAAATGAAGGATAGGAAAACAGAGATGTGAAAGTACTACTACAATACACTAAAATATACGCAGATATCCTATTTCTCAATTGCTAAGTTCAAACCTTAAAAAGACACTAAATTTTCACAGATGTATCCAATTAATAAAGGACATTTAAAGATGGGCACTATTAAGGTTCTCTGTTGAATCTACCATATGATATTAATTAACTCCTTTTACTCAAAGCACACACAACGATGTGAAATCGGCATTTTATTTTATATGAAGCCAACATTGAAAAGTATTGTAAAAGGATTCATAGAAAATTCTATATCAAGACTATACAGGAAAAATAAAAGTTGTAGAGTAAAAGATACATGCTTCTAAAATTTTATTTATTTTGTAGACATGTAGATATCTTAGACACTCTGCTGAACAAAATAATTTCATTGTTGTTCCAACCCTGAAATTGGAAATAAAAAAATTGAAATGTAAGAGTCTGTTTCCAATACAATGAGAAGGTAGGTGGAAATCTATAAATTTATTTTGGCAAAGGTTTTAGGAATTCTCAAGACTGAATCACATCATAGAATTCAATATATATTTCACATTTACACTTAGCCTCAATAATGTAATAATTAGTAGCTCCATCTATTATCAAATTTAATTTATATTTTTATTTACATGGAATGATGTCTAAAATAAACAGAAAAGTGAATCATAATGTGGCCAGATTGATGAAATTGTATAAATGATAAAGTACAATAATCTTGCTGTATGACAATGAAAGAAATGGGAAATTAATGTTTCTTATTGAATTATGCAAGAAGTAATATACTCTAAATTCCCAATGACATCTTTCTTTAGTAAAGGAATATTTGCAGTATGTTCACAAAATAAAGAAATTGGTTCTTCCCAATTAAACTTCAATGGAAAAATCCATCATCTTTGAGTCTGATTTATATCTAACCTATATCCACATATCAAGAAAACTATACAACCTGAAGTACAGCAATGCCATAGATAAAGTTTATCTTATTAGTGAATGAAAATGAAATGTAAGCATTGCTTAAAACATACATATGTATATTATATATTTATAGTATAACTTTATAAAGTGTTACATTCTATAGTACCATCTTAAGTGGAAATCAGAAAGTATCATACCTTAAAAAGGAATTCTTAACAAAATATTTCATGTACCACAAGCCATTCTAGAATAACCAGTTTGCAGATGATGACCTTTTGCTTCCGTTCTCTAAGAAAACTTATGGAAAATTGATGGTGGTGCTTAGAGCCAGCGTTCCAGGCTAATATTTTGCAATGATATTTGGAGGATAAATAAAATGACAAAAGTTTCACAATTGGAACTTAAAACAGTTTTATGCGCAGTTCCTTATTATTCTTTGCTTTATCTTTACATTTAAAAATTTTTATCTATTAGTCAGTGTGTAAAAACTACATTCTGATGTATAATAGAATGTTTATACATGCATACATTTAATAGTTCTTCCTGTCACGAAAGCAGTTGCCCAGATATGGGTAGAATAAAAATGAAAAGATGACGAAATATGTTTCATATTTTCTTTGCTTTTATAGGAAAAAGAAGATGGGAAATTGTAAAAGAAATCATGGAAGATATACATGAGGAAAATAGTTCACTTTAATTTTCAATACAAAAGTAAAAATCTCAATCTATACCATTGATAGGTTCTTCCTTATTGTCTGCCCATTAGATGCATGTTAATCAGAAAACACTCTGCCTATATTCTTCATGCATTTAGAACAACTTAATAAAAATATTTAAGAAAATATAAGCCTGACCATGAAAGTTTTGGAAGTGGCAACAGATACTGGTCTGGTCTTGAATGCTGTGGGAGAGGATGAACTTGCTATTTATAAATTTTGCATCACTGATAAGTTTATGAAAACTAAGAAAAATCATGGAAGTCTAACTCTGAAGAATATACATGTGAAACAGTCATTTAAAATACAAAATTCAGATGGGTGATGGTGGTGCACACCGTTAATAGAAGCACTAGGAGGCATAGGAAGCTGGATTTCTGTGAGTCTCAGGGCAGCCTGATCAACAGTGTGATTTCCAGGACAGCCAGCAGTACAAGTGATAATCCCTGTCTCAAAAAATGTAAAGAATAGAAAAGAAAGAAAAGAAACAAGATATAATGTTGACACATGCTTTTCCTTATGTGAGACCATGAATCTACCATGTACAACAAAACAATATAGGTGTCACAGGCACCATTATTGAAATTTAACCATCAAAAATCATAATTTTCTTATTCTTAAAATATTTTTACATGGGATGGAAAAAAATCAGTAAGTCCAAAAGTGACATGAAGAATGTAATTGATAATTAAAGTCTGAGTACATATTGCTTTAGGATCACAGTGTTTCAGAGGAAGATCAGTTCAGGTTACTCTCATTGTTCTTTGCTAAGAAGTAAATGCAAGCCAAATGAGATGACTTAGAATCAAATATGATGAGATCACTATCAATCTATAGTTGCTAGGAAAATATACAAATAATCAAAATTCGATATTCATGAGTCCCTCTAGTTTTCAATTTGGATTAATACTTCAGTATATATTTGGATGAAATAACACATACTTGGGTAAATTGATTATGTTAAAGGTGAATCATATCTCATTTGTTAACTTTACTTAAGGAGTGTTCAATGTGTATCTGTATGATATATATGAATAATGAGATTTATTGGATCTCAGAGAAAGAACAATCCATTTATAAATAAGCAATCTGAGTAACGGTCTAGGAAGCAATATATAAATAATAAAGACAGAGAGTCAGAGAAAGACAGATAACAGAGATTATCAGAGAGAGATGGCAGAGAGGGGCAGAGAGAGAGACAGAGCCCTTTCTTTCCAGGATATACAGAATTATTAGTATCTATAAAAAAAATTTCTGTTTACCCCTACAATAGAAGATCATGATGAAACTTTATGTGATATTCACTTTATCATTGAAACAATTTACATAGTAAATTGTTCACAATATAGGATGTTAGTAGCATGTGCATAATGGCCACATTTCTTTCATGATAATTATAGTAATGTATGAAATCAGTTCTCTTTTCTGTGAGTAGCAGCTAGCAAACATTTACTATCATTTTAGATCATTTTAGATTCTGTATTTTAAGGCCAAACAATAATTATGTGGAGCAGAGACGTATACTTAGTATTTTGTACAGTCTTGTTTATAAAGGAATTATTAATATTATGTCAAAATTTGTGGATTCCAAATATAGAAAAACAGAACAAATGGTTTCTAAGTACACTCAGCATTATGTGGATGGAAAGTATGTTCACACATACTAAAAGAACAGGAAGAAGTAACAGCTTTCTTGAGTTCTTAGTATTCTTTGATGTTTTTTACAACAAAGTCAAAAAAAACCCTTATATGTACAATGAATAACATTGATAATCTAATGAATTGAATGCTCAATCAACTAACATTTGGTTCTGAGGAATAAAATGTAGATACTGGAATGAAAGTTTTAATGAGGGGATAAATGTGTCCTCCAGAAAAATAATATTTACACACATATCTGCCATTTTATTCCATTTGTTGCCAGAAATACTTGCCAAAAGACTGCAATGATTGCTAGGAAGTTAGGAAGTCTAATCCTAATATTAATGATAGATGAAAAGATTCATTCGCATATACAAATTGAAATACCTTTCAGAAGTAGTAGGTGATGGCCTTTGAAAGAGGTGTTAATATATTTTAATAGTTTTCATTGACTTTTATATATGTTGTATATTCCAGTGGGTTCTGAATATAATTTGTTAGGCAGCTAATATTCAATTGGTCTGAAGGTGCTTGGAGTATAAAAGACCTAAAGACAAGAATGGATTTTCAAAGGAAATCTGAATATATATATATTATTTGCTGTGATACCCAATACCCTGGTAACATGGATGAAGTCTTCTTGACAAGGTTCCAGACTCCCTGGACAGGGAATTTTGACTCAGCAGCCATTTTGCCCCTTTCTGCCCTTTGCTGTAATTGCCACAAATTGCCATTCATCAGTAATGATAATGTTGAGATGGCCTAGTAATATCTGAGCAGGCTGCTGTTGACTGGGAAAGGTGCACACCCATTTTTACTCAAAAGTAATTGTCATGGTAAAATACCCTGCAGGCTTCTAAGTCCTCTCATGTATAGAGCTATTTATTCGTACTGATAGTACATTATAAAGGCTATTCCTGGAATGGGTGTTGGTCCTCCTAGGAAGAAAAAAGCCTTTAACAGATACAAGCAAATAGAGCCTAAATAGAGTAAAATAAAAATGCAGTAAAGAGCAAAAACTATAACATGAAACTTTCTTTGGTGCCTGCATGCCTTCCTGCTCTGTTTGAGGCTGATGGAGATATTATTCAGCAAACGGTAACATTCAACCAATTATGGGTTTTTGAGTCCAATGTTCTTTCATAGTAAACAAGATAACCTTCAAGTTTGTAAGTCACAGGAGAGAAGACACCTGGCTCCTTCTTGTGTGAAGAATTTTGAAAATCCTTTTGAAGACATCTATAACTACAGGTGAAGGACTAATCAGGACTTGATTCCCTGAGTCACACTGTTAATATCCCATTCAGTCTTGTTCATGTGTATAATATGTTAAGAACCCATCCTTATGATTCAAAGGTTCAGCATCTTTCTTAAAGGAATGGAATGTTAAAAAGGCCTAAAAGGAAAAATAAGCTGAAGGTCTCAAACATCTTAGATGTTACCTGTGAGGACTTCTTGTAGAGAAAATATGGTGCTAAATCCTTCTGATATCTTGAAAATATCTCGATCTGTAATAGATATATTGAAGCCTCCTTGTACATGGGATGCCTCACTGAATATCCTTTTCTTTATATTGTAACATATGCCCTTATTTTCCAGAACTACTCTATGTGACATGCTCTGCATATTACACAGAATGTTGATAACTTTATTCTACAGGTATGGACAGTGTCAGAGACCCTTGGGAGAGTTGCAAAGGTATGAGTGACTTGTGAAAATAAGGACACACATGCAGCCCCTTGTGTATATTTGGTAAATTGTGAATCCAATTGAGCTAGATGGGAATATCCAACCATCATTTTTGTGTGCCAGATCCAAGAATGCCTCAGAAGATACGGAAGATATGACATCATTTGGTGTATAATTGTCTAGACTCAAGAAACCAAGGGTGTCTGTGAAAGATTCCAGCACTGCCTTGTTGGTCCTTTATTTCTTATCTGTACGTCTTAGGCAGATGGAATTATTATGGGAGGCATTGAGGACTGCTAGTAATTTGCTTGCAATATAATTGTCAACATATAATGGCCACAAATCCCCAACACAAGGATGGGAAGACTCTGAAGAACATCATGTATATGTGGTTCTTGCTAGAGCCACCTTTGAAGAAACTGCAGCAGTCTACAGAAATTCCTGCAGAGATGCACAAGGTAATATATTTCCCAATGAATATTAAGTATATTGTAAAGTTCTTTTGCTGCACATAAGAGTAAGGTGTATAGCTGCTTGTATATGTGTGTCTTGTGTCTTCTCTGTTGGTCATGCTGGGAATATTTACAGCCCCCTTCATACATAAGATACTGAGCCATCTCTCGTATATTTGGAATTGCTTATGCTTTTTATGAAGATTATGCAAATTTGTGAGTCCTATGGAATTGTAGATTAAAGTAAATATAATATTTGTCACACTATTTTGTGTGAGCCATCACTGTGCTGGAAACGCAGAGATAAAAGCATTTAGGGCTTAGAGTGAAGATTTTAGTCATTGTGATCTGATAATATTATGAAATCTTTCTTTCAGTCTGTTTTGTGGAGAGGAGGAAATGTTCAAGATCTCTTTAAAAATGAGAATATGTGAAATTAACTGCATGTGAGGCAATAGACATAAGCTCCATTCTGTAATTATAGGCAGTGTCAGACACCCTTTAAGGAATTAGAAATATTCAAATATCCACTGAGAATATAATAAATGGGCTGTAGCTAATGTTGATCTCCCAGTTTATAGAACGTTTTGGGTATTTCTCATTGCACAGATGGAATGAGATTTGACCTAATTTTAGTAGATTTAAAATGTCTGTGGCTATTTCCGTAGGACAAATTAAGAGACAGAAAGAGAAAGAGAGACAGAGAGAGAGAGGAATTTCCATATTTCCACAAACTCTTTGTCAGATGTGGAAAATGTTAGAATCTCTTGAAGACAAATGCTTAGCCTTATTCATTTTACAGAATAGAAAAAGATCAGACCTCCCTTTGCGTAAAGGTTGTATAAAACACTCTTGTTCAGATGAGGGAAATTGTGAAACTCTCTTGATAAGCCTGAGCAAGTGTCAACCTTAGTTTGGTAGAAGTGGACTCTCTAGAGCCCCTAATGTGAGAACAAGAATATCTCATGCCCTCTTTTGAGAGGGATTCGTTCTTAATAGTCTTTCGGTAATGATGGATATTTTAGGCTCCTGTGGAATTTAGAGGTATGGCAGAGTCCTTTTTAAAAGAGGTGGAATATTGTAGAGTCCATATGGTAGAAGTAAGTTTATATCCTTTTGGTAGGATGATGAATATTTTAAACAGCATTGGGTAGAGGATAATTGTCTTAATTGTTTGGGGGACAACTGGAATATCTATGATCCCCTTGGCTACAGGAGAAACATGAGGCCCTTTTCATGAGAGTGAAAAAATAGGACTTCTCCTTTCAGATGTATATCGAAGTTCTCAGCAACCCATGGGCAGATGTTCAAATTCCCATTAACACACTGAATAGATTTGAGTGTCATTTAAAACAGTTTGAGAGAAGTGGAAAGTTTCAATGACCCTTAAGAATGAGGGGAATTTCAATTTCAGGTGGTTCACCAGAATATGTTAATGGTACTGTACTTTTGAGAGAGGCTTTCCTTCTTGAAATTGTGGATATGTATAGAAAGCCAAGTGTGTAGAGCTCAAGTGAGTTTTATCATCAGGAAGTGAACAAAGTTCTAGAAAGTTATTCAGAATTACTGCTGTCTAGATGGCTTACACTGTCTGGTTCTGTGCTACTAATTAGCATGGCTTTATGGAAGCAAATGCATAGACACACATGCTCTGAAAGAAGGATGGAATATTGTGACAAAGGCCATGACCAGGTTTTGTGGAAAGGGGAACATTTTTAAGGATGTCATAAAATGCTTTGGATACTATACTTTCTCATGCCTCACAAAATGTGAAAAATATAATTAATTAGTTAATGATTAATGACCTCTCTTGTGCCTCATACAAATGTCTGTTATCTCATGCTTAGAGGCCTTTCAGGGGTGCAGCGATTATGCTAATTTCTTCTTTTAAAGTGACTATATGCAGAAAGCTTCCAATGCTGAAGCCAACCACGGGAGTCATAACATCTGTATTAGAAGACATCATAGCAGGAAATCAAAGCTCAGATGTTAAGCTACATTTGGGACAATTTTGTCTTAAAGAGAAGTGATTATAGCTTATGTTTCCTGAACAATCATCTTTATGTGGACAGATTCCTTTTTAGAGCATGTTTGTACACTTTGGACATACTCTCCATGATTGTTGTTCTTTGTGCAACTTCATGAAAATATCAGGAAAAATGCCTTCCTTTTTATAGAGTGCAGTTTGAGTCATAGTAGAGAGCATGGATAGTCAGTAAGTTGTGGATTTGAGTTGTTTCCTACTTTGTCTAATTATAAAAACATTAAAAATAAAAAGAAAGTATGGGCAAGGAAATGGTTGAACTGGTTACGAAACTGCTGACCAAGAATGAATGTCTTAATTTGCAGCCCATTCCACTAATGTAAGATATGTATGCCAGTTTGTGACATTACATTCACTCATGGTTTTACAGGGATAAATACATTCAAGTTGATATTGACAAATAGATATGACACAGGAGAGCAGTAGAAGGAAGAGAGGAAATTGAAGAGAAGGAGATGGAGGAGGAGAAGGAGGGCGAGGAGGAACAGGATTGAAGAAGAGGAAGAAAACATACACAGGAACTAAGAAAGACCAAAAATTGAAGTAGAAGACAAATTAGGAGACTGTCATGTCTTAGAAGTCAACACAAGGCTGTCTCCCAAAAATAAACAATTCTCCTTTTACCTAAGAAAGGAAAAAAAAAACACTTAAAGTTTTCTTGTTTTAACAAATTTTTCTTACTGTATTAGCTTAATGAAAATGGTTTAGTTAGAATAACATGAGGTATAGTCATTCACTACCAACTGCAACTTGCCAGCAACAATGGAATCTGTTCATAAAATTAGTTTGCTTCTGTCAACTCTGTTAATCTATACTAGAAAAAGTTTTGGTTTTAGATGTCTTGTGTGGAGAAAATACTAGCTGTTCATTTGTGAGATTAAGATAAATTGTTCTTTAACAATATGGACCTTTTAATCACTAACATTTAAAGCTTGTAATCATTAAGTGAAGGCATTTTATGGTTAAGATGTGGTTGAAGTATGATTTTTCTCCATACGAGCTTTGTAAATATGGTATAACGTGCATCAAAAAGCAGAGAGACTTTAGAGGAATAGAGAGAAAAAGAAGTAGAGAGATTGAGAGTAGAGAAGGATAGGAGGAGAGAAAAATCCTGAATAAAGAAAGAAGTCTGTTCCCATCTATAAGACGTGATGCTTTATTCATATTATCGACACACACTCTGTCTCTATCTACTAGATCACTGAACTCCTGCCAGGTTTGGATCTCACCAAGATATTAGTGATGACAATAGAAATTAAAAGGCACATATAGTGCTTGGTGGGCATGGTATAACCAGTCTGGTGAATATTTTCGTATCTTATAAAATCTAGGAGTAACATATCTCCCAGAAGTCATTAGGTTTTTGCATAATAAAATACGGATGTACATAAAAATCATACACAAAGGACTAGACCAGAAGTTAAGAGAACTTTCTGAGTACCCAAGATTCTGTTTGCAGTTCTCATGCCAGTGTAACTCCAGTTCCAGGGTATTTGGTGTCTTCTTCTGACCTCCTCGGGCTCCAGGCACACAGGCGGTACACAAATATACAAGCAGACAAAACATATATGAATTTTTAAAAAGAAAAACCAACTTGCTCAGGTTGCTGTAAATTTACCTGTCAAACACACAGGCAGAACATTGCTTCTGATGATTCCTTCTTGTGTCTGTAGTAGTCTCTTGTCTCTCCTGGGTGGTGTCCTTTAAGAGACTGATTTTCTGGCTCCTTTGCAGAAGTCAGTGAGTCCTCAGTGCTGTTTGCTAAGCAGTTGCCTGATCATTTCAGCAAGTGTCTGTCATGTTGTTGTTCTGTCATGTCCTGCAGACGACAGACACTTATTCATATTTGCTCTTTCTACAGGTGGAAGGGCAGCAAGAGGAATTGCCTTTCAGTGAAAGGTGGGAACAGGGAAGAAATGAGGGTTGAGAGTGAGACAGAAGAGACACCAAATAAGTGGGGATGTGAGAGAGAGGAGTGCAGATTTCTGTCAAGCCTTCACCCAAAATATGTTCTACGAGCACTCCACAGAAGAAAACAGTCTGGTGAAGAAAGTTATGATAAACAAACACTGACAGTTGTTTGTTTTTTGAGGGCAAAAATAGAGTCTACATTCACACTATAAAGTGACATGCTCAGACATACCTTTTGATAGAAAAATACACACACTTTTGAGAAAGAATGGGCAATCATGCACTTGTTGCCAAGGAGGAAGAGTACTCCTTCAGAAAAGTCTTTTCTCTTTGAGAGAATACTTCTCACCCTTAGACAAGTTTTCTAAAGCTGAAAAAGGGAACACAATGTTTCTTTATTTTTTGTAGTTTGCTGGTGTTAAGCACATGACAATATAACAGGAAAGTCCTTCATAGATTGCAGTTGTAAGCTCTAATCTTCAAGGTTATTTTTACTGAGAAAACTAACACAATTGTTTAATTAATGAAAAGTTTATTCTAGGTTTGTATAGTCTTAGTATAAAAAAAGGGGCCTACTCAGGGATGAATTATCTATTTTTATTTCAAAGTGTGCTGACTTACTGTCTAGGCTCTTTGCAGATTTAATGTGGTTCTGTCTCCCAGGAAGGGCAGTTCAGCTAAGAATAGTTTATGATATGCTTGCAGCAAGTATGAATTGTTTTCACTCCTGCCACAACTTGAAGGTCAGTGGGACATTTACAATTACTATTGAGCAGAGATTTTAGAGTCTGCTCACAGTCAGTACATGAATTGATTTACAGTAAAGGAAAAAAAGGGAGTAACGTAGCTAGTGAGCCCAACATCCTAGCAACAGGAGCCAGGAATTTTTTCAAGGTGGCATTGTACATTCCCACGACAAAGGGGAAACAGGGTGGAAAAGAACAAAGCAGGGAGAGTGACAAAGACAGAGGAGAGTGGGTTAGTGGAGGAGATGGTAGAGAAGGTGTAGAAAGGGGAGAAGGGAAGGCATGAAGTGATCTCCCTAGTCTACTGCCTTGTCCATCACTGATGTCATTGTTAGCAAACTGCCTGTTTCTACCACTGTCCATGAATTCCATGTGAATTCCAAGTCTCAGGACACAAGTTCCTGATAATTTAAGCAGATGCCTACTTAGGTTCCACCACCTGAGTTAGGAGCATGGTCTGGTCTCTGCAGAACCAACACTGGAAGTAGACACTGCTACTGGAGAAGGAGGTATGAGTTGGAGGAACCTTCTGTTGTTGTTACTTATGGAAGAAGTCAATGGGTTCCTCAGGTAGGCAGGAGTCTGAGGCTGCTGGGCAACCTTAGACATGCCTTTGTCTCCACTGCTTTGGACGTAGGCTCTACTTAGTTGTTGGCTGCTTCACTGGATCACCTAGGAAAAATGACAGAGCAGAGGCACTGTTTTTCTTAGTTGCTTCAAAACCAGAATAGAAAGTTACAAACATGGCAAGGCCCCACCTCTAAGCACCCAGCCTTCCAACCTGAGCTTGGCCACATCTTGCAAAACAAGGTAGAGGGGAAAGTCCCAAACCAAGAGGCAAACCTTGACTTTGGGTCTTTACAAAGCTTTGTAAGGATGGACAGACCTTGTTTTCACAGGAGAGTTTCTGGATTTTCCTGAATAGACTTTGATAAGTGAAGATCATCATACAATACAACATCTTCCTTTGATTTTGTTCCTGATTAAATTGGAATGCTCATATGGAAAATGGTGGAACTCTGAAAAATATGCAGTTTCTTCCTAGGCTATTGCAGTAAGTTTAGATGTAAGCAGTAGGCATTTGGTTTGATAGACATCATCCAACTGCACCAAAGACACCAAACTGGAACATACACCTACAGGCAAAAAAATAGAATAAATGTTAACTGAAGAATCAGGGCATTCTAAAGATTAGTGTATGCTCCTAGGAGTATTATTTTCAAGACGTGTTAGTGATACACAAATACAATATCACTCAGAGGTATGTTATCCAGTGGGACTTGGTTACAGGTAGCAACATTCCAGGCCATGTGGGTTCTGGGAACTTACCTCAAATCGTCTTCAAGAGCAGTATGTACCCTTAAACATGAGACATCTATCAAGCCCCAGAAGGTGGTTGTATGTTTCCAAAATTATTGTTTTAACCTAAAAAGCAGGATTTATAAATAGTATTTATTGAATAAATGCTTGTTTTATATAGCTTAGACTAGCCTGTAACATTTGGGATCATCCTGCCTCCAGTTTCGAAGTACGGGATTACAGACCAAGTCTAACATTCTCTGTATCAAAGACTCTTTGAAGTCAAAATTAAAAGAAAGATAGAGACCAGAGCTGTAGGCATAACTCAGTGGGAGTGCTTGAGTACCATGTACTGGGTTCAATGACAGTACCATAAAATATACAAACAGATACCACATAGTCTGAAAATTCCAGCTGATATTTACTTGGGAAACCCTTTAACTGCTTTCATTGTCTCCTACCTCACTTCTACCCTCACAACCGAAACCCTATATCTATAGTCTGGAACAGCACCTACCTGTTTCTAAGCCTTCATTGGTGTTGCCTGATTGACCTAGTCTTGGGTGTTCTGTGTATATACGTGATGTGTAAAATAATATATCATTTTGTTTTATTTTTTAAGATAGTAAGATAATAAGAATATTACATCATTTCACCCTTCCTTTCATTCCACACACATTCCAATATACCCTTCATTTCTGTTCTTCAAATTGGTGACCTCTTTGTTCATTAATTCTTATTGCATATATACATGCATGTGAATATAAGTTTGAAAATGTGTTGTGCTCAATCTGTGAGATGTTATTTACATGCAGGCTTTAAAGGTTGACCACGGATGGACATCTTATTAGGATGATTCTCCTTGTATATATGTCATCTACTCACAGCTATACTCAGTTAGTTGTCTCTATTTTCATGTGTAGTGCTGAGACCTGTAAGTTTTTCCCCATCCATATTGGCATGTCTTTTTGTGAAATTTTTGTTCTGCTCATATTTAGAATTCATGTCAGTGACATTTTATGAATGCAGCTTTTACTCCTTTCATATATGTAATTTTTGATGGAAGTGCATCCCTAAGGGACTGCCACCTGCCTGAGGACAATCTCCTGTGTTTGAGGACTTCTTGCAGTTTCCTAACATAGACAGCAAGTGGCACAGATGTACTGTGATTGGGAATTAACATGCAGCATAGGTAAGAGAAACTGGCAAGTATCAGTTAATTTTAAATCACTAAACTTACATGGGAGAATCTGTTTATTCAAGCACGGACATGAGGACAAACATGTCCAGTCTGATCCAGGAGATATAACATAATACAAAATGGTTCATCCTAACAAAGAGGATGAAATGTGCATGCATGGAAACCAGAATATCAGTATGAACTTATCCAAATTCACAACTAGGAGGAAACATGGATGGAAGCACAAACATCAACAAAAACTGGCCGAACGTGACACTGAGAAAAAAACAGATATAAATATATGAACTGTCCAAATGACACTATGATTGGAAGGATAAGACACAATACATGGAAGGGTAGGACATCTGAATTGTAAATGGAGATATAGATGATGATATAGACATATCATACATAAAGAGATAGCATAGACACTTAATAGATAATTTGATTGATTCTGCATATAAAATTTTATTTTCGGTTTTCCAGGGGCTTTTATGTATTGTTTGATATGCAGGATATACATATATATATCCACATTTGTGTCTGTATATTTTTATTTTTGTATCAAATGTAAAAGATCTCACATATAATTTGTATATAATGTATATATGTACAAATTATATATAATATATACAAATTATATAACACATTATTACATATAATTACATATAAAATATTATATATAATACACATAGTTTATATGCAACAACCTATATGTATATGTAACATATACGAACATATACAAATTTATATGTGTATATATAATTTTTTTCCTTTGAAATAATAAAATCACATATATCCCTTTTTCCTTTTTGACCTAAACCATCCAATAGATCTTTCTTTTCTGTCTTTCAAATTCTTGACCTCTTTGTTCATTGCTATTATTTACATGTATGTGCATATATATTCCTCAATGATTGCAATCTGTATTTTTACCTCTATGATTTGTTTGGGTCTGACCATTTGACTCTGAGAATCCAATAAGAGTGTTCTTCCCTGAATAAATTTTTTCCACTCTTAGCTTTGCTCAGTTGTCTGTAGTTTTGTGTGTAGGGTTGAGAGCTTTGAATTTTTCCATGTCAAGGTAATCTGGTTGATTGGTGTTGTTTCTGAACTGCTCACACTCACTCATGTCAATGACACATTTTGAATGTCGCTTTTTACACTCCTGTCATTGATGATGTAACATAACCCATATTTTAAGGTGTTTTATCATTCCAATTTTCATATCATTTCTTCTAATTTTGATATCACATACCTTGGTGTTGTTACATCATCCCAAATATGATTTCATGTGTTTCCAATACTGCAGTCATATAAATCACAGTATGGTATCACATATTTACATTGTTGTTGCCTATTATCATGTATATGACATCAGTTTGTTTCAATAATGATTTCAAATGTTGACATCGCCTAATACCAATTAGGATGACTTATCCTTCAAATTATCACATCATTTCATTCCAGTAATGAGTCATATTCTTACTTTGATGCTGTCACAATGCATTTATAATGAGTATCAGATCCTTCATATAGGTTTTCATATTCTTCTGATTTTGATGTCATGCATATACATGTGATGTCACATCATCCGAATTATGATATCAGTTTCTTCCATTGGTCATATATTTGCATTGTTTATATCATTACATCACAATTTCATGTCAGTTTTTAGGAGTTATGCTGACATATATGCATATTAATGGTGTCACATCCTAATCTACATCATGATGTCTTATTCTTCCTATTAAAATGCCATTTCATTCCAAATTTTTCTGTCACAACCTGAATTTCATGGTTTCACATCATCACATTTTTACTATCAATTCCTTTCATTATGCTGTCATATCCTACAGATTGTGGTATCATATCTTGTTGATGTCAGCTCTTCATAATTTTGAGGTCCCTTAATTTTGTATCTCAATTTTGATGTCATATATTTGCATAGATTAATTCAAATAATCCACAATATGATGTCTTATCCTCTAATTACCCCAACATTTCCTTTCAATTGTGATGTCACATTTTTACAATGATGAGATCACATCATCAAAATTACAATGTCAGTTCCTGCCAAATATTCTGTCATATACATCATATTATGATCTCATGTATTTATACAATTTATGTACCATCATCATAGATATTATATATATTTCTGAAAATTATATATTTATTTACATTGCTAATGTCACATAATCCATATTATATTGTCATATTCTCCAAATTTCTGGTCATTTCCTCCTACTGTGAAATCACATAACTTATGTTGATGGTGTCACATTGTTACAATTATGATATCTCTTCCTTCTAATTTCGGTGTGATATCACTCATTTGTAAAGACATATGTTTACACTACTGTTACATGATCATGATTAAGATTTAAGTTCACTTGTTAACGGTGTCATATAGTTACATTGTTTATATCAATCACATTGACTATGATGTCAGTTCCTTCAAAATTTTCTGTCATGTCCTTATTATTATATCATATATTTCAATTGTTGATGTGTTTATTTCATTTCTGTAGTATGTCAGATTCTTGCAATTATGATTTTTCACATTGTTCATATCACAGTCATTATCATGTTGTTAGAGATTCCAATTGTGCTGCCAAATACAGACAATACATTTTCAAAACCTTTGACCTGTATACAAGATACGCTGGGGCAATGGTAGCAGAGAACTTGTGGGAGGGTCAAACACATGACTGGTCTTACTTGAGGCCCACATCAGGTGAGAAATCCTATGGCTGACATTGCCTGGATGGCCAGAAACCTGAGGTTGGGTACCCCAGAAACCTATTCCAGAAAAAAATTTGGTAAAAATAAATGAAATAATTCCTAATCATATTTTGTTAATCTTTCACGGAGAGGCTTCCTCAAGCAGCTGATAAAGACAGATGCAGAGACCCACAGCTACACATATTAGGTATAGAGAGTTCATAAACTAAAGATCTCAACTGGTTCCCTAACTTAACATCTCAGGGAACACTAAAGTAAGGGGAGGGAAGGATTGTGGAAGCCAGAGTTATCATAGACACCAGGAGAACACAGCCAACTTTATCAACTACACAGTACTCATATGAGTTCACTGAGACTGAAGTGGAAATCAGAGCCTGTATGCATATACATGAGATCCTCTTCATATATGATATGCATTTTAGCCTGCTGTTTTCACGGGACTTGTAACAATGGGAGTGGGGGTGTCTCTGACTCCTTGGCCTGCCTTTGGTACTCACTACCTTCTAGTGAGTTTTCTTATCCTACTTTGATTTTAGGTTTTTCTTAGGCTATGTTGTGATAAGAGAAAAGCTCTTATCAGAAAGGAAATTAAGATCAGAGCATCTGGGAGACAAAGGGAAGGACTTTGGAGAGTAGAAAGAAGAAAAACTGATGTCATGATGTATTGTTTAAGAGAAGAATAAAATAAACATACAAAAGTATTGAGAAGCTGCCAATAGAGAAATACATCTACCTCATTAACCAGGGACTGACTAATCTAAGAAATGGTTTCAGTGTTTGCTGAAAGTGGGTACACATTGGAGAACTCACTCTCCTGGGGATACAAACAACTTAGGGCTGAGGTTTCCATTTCAGAGTAAGAATTCTTATGAAAGTGTACATTCACAACCAAAATTATTGAATCAGTTTACCCAAAGCTGTAACCTGTGCCAGCTGAAATTAGTATCTTCAGTTCTAGTGCCAGCTTGTGGTCAGTTTTCACTTTTTAATCCATGCCTTGATTTGAAGCCAACATATACTGAAATGAAAGGAGGTAAATGATGCTGATCTTGAGTCATAAAAGAAACAACAGTAGCAAAATACCCATAGCAAATAGCAGTTCCATGCCTGTTGAATGCATGATATGGGACCATAAGAATCTCATTAGGGTCATTAGGGAAACATTATGATCTCATTGTCAGCGGCAATTTAATTCTTGCCTAGTGCCATAGAGATCCCACCCACTGATGACAATTCATTACGTACCTATTCACTTTTTCCAAAATCAAAATCTGAGTTATAACTGCATTTTATTTCTCCTGCCAATAATTTAAATACAATTGCTATTGCAAACCAGACAAGTAAGTGAAGATATTACACTGCCAATCAACTAGATTCATATTCTCTCAGACTAATGTGAGATACTTGTGTGTTCATATCACCAGACTGCATACTAACACCAATCTGTGACTCTGTCATACACAGCTCCTTTGAAATCAAGGAAACACCAGTTGCCTAATATGGTTTTTTAATAGGAGAACTACGGCACAATGGAAAATTGCAAATCAGTGGAGGAAATAGGTATGTGAATGTCTCTTCCTGTTCAAACACACCAAAACAGACAGACAGACACACAAACATTCATACACACACACACACACACACACACAAATGAAAGATACATAAAATGACATACGTGCTGACACATATCCATGCTTCCATAGATTATGTAGCACAGGTACCCAGGACAGATATTTATCTGTGGATTCTTGGAAAATTGTCATTTTAATTTAGGGAAAGGTTTTCATATCCAAACACGAAGCATTCTAACTGTCTAATTCCTGAGACTACAAAAGCTGCCTCCTCACTATTGATATCTTTGAGAATATCCCCGGGAAAATAAAGAAGAATATTTGCTCATAGACATCCTACCCAAAACCCCCTCCTCTGTACAAACAGATTCCAGTATCTATTATAATGCTGAACTGTAAATCATATGCATTTTGGCATGCACTGAATTATCATATGGAGTGGGCTATAATTCAATTGAATGATCAGCTGCTGTTTACATTTGTCAGTCGATTGCAGCCAATATTCTCAGACACAAGAATTGACTGACTATGGAAAATATTTAGGTATGTGGTCCCTGCACTGTAACCTGTATTATTCTGGGCTCCTGTTGATGGTTGTGATTGCACAGGGATGTACCATAGACCTTTTTTTTTTAAAGGGAGAGAGCAAATAATAGATGTGCTGTCGTACATTTACTGCGTACATAACACCCTTTACCAGGTCTTCTGCACATTTTGAGGCTTGGCTTCCTGACTTGGGACAGTATACAGCATGCATGCTCACTTGCATTTTCTGGGCATTTTAACACCTGTCCCTTATCAATGATTGAAATTACCAATGAGCGTATATGTTCGGTCACAAGAACAGACAATTACACTAATGAGAATACATGCCTGTGATCATTGAACTAACTAAAGTACTGATGTACATGGGCTCCTCTTCAGAGTTGAGATTGTATGGGAATTTTACCATAGAACAATCTTTTTTGTATAAACTTTTGGGAAAAAGTATAAGAGATGCTGAACTACATCTACAACAGACATAGCTTACTCTCCATAGCCTTCTGAACTGTTAAAGGCTCACATTCCAATCTAGGGAAAGAACACAGTATGAATTATCCCTGATAAATTTTTGAGATATGTACACCCCATCCCATACTACGGATAAATATCAGGCCCTATAATACCCATTCTTCCACCATGAACAAATCACACAGCTTTCTGCTCTTTGATGATCCACATCTTTTAGCTGTGCAGCATTTCTAGTCATGGTACAATGCTCCCAGCACCTTGTATTACTAATGGAAATGAGGTTTTCTATAACATATATTGTCTGACAGGTAGTTGGATGAATACTAAACATACAATTCTCCAAAAGAAGAACCTTTAAAAATGCAAAAAGACTTGGGAAAGGAAAAGGAAGGAAATAATAAAATTAAAATAAAAGAGGCAGAAATAAATGTAAGTAGGAGTGAATAATAAAAAATAAAGATGGGATATGGTTAAGGAAGCATGGATAAAGAATTCAATGATGAATGGATGAAATTAGAGAATAGAGAAAGCAGCTTGGGATAGTGAATGGGGCTGTAGTAAATTTCGATCTCTCAGTTTACTGTTAGGAACACAATAAAGGAGCCCAGACAAGTCCACCTTTTCCCAAGCCCCATATGCACTCTTGGGTGACTATTGCTTGCATCCCTGCTAATCATGGTTACAAAGGGCACCAGGTAATGTGCTTTTTATCTCTGTTAGGACAAGAATTCTAGAACTAAGCACGTCTCAGATGTCATCATGTTGGTTTCCCTCTGTCCTGCACGGGAACTGCCAAAGATCTGCCTTGGTGGCTTGGTTCCCTTGCACACTGCTGGTTTCTGACCTGCAGTGACCTGGTTTGCACCCTCTGGCCAGAAGGGCTGAGCTTGAGTTTGAGCAGAAGGAAAATACTCAGAAACCAAGGAGTGAGTCTTGGTTGTTTTCTCGCAGGTTCTGATCATGCAACCTGACAACAGAGGACCAGATGCAAAAGGAATCCTCAAGAGACGTGTCTGAAGGATCATTGTTTCCTTTATTGGCGGACTGTTCCCTATTTAAATATGTTTCCCCAGAGGAAGCAAAGTCTCCGTACTCTGGGTAAGGAAGTCCCATTAGCATGAGGGCAGGATGAGCACCTGAACTCATGGTCTTTGCAAAGACAGAGTGAGGTAGCTAAGCAGCCACAAGGTGAACAAACACTTGCCAGGTTATTTCCTTTTTGCTCTTGTGAACAATTTGTTTTCTTCCAGGACTGAAACAGAAGGAGCTTGCAAAGCATCCTATCAGCCCTCTTCGCAGGGGCAAGGCATATTTCTGCTGCTTCAAATGCTCTTCAGCCCCAAAGGTCCCACAACTTCACTGGTCTCCAGATTCAAGACTGTAAATCCCCACGGAAATATGAGACCATTGCCATGTTTTGGAGGAAACAGGCCACTCTCCTCTCAGGGCCTGAAAAGAAATCCGAAGGAAAGCATCGCGTGCATCACACGGACAATTCTGATTGAAGGAAGGATTTCATCTAGAATGTCATGTTCCTTTTCATCTAGATCGACTGAATTGGCCCTCACTTGGGTCAGATTTACCAATTTATTGCCCAAAGCAAGACTCCCAGGTGGCAACCTACTCACTATCTTAGGCAATGTTGTCAAGTAATGTTATTCCCAGGTTGAGTAAGTGGAATGGTCTTAGGGTTGAGGATTGTACAGCATACTCATTTCCAAGGAATATGGGCAGTGTCTAGTAAAACAGCTCCACCTTAACGAGAGCTCCAATTTGAAAAGTTAAATGGAATTCCATTATTACCTGGGTGAGCCTACAGAAGACTGAGGAAAAATATCATTGACACTGAAAACAAAGGCAGAGACAAGACATGCCAGGCAACCAATGTAATCTCAAGAGTTGCCACAATCTACCATATTCTTAAAGTTATGCAGATCCCTCTCATGACACATCAGTATATACGTCTTTACTTTATAAGTGGATACAAGTCTCTTAATGAGTTGAGAAATATTTATTTCTCTAACCACACATTTATTTAAAAAGGCTATAGTAAAGCACATAAGCAAGTGGATACATTATTATGCCATTCAGAAATATTTCAGCTACTATAATACCAAGAAACTGGAACGTAATATTCTTGTGCTTCTGCCTTACTCAGCCCTTAGCCACACAAACACTCAAATAAAACCAAAATTCTGAAAACTTTTTTTTTTAATTTTAACTATCAAGGTGCAATTCAGTGAAGTTGGTGTTTGAGTATTTCTTCTTCTTTTATTTGTGCTTAAAATAATTTTACAAAAGTTACAATGATTGCAGACCAATACATTGTGTTCATCAACAGAATCTAGTATTACTGTGAAAGTTTGTGGCAAAAAAGTCAAATATCAAACAAAAAATACACTTTACAATCATTGCCCTCCTTTCCCACAACATTCAATCTGCATGTTATTTTTATTTTTATTTTTTTTGTTTTTCTTATCCTATAAAATACATCCAGTCTTCTGTCATCCCTCCCTGTACTCCACCAAGGTCCTTTTAGCACCCCAATATCCCAGATCTACCCTTTCCTCTCTCTGCTTCTACTCAGAAAAGAGCTGTCCTTCAAGCATTAATACTTAAACATGGTATAGCAAGTATTTATTTGTCTACTTTTCCCAGCACACAAACAAAGAAATACACAGGTATATACACAAATGCACACACACACAGAATACATGAAATGATATCCATACTCACAAACTCTCATGAAGCCTTAAATTTTGTGCCACAGGTATACAGGACAGTCTTTTTATCTTATATTTCTAAGAAAATTAGCATTTTCATTAGGGAAATGCCTTCATAATACAACAGCCCATCAAACTCCATACACCTTAGAACTGAAAGTGCAGAGGTTATCTGTTCACTGTAAAGATCTATTGTCATTTCAAGAGATAAGGACAAGTATCGGTTCCTTGGCAATATTCTGTCCTAACTCTGTACCCACATTCCAGGGAACCTCTGTGTTGCTGATAACAGAGCTACCTACCTGTCAACCTGCTCAGAGCTTTTACAAAGAGCAGGCTATGGAATTAAATTACTGATCAGCTGCTGTCCACATGTCTGGCAATCAAAGGTCTTCTCTGCTTAGACATATGAGGAGCCAAGCAAGCATACTTAAACAGATTCCTGTTGTCTGTGATATCTGCAAAAACGTGGGCACTTGTTGATGGTTGTGACTGCATGGTACTGTGTACCACAGACCAATCATTATGATTTGTATTAAAATGGAAGGGGAACAGTAGACATTCAGTTGTGCATCTACAACATACATGGCACTCTCTGCCATGCATTCTGAACTTTTGGGACTTAGATACCTCTCTATGAAAAGAACACATAACACATGTCCCCTAGCCACTTCATGGGCTCTCGGAATTACAGGTCCCATCATGGCATATAATTTGACCTTATGCTACTTCTTCCACCTCTGATCAGAAATCACCTTGAGAAGGAGAGTTGCATTAACAACGAAAACAATGGCTGGAAAAATTTTGCAACATTCACTGCAGCTATCCTCCTGGGAATCTTGAACATGGTTATCATGGTAAAGGATGT
Source organism: Cricetomys ansorgei (assembly GCA_026225945.1). Taxonomy (NCBI): domain Eukaryota; kingdom Metazoa; phylum Chordata; class Mammalia; order Rodentia; family Nesomyidae; genus Cricetomys; species Cricetomys ansorgei. Next base: position 642,090 of record JAMJFZ010000070.1, on the reverse strand, counting down.
AAAGGATAATGAATATCTTTAAGAATATTGGATTGGATTCTCTACATGGGCACCCATCTGGCCAATTAAGGAAGGGATAAAGGATACTGTATGCCTACTGATTTGAATCATTCAGAATGGAGTTACCTATGAAACTTTGTTTCCCCAAAGCACTGAATCTAGCAGGGCAGTTTATAACTGACACTTTCTAATAAACACCGAGGATAAGGAACTAGTTAATACCATTGTGCAGGAGCAATCAGACTTAGTCAGAAAGTAGAGTAAGCAACAGGACAATTTCCATGATTTCTTTTAAATGGCATTAAAAGAATAAGAAAATACTGATGGGAAGATATTTAAGGGACTAAGGTATGATGGAAGTTGCATGTATTCCAGTAATATAGAGATAAATGTAAAAATCAGGATTCAAAATTATCTTCAGCAAGAGAGTGAGTATGAGACCAGCCATGATTTCATGAGATTAAAGGGAGGTAGCATATGCCTGAGAGTGAGAAACTGAGATTTAAGAGACCTAAAGACATACAGCCAGGTTTGGTGGCCAAATATTTTAATCACAACACCCAGGAGGTAGAGGGAAATGGATTTGTAAGAGTATGAGGGCAATCTATTCTACATAGGCAATTCCAGGCCATTCAGTGCTACATAGAGAGATGCTCTCTCAAATGAAAGGGTAATGTACACAACTTTTCAGCTCCTGTTCAAATAATTCAACCACTTTTCTAAAGAATTTTTAAGACTATCACAGAATTTGAATATAACCTGAGTAGTAGATGCTGGTAAAAGAAGATTGTTTCTTTTACTAGGCATGCTAATAATATTCTGTGTATAAAATAAGGCATTGTTTTAATTGGAAAGGGTGCTGAGAATTTTAGATGTTAAATGTCATAATGACTAATATTTTAATTTAAAAGTAGTCCCAGTATAAAATGAGAGATAGGCAGTGTACGCCAGTAATCACATTTCTAAGTCTCAGCCTGTCCTTTCTTCCCCAAAACAGACTAGGGCAGAAAAGCAAGTGCATATACTGAAATAAGTGGAGGTGAAATACTCACACAATGAAGAAAGAAAATGAAAACTTCTGAGTGACTGTATGCATTACAAAGGACTGAAAGGACACCTTCCAAAATGGTTTTTTCAGTCAACGGCTTGAAGATGAAAATGTTTTGAGATATGCAGAGAACACAGCAAGTTTTGACCAACAAACCCAAATAACCTCACTCCAATCTTGTGTGTGTTTGTAGGGAGGGTTGTTATTATGGGTATACATGTTTGTGTGTGCATATATGTACACAGGAGCTAGGATTTGGTCCTCTGGAAGACTACATAGTGCTCTCAACTGCTGAGACATCTCTCTAACCTCAGAATATTTATCTCATGACAATGTTTATGCCCTTAATAGTACATAGCTTCTGTACTCTGAAATACAGTCTATGGAAACCATTTTATCAAAGAGATAAAAGTATCTATATTTTTCATATGAAATTATTACATGTGATATTTAAATGCTTGCTCCTGAAACGATTGAAAACAACTTCACTCAATAATCTTGTCTTATGTAGTAATTTGTTACAGAGACCCTTTCATTATACAGAATACAAAGGTACACATTTGCACAATGACCAATTGTTTGTTACCCACGTAGTCATTTATAAAGTTTAATTGTAATTCTAGGTGTGGCCAACATTATTCAATTGATGAAAATATTTTTTATCTGTATCTCACAACCTGCCTTCTTCTATTGCCTTGAATTATTACTGCAAAATGAGTTACTTAACAGACCTGTGTTTCATTTAGAGCATGCTTGGTACTAAGTAAAGATGAAGTCAGCTTAAGAAAACCTCCCTCTTCCCCCTACTATACCCCAATTCTCTGACTCGGAACATTTGGCTAGCTTAAAAATTTTATTTCCAGCTTAGAACAAACTAGATAACAAAAAATCACTATCAACTAGATAAGATAAATGACATTTGGCCTAATGTTCATTTGGCTGCACATTTAAAGCCATGCTACAGTTTTATTATCCAGTTAACTATGTGCATCAAGATTTAGAAGCTAGGCCAAGAAAGTTTACTTGTTTCTATAAGAATACTTTCTGTTCTTCTAGAAGATCCAAGTTTAGTACCTGGCACCAACAATGTTTGGATCTCAATTGCTTGTAACTCCAGCTACAAGTATTTTGAAGCTCTCTATTGGTCTCTTTGGTCTCATAAATATGGCATATGCTTACTCAAACTCATACATAATACAAAAAGTCAATCCATAAAAAAGAGAAAAATCCACAAATTTGGGCTGTTCACATAGTTCATTACAGACCTAGCATTCACAAAAACTCTGGGTTTGATACCCAGGACTACACAGACTAGACATGGTGGTACATACAATTAACCATAGGACTGGAAAGGAAGACAAAAATTTGAGGAGTCAAGCCCTGCCTTAGTTAAAAAATAAGCTCAAGACCAATCTTGAATACATAATATCTTGTTACAAAGCTAAATACTAAATTAATAAATTAATAAATTAATTAATTAATATTTCAAAGCACTTAAAAACTTGCCTCATATTTATATATTGAAAAAAAATCTCCCATTTCAATCTATTTGTATGCATAAGGTCATTCGCCCATCTATCTCATTTGGTGTCATTATGTTGGATTTATAACTATGCTCCTTCTATGTCTCTGTGTCACATGATCATGTCAACAAATACTGTTCAATTACTGTGAACTCAGTGTTTTTAAGCTCCAGAATTTTTCACACTTATTTAATTATGAAATCATTAGTGAGAAGATGTGATAGCAATGTAATTCTACTTCTATTTTCAGCATCTAAACATGTGAATTAAATGTTGTAGAGAAGGATCTGTTGTGCTTTTAGCTGCATTATCTGGCCTGTTATCTGTTGTCTGTATAACAACATGAGTGACTGTACTTCTAACAGATTTGTCCCTCATATTCAGAAAGTTTACTTGGTGAGAGATGAGTCATAGCAGCTGCAGACCCTCATCAATGTCAGCACATTTGAAGGGAGGTGTCCCTCAGACAAGTACCAGTATATTATCTCAACAATGAAGGCACTTGCTGCTAATCTTGATGAGAGGATATTTAAAAATAATTTCCCAACCTAGACACATTTCAAGATACAAATTCAATATTGTACAGACTTAGCACAGGTGGTAGACTCTTTGGCTACTACATATCAGGACATATATACTTCACAAAATTTTAAGAGAAAAAAAATTAAACAAAATCATTGAAAAAAATTTCCCAAATATAAACAAAGAGATGCATATAAAAGTACAAGATGCTTATAGAACATGACTTAGACGGGACCAGAAAAGCAAGTCTCGTTAACACATAAAAATGAAAACACTGAACATACAGAACAAACAAAGAATGCTAAAATCTGCTAGAGAAATACAACAAATCACAAACAAAGGCAAACATACTAGAATTACATCTAACTTCTTAAGGATACCTTAATGTCTAACGCTAAACAGAAAAACTACAGAGTCTAAGGGAATACAGGTGCCATCCCAGACTAATATTCCCAGCAAAACTTTCAATTATCATAGTCAGAGAAACCAAAATATTTCATGATAAATCTGAATTTAAACAACACCTAGTTATAAACCCTGACCTATGGAAGGTACTAGAATGAAAGTACAGGAAATAACAGGAAATAAATAATCTCACATTATCATACACAACAGAAGGGACAAACACACACACACACACACACACACACACACACACTCCCACATATCAAAAAAACTACAAAATAACAGGAACTCACAATTGTTGGTAATTGATACCCCTCTAGATTAATGTTCTCCATTTCCCAACAAAAAGTAACAGAGTGACAGAATGGATTTGAAAACAGAATCCTGATTCCTGCTGTATACAAGAATTATACCTTGACCACAAAGATAAACATTACTCAGATTTAAGCACTGGGAATAGTTTCACTAAGGGAACAGACCTAAAAAACAAGTTGATGTAGCCATTCTAATATCCATCAAAGTAAACTCCAAATCACAATTAATCAGAAGAGATAGGGAAGGACATTTCATACCCATGAAAAGAAAAATCCACTAAGATGATATTGCAATTCTCCACACTTTCATCCCTGATGTGAGGGCTCCAAAATTTGTAAACGATCAATGCAAAATTTAAATAAACACATTGATCTTCACACTCCAATACGAGGAGATTTCAATACCCCACTCTCACCCACTGTCAGGCCATCCATACAAAAAATACCTGAGAAATAGTGGCATTAACAAGTGTTATAAAATAAATGGACCTAACAGACATTTACAGAACACTTTACCCACACAAAAACAAAACATCTTTTTCTCACCATCTCACAAAACCTTCTCCATAAGTGACCACATTATTTGCCAAAATGCACACCTCAATAAATACAGGAAAACTAAAATAATCCCATGCATCCTATCAGTTCACGATGGATCAATGCTCAACTTCAACAACAGCAACAGCAGAAGGCCAACAATTTCATGAAAACTCAACAACTCTCTATTAAATGACAACTAGGTCAAGACAGAAATAAAGAAATTGTAGACTTTCTTGAATTCAATGAAAATGATTATAAAAAATATCCAAACTTATGTTACATGAAAAAACTATGGCAAGAGGAAAATTGATAACACAAAGTGCCTACCAGAAAAGAGTAGAGAATTCTTATACTAGCAAATTAAGAGCAGATCTGAAAGCCCTAGAACAATAAGAAACAAGTATACACAGAAGAAGCAGACATCAAGAATTAATCAGACTGAGGGCTGAAATCAATAAAATAGAAACAAAGAGAACAATTCATAGAATTAGTGAAGCAAAGAGCTGGTTTCTTGAGAAAATCAGGAAGATAGACAAACCCATAGCCAAAATAATTTAAAGACAGACAGAGAATATCCAATTCACCAAACCAGAAAGAAAAAGGAGGATATAAACAACTTAAACAGAAGTATAACTCTCAAGGAAATTAGGAAGCCAGTGAAGGACTCACAATCAATAAAACACAAGGGTCAGATGACTTTAGTTAAGAATTATATCAGACATTCAAAAAAGAAGGAACACCAAAGTTTCTCAAGGTATTCTTAAAAAAGATGCAGAATGAACTTTTCCAAGCTCATTCTATGAGGCCACAGTCATGCGATTACCCAAACATCACAAAGATTCAAAAAGAAACAGAATTATATGCCAATTTCACTCATGAAAATAGATGCAAATGAACTCAATAAAATACTCACAAAGCGCATCCAAGAACACATTAAAAAGATTATTCACTATAATTGAATAGCCTTGATCCCAGAGAAGAAGAAATAGTTCCGTATAAGAAAATAAGTCAATGTAATCCACTGCATAAACAAAATAATAGAAAAAAATACATGGTCATCTCACTACAAAATGAGAAAGCTTTTGATAATATCAAACAACCCTTCAAAATAAACCTCATGGAGAGATTGAGGATAAAATGGCCATACTAAAACATACTAAAGGTAAGCAACAGCAATCCTACTGAAAACATCAAATTAAAAAGACGAAATATCAAAGCAACTACACTAAAATCAGAAGAAACTCCAGGCTGTTACCTCCATTTATAAATATTGAATACAGTACTTAAAGTACTAGCAAGAACAATGAGACAAAAGAAGATGATTAATGGGGTATGAATTCACAAGGAAACAGTCAAAATTATCCTTATTTGCAGATGAGATATTATATATAAATGACCTAAAACTGAATCAGGGAACTCCTATAGCTTGTCAACAACTTCAGTGAAATGGCTGGTTACAAGATAAACGAAAACACATCTGTAGCCCTCCTATATACAAATGACAAATAGAGACAAAAAGAAATAAGAGAAACAATACTTTTCACAATAGACACAAATAACATAAGGTATCTTGGACAAATGTATCCAAGCAAATGAAAGACTTGAATGACAAAATATTTATGTCCTAAAGAGAGAATTTGAAGACCTCAAATGATGGAAAGACATCCCATGCACCTTGGTTGGTAAGATTAACATAGTAAATGTGGCCACGTTACTAAATGTAATCTAAAGACTCAATGCAATCCCTATCAAAATCCCAATATACTTCTTTAAAGACATTAAAAAGGGAATACAGAAGTTCATATGGAAAAACAGAATACTTTGGATAGCTAAAATAATCCTGAAAAATGAATGAATTTCTAGAAGTATCAAAATCCCTGATCTTAATCTGTACTACAGAACCATAGTAATAAAACTGCATGGTATTGGCACAAACAGAGACATGATGACCAAAGGAATGGGATAAAGGATACAGGTATAAATACACGCACCTATGGATACCTGATCATTTATAAAGAAGTGAGAAAAATCCAATGAGAAAAGAAAGCAGCTTTAACAAACTGTGCTGGTCTAATTGGTTGTCTGAGGTAGAAGAATGCAAACAGATCCATATCTATTACTGAGTACAAACCTCAAGTCCAAATGGATCTAAGTTCTCAATGTAAAACCAGATATACTGAAACTGATTGAAGAGAAAGTAAGCAATAGCCTAGAGAGAAGTGGCACAAGAGGCAACTTTTTTAACAGAACGCTGAAAGGTCAGTTACAAAGATCAAAGATTAATGAGAACCTCATGAAACTTAAAAGCTTCTGTAAGGAAAATGACATTGTGAACAGGGCAAAAGAGAAGGCGACAGAATGGAAAGATATTGACCAACTCCACTTCCAATAGAGAGTTAACATACAAAATATATAAAAAAATGCAATAATGTACATGTCAAGAAAACAAATAACCCAATTAAAAATGGGGTGCGTATCTAAACAAATAATTCACAAAAGAGGAATCTCAAATGGCTGAGAAACACTTAAAGAAAAGCTCAACATCTTTATGCATCTGGGATGGCTCTCAGGGGCAATCAGCTACTGAGTAAATCAGACAGGTTGTGTGGGTGTGGCTTGTAGGTGGTTGAAGGGGTTCAAGGTGGAGATTAGAGCAGGGTCAGGGTTAGGGATGCTTGTTAGACTCAGAACTTGTGGAACGCAGACCATGGGGTCTCAATTACACTGCAATGAGACACATTCTTCCATTCTGGGTGCTAGGAAGACTCATGTTGACACTACCACCCTTCTGCCTCTCAGGCATCTGTGTGGGTGGCATCCCTTTCAGGTGCAGCAAGAAAGGAGGCAGCAAGGCAATCCTCGGGAGGGGAAGTCCTGAGTTGGGAGACACCCTACTATAATCCATGATCTTTTACCCTAGGAGGAGATCAGAACATTGGTTTGTAAAAAGTCAGAGGAGTACAAAGCTCTACAGTAGCAGGAAGAAAAATTTCTTTAACATCATCATCCTCTTCATCCTAGACACACCTCAGGTTCTAGGATGGCAAAGAAAGCACGATCTAATAGGAATCAGTCACACTTCACATGTTTCTAGATATCTCCAGGTGTGTTTAGCCCATAGGACCTGACCTGGCTCCTTCAAAAAATTTCCCAAATGATGTGGTTGTCATGATTTATCAGAGATACATCAAAGGAGTGTATGATGCCAAATTTTTTCCACTGTGAAATCTTAATGTCTCACAGACTTTTAGATTCCGATCATTCATTCCCATAATCGGCTATGAACTTTAGTTCCTAGTGGTGACCAGACAGAAGAGCAAGGGAGTTGACATTAGGCACCTGTCCTAAAGAAACTCACCATAGATTGCAGAAGTAAATAATCACAAGCAGTGTAGGAAAAACACTTTCATCCAAGCTGAGGGCTTGGAGAGATGGAGGGAAAAAACAAAAATAGACTATATTTATGAGTCACTTTGGAGAGTAAGAAATCATAGAAGAATAATACTTACACAGTCAATCGTTAGTTTCCATTCATGGAGAATTAACCAGGGGCCCTATGAATGCAAGCCTGTCCCTGATCCAAACCCGGAATTCCTGAGTTTCAAGGTTGAATGGTCAGAGTTGTTGATCATTGTGAGAAGGATAGCCTGGAGAAAAAGAAACAAGAAAGTTATATTTTTTTCTGTGGGTAAATTGAATATGACACTTTCAGAGATCAAATAAAAAATCAGGTGTGATAGATATTGAAAAATGCTTCAAAAATTTTAAAGATATGCATTTGTAATGTATATTCAGAGGGTTGATATTTTTTTGAATTGCTATTGCATCAATTTAATTTCATGGATGTTGCATTATGTAAAAGAATAGACTATAAGAGGAAGGCTTTTTTAAAATTTTGAACAGTAGATCTCATGCAGCCCAGATTGGCCTTGAGTTTCTATTAACTGGTTTGATGACTCTGTGTTGCATTGTTGATTGGTATAGATCAGATATTCTAGAGCATTCCCTTTTGTGTTGGAAGCAGCTTTTGCACCTTCCATGAGCACAGAATTGAGAGTTATTTCTCAGGGAAGAACAATAGTGGATCCCCTGCATTCTGTTTCCCATAGGTCTTGAGCCGACCAACCTTAATTTACTCTTCTGACATTCTGAAAGGGAACACCCTCACCCACTTGTATGCCCATACAAACTTGTTGGGATCCCATGTAATGAACTGCACTGAGAGAGCTATACCAGATCAATAAGTTGTTGAACATTTCTTTAAGTATTTTGTTAAAGATTACATAGAATGTGTAGATTTCTTTTGATAAAATGCCCATTTTTACTATGTCAATCCTACCAGAATAGGCACATGGGATATCTTTCCATCTTGTGAGCTCTTCTTCAATTTCCCTCTTTAAGTAAATAAAGTATTTGTCCTTCAAATCTTCCAATTGCTTGATCAGAGATACCCCAATACACCTCGTGTCTTTTGGAGGTTTTGAAAGGTGTTGTTTCCCTGAATTCTTTCTCTGTCCATATTTCATTTGTGTATATGGGAGCTAAAGACTTTTTCAATTAATTCTGTAGTCAGCCACTTCATTGAAGATGCTTATCAGCTATAAATGTTCCTTTTTATAGTATTGTTCAATATATATGGACAGAGAGGACAATTGTGTCATGTTCCAGATTTTAATAGAATTATTTTGACTTTCTCTGCACTTAATTTAAATTGGCAGAGTTCTTCCTGTATTATGTTTAGATATAGAATGCATCTTCAGTATCTGGAGATGTTTTATCATGAAGGGGTTGTTGGATTTTGTCAAAAACTGTCTTATGATCTAGTGAGGTGACCATGTTAGATTTTTTTTCTTTCAGTTTGTTTATATGGTGGATTACATTGATTAATTTTATATGTTGAATCATCCCTGTGTGTCTGGGATAAAGATAGGCTTCAAAGGTGGATAATTTTTTAATGTGTCCTAGGATTTGGTTTATGAATATTTATTAAGTATATTTACATAATCTGTTAGTGATGTATATGGGTATATAACTCTCTTTTTTGTTGAATCTTTGTGTGGTTTGTATGTTACTGTAATTGTGGCTTCAAGCATTACTTTGGCAGTGTGCCTTCTGCTTTTATTTTAAGGAGTAATTTGAGGATTTAGCATTCACAGCTAAAACATTCTGATCATAGTCTTTATTGGAGAGGCTATTATTGTCCTCTTGTATTTATTTTGTGAGTTACAGGTTTATTTGAATTATTTATTAGAATTTATTCAATTTTTATGTGCAGTATCTACCGAGAAAAGCATCCATTTCTTTAAGATTTTCCAATTTTATAATTCTAGTGATGTTTCTTTTAGAAATGTGGGCACTCTTGTGTTAGGTCTATAGATGTTAGGAATTGGAATATTTTCTTGGTGGGTTTTTCATTTAATGAGTATGATGTTTCCTTCCCCATCTCTTCCAATTAATTTAGGTTCAAATTCTACACTATGGGATATTAGAATCTTTATACTAGCCTATTTTTCAGCATTTACTTGGTAAATTTACCCCAAATCTTTTCTTTGAGGCAATATTTATTTTTGAGATGGAGATGTGTTTCTTGTATGCAGCAGAAGGCTTTATTCTGTTTTCAAATCCACTCTGGTAGTCTCCTTTTTTAAAATTGGTTAATTGAGACCATCTGTATTGAAGGGGGCCAATGTCCATTGATTGTCAGGACTTGTTATTTTGTAATTATTTTTGATATGTGTGTGTGTGTTTGTGTGTGTGTGTGTGTGTGTGTGTGTGTGTCTGTATGTGTGTATGTGTGTGTGTGTTTGTTTGTGTGTACGTGTGTATGTGTGTGTTTCTTCAATTGATTATGATATTGTGAGATAATTTAATTTCTGTGTTTCCTTGATTGTAGTTAACTTCCTTTTGTTGAAGATTTTATTCTATTGCTTTCTGTAGGCAGGATTTTTAGATAGGTATTATTTGAATTTGGGTTCATCATGAAATATTTGATTTTCTCTATGTATGATAATTGACAGTTTTGCTGGGTTTAGTAGCCTTGGGTAGAATCAATGTTCGTTACAGTCTGTAGTATTTCAGTCTAGGCCCTTTTGCCTCTCAATTTCTCCATTGGGAAGTCAGATGTAATTCTAATACCTTTGCCTCTTTGTTATTTGATCTTTTTCTTTTTCAGCTTTCAGTATTCTATCTTTGTTGTATATGTTTGGTGTTTTGATTATTTTTTGGCAAGGGTTGTTTTCTAGTTTGGTTTATTTGGAGCCCTCTAAGCTTCTTGTACTTTTATAGGCCTAGTTTTTTAGTTTTAGAACGTTTTTTCCATGATTTTGTTGAAATTTTTATCTTTACTAATATTATGTGGTATCTATGGCCTCATATGTGATAGAAACTTTCTGATTTCCACTCTATATCTTCAGAATCTACCTTTAACTTCCTTGTAGAAAATTGAGATTATATCTTGAAATTGACATAATCTGGGAAATTACTTGTAAAACACCTATCAGCAGGCTTGGCAGCAAGTGCCATTATTACTGAGTCATTTCACTGGCTCTTGCCTGGTGGACACATCCCTGCAGATGTTGCCAGCACTGAAGGTCAGTGGCATCTTCAATGACCCATCATTTACTAAGCCACACTTTCTGAGTTTGAGGTCAAAATCTGTTCAAAATACAGGTATTCATGTATTTGTAAGGATATCAGATAGTATCCCAGATGACACAACTGCAGGGGTAACAACTCCAGTGATTCCACAACACTTAATTCTCATCATTAGAGGCTTAAACTAGAAGTGGAATTTATCTTTTATATCATCTTTTCCCACTAATGACTTTATAATGGAGTGAATATCCAAATATCTGGAGCTCAAAAACTCTGACTGTAATAGTAATAGAACACCATTAATTGTCATGACCATATGAAACAATGACAATTGAAGGTTACAAAAGGTTTAAGCCCAGCAGTTGAAAATAGCGAGGAACATGGGCATATATCCAACATACAGACAAAATATGAGATAAATATAAGAAGGACTTATATGTTCTAATAGAGTGGGATATGAGATTTTTAATATACAAATATGTTCAACCTGATTTCCAGTATTTTGAGTCATCTTTAGTTATTTATTTATTTACTTAAGTTTGTGACAAAGTCTCAAGTATTCCAGTTTGTCCTTGATAATTTTATGTAGCTGAAGTTGGCCTTGAACTCCTGAACCTCTTACCTCTCTTTCCAGTGCTAGCGTTAAAGGAATTTCCACCAAACGTAGTCTGTGCAGTGCTGGGGAACAAGCACAGAGCTTTGTAAATACTAGGCCTGAACTGAGCTACATGATCTGTCAAAATTTGTGAATCTTTTAAGGTTTTACTTTTTGTTTATGTGTTTATTTTTGAATGATCATATGCCAATGTATGTGGCCAAAAAGATCAGAAGAGAGCTGCAGCATTCTTGAATCTAGAGTTACAAGATGTGGAGTTCCAAGCATATTTGGTCTTGTGAAATGAGGTCAGTTGCAAGAGCAAAACATTTTCTTAACCACTGAGTCATCATTCCTTGCTGAACTTCTGAAACTTTATGTCCATAGTTAACTAGATGTTGAAACTATATCATGACTCAAAATCTTTAGCCAGATGAACGTCAGGCCAAATGTCATTTATATTCTGTGGTTGACTGTGATTTTTGTTGGTATCTAATTTATTCTGAGCTAGAAATAAAAGTTTAAAACCAGCCACCTGTTCAAAGGCAGTGACTTTGGTATCATGCGAGGAGTTAGGGAGTCTCTAAAACTCACTAGACCCTTCCATGGAACTAGGCATGCACTACCTGTCAGACGTAGATCTATTATGTTACTCAGATTTCATTAGAAAATTCTAGGCATAAAAGGAGGAAATTGTGAGATACACTGAAAAAATACTTTCCTCATTTGGTTACTATAGGACATACCTTATAATTATAATTCAACTTCACTAATTACTACATGAGTAAGATTGAGTTTGCCATTGTGCTAATGTGTACCTTTGCATTCTACATACAAAAAATATCTTTATGATAAATTACTAGTGCAGACAAGATTACTGTGTGGAGATAATGTTTCCCATCCTCTCGGAGGCAATCATTGAGATATCAGAATTAAATTAAAGTCTTGATATGAAAAATAGACTCCTAATATACTGGTATATTCTTATCTTTGCTAAAATGGGACATATGGATTGTATTTTCAGCTCAGATGCTATTTATTTATATGTATATTTATTTATTCTTATATTATTCATAAAATTGTGAATATTGTCAATAGAAAAAATATAGTCAGGCTACATAAATGGATCAGCAGTTAAGAGCAGTGATTAATCTTCCAGAGAACCTCACCCATCTACGTACATATATGAACAAGCAAACATGTGCAACCCTACTCACTCTACATACACAAACAAACTCAGTTCAAGTTTGGATCGAAATAACTAGAGTTTGTAGAAAAAAATTGCTACTTTCTCTGCATATCTCAAACTTTTTCATCTTCAATCTGTTGACTGAAAATGCTTTTGCAAGATGTCCTTTTACTCTTTTGTAATACATCGTGTCAACTCAGAAGTTCTCCACTTCGTTTCTTCATTTTGTGAATAATTCACCTTCACTTATTTCAATATGTGCACTTGATTCCCAGAAATAAACTGGGATTGGGGAGAAAGGACAGTTAGACTTAGAAATGGGACTCCTGGCATATACCACCTATCCCTTCTTTTATACTGAGACTGTTTTAAAATTCAAATATTATGCATAATGACATTTAACATTTAAAATTTTTACAACATTTCCAATGACAAACAGTGATTTCACATGTATAAAAAATACCATGACCACATCTTGTAAAATGAAGTGTTATCCTTACCATAATCTACTTCCTGTGTTCAAATTCTGTGATAGTCTTAAAAATGCCTTTGAAAAATGAATGGATTCTTTTAAAAGGATCTAGTAAGCTGTATACATTATACTTTTAATTGATATAAGATCTCAGTATGTACCACTAGGTTGTCTGCAATTCCCTATATAGACCAGGCTATCATAAAAATAATGTAGCTTAATTCCAGGCTGTCTCCTCATGGCTGTGACATGGGACACTGCACCTGTTATCATTAGGTCTCTTAAATCTTAACCACTCACTTTCATTCATACCCTTTACTCCACTGAATCTGCTGAAGTCAAGGCTGGTCTCAACTCAATTGAATAAACTTGAAATTCTGACTTTTTCTGCATTAACTAACAGATAACTGCAATTTAGGCAAGTTCCATCTTGCCTAAATTCCTTAAATCTCTCTTCACATCAGTTATCTGTCCTTCCTTCCATGCCATGAAAAGAAATCAGCGAACTTGTCCTGTAGCATACTTTATCTTCTGAATTAATCTGGTTGTTTCTGCAGAATGATAAGTAACTTGTTCCTTATTAACTATGTTTCTTATAAAGTATCAACTTGACACTTCCTTGCATGATTCAATGGTCAGAAGAAAAAAGATTCCATAGACACAGCACTAGACATAGAGTATCTTTGATGTCTCTTTTGAATGGCCAGATGAGTCCTCATGTGGAGAGTCCAATGCAGTATTCTTAAAGACATACATTTAAACTTTACAAGAAATAGCCACAATGGACAAGATTCTCAGGACAGCTGCAGTGAATGTTGAGTATGCCTTCCAGCCATTATTTTCCCTATTAATACAAACCTCCTACTCAAGGTGATTTCTGATGAGTTGTGAAAGAATTATACTAAGGCATCTTTGTAATCTGTGATAAGGGCTATAGTTTAGAGAGTCCATGGAATGGCTATGGGGCATTCGAAATGTGCTTTATCTCTATAGAGAAATCCAAGGTTCAAAAGGTGAAGAATATATGGCAGATTGTGTCATGTAGATAGTTGATGTTAAACAGAGCTTTTTCCATTCCAGTTTAATAAAAGGAACAATGACGGCTCTGTGGTAGATTGTCCATGCAGTTATAACCATCAACAACTGCTCATGTTAGTGTAGGTATCAAAAAGAATAGAAATCTGTCCAAGTATGCTTGGTTGTCTCCTCACGCGGCTGAGCACAGAACATCTTTCATTGCTATACATATGGATAGCTTCTGATCAGTAAATTTAGTTCCATAACCTGCTCCTAGTGAAAAACTTCAGCAACTTAATACAGAGGTACTTCATTTATCAGTAACACAGAGGCTCCGTGTATTCTGGTTTGTACAGAGTTAGGACAGGATATCTCCAAGAAACCAAGACTCTGGTCTTTTTCAATGGACATCACAAAATACCTAAACAGTGAAGAGATAGCCTTTGCAATTTCTATTCTAAGGGCTATGGCATTGGGATGTCTCTTGGGTTAAGAATGATTTTCCCAAAGAAAAATGCAGATTTCCTAAGAAATTAGAATTAAAAATCTGTTGAGTTTATACAAAATCGTTATGAGCAATGGAGTTTCTGATGATGGATGTTGTTTTATGTATTGCGTGTCTGTGTTTGTGTCTATATTTATATACCTGTGTGTTTCTTTGTTTGTGTTATGGAAGAAATAGTCAAACAAGTATGTGGTATGACTTGTCTAACTGATAATTCTTGGAGGACAGCTCTTTTCTGAGTAGAAGCAGAGGGCATAAGGGGTAGATCTCGTAGAGCGAAGAGATGGAAAGAGCTGGAAGGCATGGAAGGAGGGTGGAATGGAATCTGGATGAATTATATGACATAATAAAAACAAATGAAATACTTAACAACATGTAGAATGAATGTGGTGCAAAAAGGGGAATAATAACTAGAAAAAATTCTTTCTGTGAAATTTTATAGTAAAACTAGATTCTGGTAATGAAAACAATTTGCTTGATCTGAAACAATGTTAAATTTTACATAATAAATTTCATCTAAATCAAAAAGAGGTAGAAACATACAAACACTTACTGCATTGAATTACACCTTGCTACTTGGGTCCACTTCCATTAAGAGACCAGGGTGGGAGATATGTGCATATGAGCACCTTTTTATTATTTTAGTAGGGAGAAGATGAGTAAGGTAGAAGCACGAGAATTTTGTTATTCATCAATCTCATGGTGTTACAGTAAGAAATATATCTAAGAATCGATCAATATATTGAATGGCATAGTAATGCATTCACTTGTTTTTTGCTTTATTACAATGTTTTCAGGTAAATGTGTGATAGGAAAAATTAATAGATCTCAACTCATAAAGAGACTTATAGCCCGTGGATAAAGTAAGGAAGTATATATTGATGTTATGAGTAGATGGGATTTTAGTAGCACTAAGACCAGTTGTAGACCATGACAACCTGTGAGATCATGATGGTGCTATGGAAAACCCAATGTGATTCTTCTGTTGCTTTATCATCTGGCCAACATGCATGAGGCAGCTGGAATGCAGTGATTTCTTTGGATATGTTAGTTTCTCAATATTATTATCCTCTACAACCTTTCATTTCAGCATATGTTGACAGTGATTCTTAAAATCAAGCTATACACAAAGCCTTAGAAGCTATACTGGACCTGGCACTAGATTCCAAGGCAAGGATATTGATGACATATTCTATGGTCTGTGAAAACACGGATCAGTATGTAAAAGGAAGCTACAGAAGTCCATAGCAGGGTGAGTTTTCCACTGTGTATGTTTCTTCAAGATTTGAAGCTATTTCTTATATTAGTTTCTGGTTAAGGAGATAAGTACTGTATGTAGTAAAGCAAATGCCCAATATCTTCTATCTGATGGCATCTAGAAGCCTGAATTCACAGTGTCATTACCATGTAGGAAGACTGACTGCATAGTGGCTTGAGACTGGTTTCACAATGGTCTCTGATGGTCCTGCACCAATATCAATGTCAGAATTTTGTTCCAGCATGCATGCAGATCTTGATGCTGCCTCTGGTCGCATTGGTTTCGTTTCTTTGGGTCCTGGACATTATTCCTGCTAAGAATTGGATTTATGCATTAAGGGGGAGCCATTCCAAGTAGCTCTTAAGTTACTTACTTTGACATCAGAATCCTTTACAATTTTTATTCCCACCTACATCTCAATTTTTTTATCTGGGAGACAAATCTCATATCAGAATTGCATAAGGTAGGTAGTGGGTACTTTCATGGGGGTCATGTAGTAGGCAGATCAATTGTCCTTTTTGTTCAGTAGAAAGTCCAGGATGTAGCAATAGGTTCAATGCAGCATTGCAATCTAGATGAATTACTCAGATGAGCCAAAATATTTTGCTCATGAAGTTTGTTGTTTTTCTTTTTGGTTTTCACATGAAAACTTGATTTGAAGGAAGATGGCTAACTCTGATTTCAAATTAATTTAATATACAATGAAACCTTTGTTTCATTCATTTTCCTGAAGCATGCAAAAGTCTAAAATACCTAGTAGATGCAAAAACACAATCTCCCAGGTTCCTTTTTCACAGTGTTTAGAATTAATGAAAAGGAATAGCAGCTCAGTGTTAGTGTTCATATTAATCTCAGACAGAGATGGAAAAGTGTTCTAGCATTCAGGAGCAGAAATTTTGCAGAGTTCTGTGGTGAGAATAGTGTCCCCAGTGTAAGTGTTTAAAGCTCTGAAAGGAACATGTCCTAGCAATTGGTATGAGCGACCAAACAGTTCTGAGGTGGAGAAGATGTCCACAATGGAAAAGTATCCTGACATTTGAGTAGCCAGGATCCACAAAGCTTACACAGTTTTGAGGTTGGAAGGTGTCCCTATTGGGAGTAAGAATCCTGACATTCAGGAAGCCAGGAACAAAAGTGAGACAAAGACCCCTGTAGCCCTACCACTGAGGGAAGAGAGTAGACGGGTTTCTATATTCAAAAGTCTACATTAGGGGCTTGGGAAGAGGGAAAAAATTTTCCCATGGTTTTGTAAATCCCAAATCGATTTGAAAATAAGACTGTCACAATTGAGCGAAATTTGAAAAAAGCAAGCTTTAATTATATTAACTAAATACTGTCCAGGAAGATGGACTGTGACCAGCACAATTCTGAGATACTCATAGTAAGACCGTGTCACCTCTCACAGAAATGCCCAAATCATTTACCCCAAATCATGTAGTTTAAAACTTTTGAAAAATTAAGTCTATGCACTTCCCACCAGGTCCAAACAGTAACAAGAATCTACCCTGATGTACTCCTAATGTAGGATATTTCTACCTACAAGTGAACAGGCAGATCTGGAGCATGGAGCACATCCTGTGCAGTAGGGTCAACTTGGGATCTACTCAATCCCTACCCAATAATCCAAGAGGTTATATCCTTGGATGAAGGATATACAAGTCTATATCAGCTGTACGGCCCCACCTAGCATTCCAGGAGGTTATCTGATTTTGTTTTAAAGATATTTTTGGCATAGTATCTAAAATTTAAAACATCACTTTTGCTCTTACAGTTTCAGTATTCAAGAAGAAAACAGATACCTTATTGACAAAGCCCAATTAGAGTTCCAAAGCTCTTCAAGCCATCACATAACTTACTAGTAGGAGACAAAAATTGCCCTAATTATTATGGCATGTGGTTATAGAATTGTGAGTACACATTCACTCCACTCAAACTTCTTTTTCTCATATTGTATTAGTGGTTATTAAGTGATTATATTGTGTCCTCAGGGAGCTTTTTAGATGAAATATATTCTTTGTATATTTTACAACCCACAAAAATAAACTGTAGCAGCCTCTATTTCTGCATACATTGGTTATGATATTTCCAGCAAAACATTGACGCAAGTCCTGGAGCAAGACTGCACTTACCACTAGAACCCAAGGCACAGTTCACTCTTAAACATGCAGTGGATAAGCTGATCAAAGGGTTGTGGTGGTAAATGTCTTCTCTTTTAAAGATTTCAGCAATGGATAGAAAGCTGATGGCTTCAGAATTATCCACAGCAGGGTGAGTTTTACACTGTGTACCAACTCTCACAAAGCGAAAATTAGTGTTTTAGAGTGTGGGTGTGTATACATGTGACTGTGTAAATGTAACTATGTCTTTGCTGGAAATAGAATTCAAACACTTAGTTTATCTACAGATTTGCACCATATTCATGTGGTTCACGTCCTACAAATAAGACATAATGTGTTGATATTGTTTTCATTTGAGTTGAAAGAGGGTGAGTAAGGCAGAAGCACAATAGTGGTGTTGGTCTCCAGTATTGCGGAGTGAGAACAGGAAATTCCAAAGTATAGATAAGTGCCTAAATATCTATTCATATGGCAACTCAATTCTCTCACTAATATGTGTGCATTTTTGTATGCATAGTAGGTAAATGTGTAGCAGTAAATGTCAAATATATGTGTGCATTATTATATACATAGTAGGTAAATGTGTAGCAGTAAATGTCAAAGAAGCTACCACTCCTAGACAGTCATGTGTACTTTGGAAAATGTTAGTAAGTATAAACTGATGGGTCATAAGTGGGTGGGGTCGCTGTGGCATAAGGACCTGTATTTGATGGTGCTAGAGCATGAGATCATAATTGCCTAGCATCACAATGACATGCTCTGGGTCAAGTCTCATGGTCACAACAGCCATGGAGATTTTGAGATGTGGTATAACTTTTGGTCTTTTTACATTCCTAGGATAATTATTATAGGTGAAAAGCAACAGGATATTCCTGGTGAAATATTGCCATAAATCAGAATTGTGTTGGCGAAGCACACACTGCTTTCTTTTTGATTTCTTTTCATTCCTTGAGATGAGGGTGGATTGATTCCTCCAAAAGATGAAAATGGTTCATTATATCCTTGGGGTTTTGTGGTCCTTTGACTCCGCTAACCAGTGTCATCTCCTTAGCCATGGAAAACTTTAGAATTCTTGTCCTAACTGGTATAAATCACAGTTCCTAGTGTCTTTTGTGGTTTTGTTTAGCAGGGAAGAAAAACAGGAATCATCCAGTAGTGCATATAGGGCTTTCAAAAGCGTTGGCATGCCTGGGGTCCTTTCTTGTTTTCCTAACACAAAACTGAGGGATCCAAACTTGACACAGCCCCAGTCACTGTTCCAAGCTCCTTTCTGTGATCTCTACACTCTCTGAAAGCACATTTATTTTAATATACACCACAGAATACATAATCCAACATTTCCAATCATCAGTCCTTCTTTTCATTCATACATTCTTATTTCATTTTTCTTTCCTATATCCATGCCTCCTTAGTAATTTCCTATTATCATTAATTTTTTCACTCACTTTTATGTTTATGTCTTCCTCATCTTTCATTTCCTTTTGTTCATTCTTTATTTCATTTTTTCTTTCTTTTTTCCTTTTTTTCCTTTTTAAATGTTTTCCTATAGGAGACTTGTAATTTTTCACTTCATTCACCTACCTGTCAGACATTGTTTTTGAAAGAGAAACTCATGTATATTACTACCAGAAGGAGTTAGCAGCACGGTACCTTAATTTGCAGAGTAGGCATCATGTAAAGATAAAAGATGTATATTATCCAAAAGTAGAATGATGTGTTATTATTCATGATGAAAATTACTGAACATAGATCTCTACGCAGGGATAGCAAGGAGCTTCAAAACCAATGAAATAGGAACAGTTTCTTTTTTGTGGCATACCTAGGAAATAGGATGCCTGAAATAATTGATTTATTTTTAATCTGATGTTACTTAATTCCATCTTAGTCATGTTCCTCAGGAAGAATGCCAGGATACAGATCATGAAATCCCTTGAAACATCACTTTTTAGGTCACGTATTCCTCCTCGGTAAGTTGCTCCCTAATTACAGGAGAAAGGATTTGTACCAGAGGACATAATTGTAATGTATAATAGAGACTGGGGTTCAGGAATCTCACAAATTAGCCAGGGAGCATTACTAACATGTTCTTCATGTAGATTTAAACTCAAGCCTCAGAAGGTGAGAGAGAGAGAGAGAGTATGATATGTATGTTGTAGATATAGATCAGCACGTCTCCTACTTATCCCCTTAAAGTTTAAACAAAAAACAGAAATTGTTATATATTAGAAACCACATACAATCGCAACTCTTAAGTGGAGCCTATTATGACACAGGTTATACACTGCAATGATCACAGGCATGTGCTCTTATTAGTGTAATTTTCTAATATTATTACTGATCATATAAAATCATTAATTAATTGTAATCAATGGTGGTGGATGGAGGTGAAAATGTCCATGAAATGGCAAGTGACCATGCATACTGTGTATTTCCCCTAGAGTCGAAGCCTTGCCACAAAACATACAGAAGACATGGCAAATGGAACTGTGAATGTAGTTGATATCAGACAGTATATCTATTACTTGTCCTCTTTTTTTAGAACAAGGAGTGATGATTGGAATATGGTGCATTCTCATGCAGTCACAACCATCCTCAGGATCCCAGAATAATACTGGTAATCATGCAGGGATCACAGAATTAAGGTCTATTCTTTAATCCGTAAAATTGTCTATTCTTGTATCCGAGAATATTGCCTGATATTAGCAACTGTGTAAACAGCATCTGTTCAGTGAAATGAATTATATAGCCTTCGCCTTATGAGAACACGGAGCACATCAAAATGCATACAGCAACACAGTGTGATGGGCACCCACAGTCCAAGGGAGCAGAGGTTGGGAGGGATTGTCCCAGGATTTTGTTGCATGGGCAAGGGCAATCCTGGGACATAAAATTCCCAGTCCCTTCGAGCAGATCTTTAAATGTCTGTTCCTTTCCTTTGGATGGAAACTCCTGGATTATTCAAATTGTTCCCCTCGTCCTGCTGTCTCTCTTTCTAGCAAAGCTGCACACAACGAGCATTTAGTGAATGGCTTGCTTGAATAAAGGATCGGATGAACTTATTGAGGGTCAAATGTAGTCTAATGGAGTGTTGATGAAATCCATGCCAGTTTTCACTGCCCATAAAATACATAGATAGCTTGGATGTCACCTAGTTTGTCAGTACAAGACTTACTTACTTTTAAAATATGAGGATCTGTTGAACAAAATCCATATGGTTTTCGGTCAGTGTGAATATTGTTTTCTCATCTATGTCGTTATAGTGGATTTTATTACCACTATATTTTTTCTTTTTTAAGTAGAGGCATAAAATTGGTTGCAAAAAATAGTTCTATTTAGTAAAATAGATTTCATCCAGTAATTCCTCACTCATGGTACAACAATGTCTTACTTTTACCAGTTAGGCTGGCTTCTCTGGATTCCAGAAGATTTCACATCTTGTTACTTCTTTTAGAGAAATTACTAATTTGAAGATATAAAAAAAATGTTTCTTAATTTATACTGGGACTATTTTTAAGTTAAAATCTTAGGCATTATGACATTTAACATCTAAAACTCACAGCACGATTTCCAGTTAAAACAATGCCTTATTATATACATAAAATATTATTAGCACACCTAGTAAATGGAACAATCTTGTTTTACCTTCATCTACTACCCAGATTATGTTCAAATTCTGTGATAGTCTTAAAAATTCTTTAGAAATGTGGTTTGATTATTTGAATAGGATTTAAAAAGTTGTGTACATTACCTTTTTATTTGAGAAAACATTTCCCTCTGTAGCCCTAGATGGCCAGTAATTGCATATGTAGAATAGATTGCCCTCACACTTACACAAATCCATTTCCCACTACCACATGAGTGTTGTGATTAAAGAAGTAGGCCACCACACCTGGCTATATGCCATTAGGACTCTTAAATCTCAATTTCTCAGTCTCAGTTATATGCTACCTCCCTGAATCTCATGAAACTGTGACTGGTCTAATATTTACTCTCTTTCTGAAGATAATTTTGATTTTATCATTTCTACATTTATCTCTATATCACCAGAATTCCTGCAAATTCCACCTTGCCTTGGTTTATTAAATATCTTCACATCAGTTTTTTCTCCTTCCTATATTGCCATTGAAAAGAAATCAGGGCAGTTGTCCTGTGCAATACTCTAGCTTCTAACTTAGTCTGATTGCTCCTAAACAATGGTATTAAATAATTCCTTATCCTCTGTGTTTCTTAGAAAGTTGCTTGATTCAGTGGTTTGGGGAAACAAAGTTTCATAGGTAACTCCATTCTGAACGATTCAAATCAGTAGGCATACAGTATCTTTGATGCCTTTCTTGATTGGCCAGATGGGTGCCCATGCAGATAAACCAATCCAATATTCTTAAAGAAATTCATTCACCTTTACATCCTTTACCATGACAACCATGTTCAAAGTTCCCAGGAGGATAGCTGCAGTGAATGTGGTAAAAATTTTCCAGCCATTCTTTTTGTTGTTAATGCAACTCTCCTCAAGGTGATTTCTGATCATAGGTGGAAGAAGCAGCCTAAGGCCAATTTGTATTCCATGATTGGGGCTGTAATTCAGAGAGCCCATGAAATGGCTAGTGGACATGCATTCTGTGTTCTTTCCATAGAGAGGAATCTAAGCTCCAAGGGTGCAGAATACATGGCAGAGTGTGTCACGTATTTAGTAGATGTACAACATCTACTTTTTCCCCTTTCATTTTAATACAAATAATGATTGGTCTGTGGTGGACTGTCCCATGCAGTCACAACCATCAGCAAGTGCTCAGGTTTGTGCAGGTATCACAGACAATAGAAATCTTCTCAAGTAAGCTTGCTTGGCTCCTTATGTTTATGTGAAGAGAAGACCTTTGATTGCCAAACATGTGGACAGCAGCTGATCAGTAATTTAATTCCATAGCCTGCTCTTTGTAAAAGCTCTGAGCAGGTTAACATGCAGGTAGCTCAGTTATCAGCAACACAGAGGCTTCCTGGATTCTGGTAGATACAGAATTAGGACAGGGTATTGCCATGGAACTGAGACTCTTGTCTTTATCTCTGGACATCACAAAAGACCACAAAAGTGAGCAGATAGTTTCAGTTCTCTGGTGTGTGGAGTTTGGTGGCCTATTGGATTATGAAAGCATTTTCCTAATGAAAATGCTAATTTTTTAAGAAATCAGAGAAAAAAGACTGTCCTGTTTACCTGTGGCACAAAATTTATGGCCTCATGTGAGTTTCTAAGTATCGATATCATTTTCTTTATTATGTGTGTGTGTGTGCATGTGTGTATATACCTGCGTGATTCTGTGTTTTTGTGCTAGGAAAAGTAGTCAAATAAAACATGCTATGCCATGTTTGAGTATTAATGCTTGAAGTACAGCTCTTTTATGAGCAGAAGCAGAGGGAGGAAGGGGTAGGTCTGGGATATTCGGGTGCTGAGAGGACCTGTTTGGAGTACAGGGAGGGAAGACTGAAGACTGGATGTATTTTTGGGAAATGAAAAAATTAACAAAATAGAAAAACATATGTTGTAGAAAAGGAGGGCAATGATTATAGGGTGTATTTTTTATTTGGTATTTGACTTTTTGCCAGGATCTTTCACAGTAATGCTAAATTCTGATGATGAATACAATTTAAGTCTGCTATCGTTTTAAATTTTATAAAATGATTTTAAGCTAAAATAAAAGAAGTAGTATGAAAACACCAACTTTATTGAAATGCACATTAATAATTAAAATTTAAAAAAATGTCAGAACTTTGGTTTTATTTGAGTGATTGAGTGGCTAGGGGCTGAGTAAGGCAGAAGCACAAGAATGTTGTTAGTCTCCAGTTTGATGGTATTAGAGCAAGAGTATCTGAAATATTTCTGAGAGCCCATCAATATATCAAGTGGCATAATAATGTATCCACTTGCTAGTGTGCTTAATATAGCCTTTGTACATAAATGTGTGGTTGGAAAAATAAATATTTCCCAACTCTTAAAGAGACTTTTATACTGTTGATAAAGTAAACACACATGTATTTATGTGTCATGAGATGGTGGGATCTCCATAGCTTTAAGAATATGGTAGATTTTGGCAACTCATGAGATTATATTGGTTGCCTGGCATATCTTGTCTCTGACTTTTGGTTCCAGTGTCAATGATATTTTTCCTCAGGCTTCTGTAGGCTCATCCAGCTAATAATGGAATTCCAATCATCTTTTCAAATTGTAGCTCTCATTGAGGTGGAGCCATTTTACCAGACAGTGCCCATATTCCTTGGAAATGAGTATCCTGCAAAATCTTCAATCCCAAGATCATTCTACTTACTCAACATGGGAATAATATCATTTGACAGTATTGCCTAAAATAGTGAGTGGATTGCCACCTGCGAGTCTTGTAAATTGGGAAATCAGATTCAAAAGAGTGCCAATGGAGTTGATATAGATTAAAAGGAACATGACATTCTAGGTGAAATCCTGCCCTGAATCAGAATTGTCTTTGTGATGCACACAATGCTTTTCTTTGGATTTTTGTTCAGCCCTTGAGAGGAAAGTGGTCTGTTTCCTCCAGAAAATGGCAATGGTCTCATAGTTCCTTGGGGATTTAAAGTCTTTTGAATCTGGTGACGAGTGAAGTTGCGGGACTTTTGGGGCTGAAGAGCAGTCAAAACAGCAGAAAGCTGACTCACCCCTGCGAAGGTTTGCAGGACACTTTATAAGCTCCTTCTCTTTCAGTCTTGGAGGGTCCCAAATTGTTCACAGGAGCAAAATGAAATAACCTGACAAGTTTTGTTACACCCTGTGGCTGATTAGACACTTCCCTCAATCTTTGCAAAGACCATGAGGCCAGGTGCCCGCCCTACGCCCATGCTAATGGGACTTCCCCTCCCATAGTACCAGAACCCTGCCTCCTCTGGGGAAAGATATTTAAACAGGGAAAGCCCACCAATAAAAGAGACCATAATCCATCAGATAAGTCTCCTGTGGCTTCCTATTGCGTCTAGTTCTCTATTCTCAGATTGCGTGGTCAGGACCTGAGAAAAATCAACTGAGACTCATTCCTCGGTTTCCGTGTATTTTCCCTCTGCTCAAACTCAATGTCTGACCTTCTGGCCAGGGATTGGAAAGCAGGTCACCACACATCATGCACCAGCAGTGTGCAAGGGAATCCAGCAGCCAAGACAGATCAGCAGTGGTTTGCATTCAAGAAAGAGGGAATCCAAAATGAAGTCTTCTGAGGCATGCAGGGTTTTAGAATTCTTGTCCTAGCAGAGTTAAAAAACAGAGTTCCTGGTGCTCTGTGTAACCATTATTAGCAGGGATGTAAAACAGTAGTCACCGAAGACTGCATATGGTGCTTGGTAAAAGTTGGACTTGTCTGAGCTGCTTTCTTGTGTTGGTAACAGTAAATTGACAAATCCAAATTTACTACAGCCCAAATCACTGCCCCAAACTGCTTTCTCTGTTCTCCAACTTCACACATAATATGTTTGTTGGAATACAAACCAGTAGGTACATAATGCAACATTTCCAATTACCTGTATTTTACATTCATCCATTCATCATTGACTTCTTTATTCATGCCTCCTTGACCACTTCCTATCTTTATCTTTTATTATACACTCCTACTTACATTTATTTCTTCCTCTTTGATTTTGATTTTATTCTTTCCTTCATTTTCCTTTCTTAAATCTTTTTGCATTTTTAAAGGTTCGTCTTTTGGAGAGTTGTATGTTTAGTATTCATCCAACTACCTGTCAGACAATGTTTGTTATAGAACACCTCATGTCCATTACTAATACAAGGTTTTGGGAGCATTGCACTATGACTAGACATCTTGTACAGCTAAAAGGTGTGGATCATCAAAAAAAAGAAAGCTGTGTGATTTATTCATTCTAAATGTTCATAACCAGAAATATCCATGCAGACTTAGAAATGAGCTTAGAAACCAATGAAATAGGAAGACTTTCCTTTTCCAGGTTTCACTGCCTGTGTAGCTTACTTTGGAAACATGACTTCTGGAATAGCTGACTCAGTTTTTGGCTCATATTATTTAACTCCACCTAGGTCTAGTTTCCCAGAAAGAATGACATGTTCCAGGTTGAGATGCTCTGAGCTATCATTTTTCATGTCATGTGTTTGTTCTACTTTGGCAAGCGGATCCCTGACTATAAGTGGAAGACTGGGTATCATAGGGCCTAATAGTAATCCATGGTAGGTGCTGGGGTGTAGAAAGATCTAAAAATTACCAGGGATAATTCATACTCTGTTCTTTCCTTAGATTGGAATGTGGGCCTTTAACAGTTGAGAAGGCCATGGAAAGTAAGCTATGTCTGTTGTAGATGTACTTCAGCATATCTTATATTTGTTCCCAAAAGTTTAAACAAGAAAGATTGTTCTATGGTATAATCACCATACAATCAAAACTATGAAGGGGAGACAATGTTGATGTACTTTAGATGTTCAATGATCACAAGCATGTATTCTCATCAGTTTAATAGTCTCTTCTTGTGACTAAACATATGTGATCATTGGCTAATTGCAATCATTAATAAGGGACAGGTGTTAAAATGCCCAGAAAAGGCAACTGAGCATGCATGCTGTTTACTGTCCCAAGAGAGGAATCCAAGCCTCAAAATGTGCAGAAGACCTGGTAAACAGTGTTGCTTACGTAGTTTTTATAGGACACCACATGTATTATTTGCCCGCTCCCTTTTTAAAAAAAAGGATCTATGGTACATTCCCTATGCAATCACAACCATCAACCAGAGCCCAGAAGAATACAGATTTTACTGCAGGAACCACAGAGCTAAGTACTTTCTAGTGTCAGTATAAATGTCTATATTTGTGTCTGAGAATATTGGCTGAAATTGAGTGACAAGTGTAAAGAGCAGCTGATCATTCAATCGAATTATAGACTGCTCCTCCATATGAGAAGTCAGTGCATGCCAAAATGCATATGATTCACAGTTCAGGATTATAATATATATTGGAATGTGCTTATCCAGAGGTAGGGGCTGGTGGGTAGAATGTCTATAAGCAAACGTTTTTGTTGTTGTTTTTCTTCGGGATATTTTTAAATATCTCAATAGGGAGGAGGAAGGTTCTCCAGTCTCACAACTTAGACAGTTTCTAAGGCCTCCTGTTTGGATATGAAAAGCTTTTCCCAAAGTAAAATGGCAATTTTCCAAGAATCCACAAATAAATATCTGTCTTGGATACCTGTACTAGGTAATCTATGGAAGCATGGATATGTGTCAGCATGTATGTCAATTTATGTATCTTTCATTTGTGTGTTTGTGCGTGTGTGTGTGTATTGTATGTATGTATGTGTGTGCGTATGTGTACTTATGTTTGTGTGTCAGTCAATTTTGGAGTGTTTGAACAGGAAGAGATATTCACATACCTACTTCCTCCTCTGATTTGCACTTTTTCACTGTGGCTTTGTTCTCCTATAAAAATGAAATTAGGGAACTTGTATTCCTTAGTTTTCCAAAGAGCTGTGCATGACAGAGGCACAGATTGGTGTTGATATGGAGTCTGGTGATATGAACATATAAGTATCTGACACAAGTCTAATAGAATATTAATTTAGTTAACTGGAAGTGTAATAGCTTCACATACTTGTCTGGTTTACAACTGCAATTATAGTTAAATTATTGGCAGGAGAAGTAAATACAGTTAGAACTCAGACTTTGATTTTGGAATAAGTGAATAGGAATATAGTGAATTGTCATGAGTGGGTGGGATCTCTATGGCACTAGCGAAGTATCAAATTGTGGCTGACAATGAGATCATAATGGTTCCCTGATGACCCTAATGACATTCATATGGTCCCATGTCATTGATTTATGACTCAAGATTAGCATTATTTACCTCCTTTCATTTAAGTATATGTTGGCTTCAAATCAAGACATGGCTTACGATCTGAAAGCTGACCAGACGCTGCCACTAGAACTCAAGGTACTAATGGCAGTTGGCTCAGGGTACAGCGGTGGATAAGCTGATCCAATAATTTTGGTTGTGAATGTCCACTTTTATAAAATTTGTTTCTCTGAAATGGAAACCTCAGCCCTAAGATATTAGTATCCACAACAGAGTGAGTTCTCCACTGTGTACCCACTTTTAGCAAACAGTGAAGCCGTTTCTTATACTATTCAATCCCTGGTTAATGACGTAGGTGTTTGTCTCTATTGGCAGCTTCTCAATACTTTTGTATGTTTATTTTATTCTTCTCTTAAGCAATGCATCATGACATAAGCTTCTCTTATTTCTACTCTCCCAAGTCCTTCCCTTTGTTTCCCATATGCACTCATCTTAATTTCCCTTCTGATAAGAGCTTTTCTTTCACAGATGTCAACAGAACCCAGCTTAAGAAAAAACTAATAACAAAGTAGGATGAGAAAACTCATTTATGGGTAGTGAGAACAAAGAGCAGGCAAAGGAGTCAGAGACACCCACACTCCTATTGTTACAAGTCCCGTGAAAACTGCAGGCTAAAATACATACCATATATGCCGAGGATCTCATGTAGAGGCATACAGGTTCTGATTTCCACTTTAGTCTCAGTGAGCCATTATGAGCCCTGTCTAGTTGATTCAGTGGGCTGTGTTCTCCTGGTGTCTGTGATAACTCTGGCTTCCACAATCCTTCCCTTCCCTTACTGTACTGTTCCCTGAGATGTAATTGTAGGGAACCAATTGAGATATTTAATTTACGTACACTCTATGGCTAATATGTGTAGCTGTGGGTCTCTGCATATGTTTCTATCAGCTGCTTGAGGAAGCCTCCCTGGGGAAGATTAACAAAATATCACTAAGAATTATTTCATTTAATATTTATGACCCAAAGTTGATTCTAGCATAGGCCTCTGGGGTACCCAGCCTCCGGGTTTTGGCCATCCAGGCAGTGTCAGCCATGGGCATTCTCATCTGATGCAGGCCACAATAAAAACAGTCATGTGTTTGACTCTCCCACATGTTCTCTGCTACCATTGCCCCAGCATATCTTGTATGGAGGACATAGAGTAGGACAAAGGATTTATGAATGGGTTGTCTGCATTTGACAGCACAACTGGAAGACTCTAACAACATAACAATTACTGTGATATCAACAATGTGAAAAATAATAATTGCAAGAATCTGATATCATAATATTAATGATATGAAATCAACACATCGATTTAAATATATGACATCATAGGAAGGAAATGACAGCAAAATTGGAAAGAACTGACATCATTATCAGTGTGATTGATATAAATAATGTAACTATATGACATTATAAACAGAGGGAACTGAAATCTTAATCATAATCATGTGACAACAGTGTAAACATTTCTTTATAAAATGAGTGATATCACATTGAAATTAGAAGGAAGAGATATCATAAATGTAACAATGTGACACCATCAACATAAGTATGTGACATCACAATAGGAAGGAAATGACCAGAAATTTGAAGAATATGACAATATACTACGGATTTTGTGACATTAGCCATGTAAATAAATATAACATAATTTTCAGAAACAGATATAATAACTATTATGAGGGTACATAAATTGTATGAATACATGATGTCATCATAGGAGGTATATGACAGAATAAAAGGCAGGAACTGACATCATAATTTTGATGATGTGATACCATCATTGTAAATATGTGACATCACAATTGAAAGGAAATGATGTGATAATTAGAGGAAGACATCATAAAGTGAATTATTTGAATCAATCTATGTAAATATATGACCTCATAATTGGGAGAGACTGACAATTATGAAGAGCTGATACAAACATGATATGATATTACAATCAGAAGGATATGACAGCATAATGAAAGGAATTGATATTATAAATGGGATGATGTGAAACCATCAATATCAGGTTGTGACAGAACAATTGGAATGAAATTGCATGTTAATGGAAAGAATAAGACATCATAATGTAGATTAGGATGTGACATCATTAATATACATATATGTCACCGTAACTCAAACTGATATGAAATTGTGATGAAATGATATAAGCAATGCAAATATATGATAAATGGAATAAACTGACATAATAATTGTGATGATGTGACATCAACATTGTAGTTGCATGACATCACAATAAGAAGAATATGAAAACATATAGGAAGGATCTGACAGCATCAAAGTAAGGAATGACTCATAACTGGAATGAAATGGCATGGTAATTGGAAGATAAGTCATTTAAATTGGGGTTATGTGATGTCAACATATGAAATCATTATTGGAAGAAACTGACATCGTATAAATGATGATAGGCAACACAATGTAAATATGTGATACCATACTGTGATTGTTATGACTGCAGTATGAGAAAGAAATGAAATCATATTTGGTATGATGTGATACTATCAAGGTATGTGATATCAAAATTAGAAGATAATGATTTGAAAATTGGAAGGATAAAACATGAATAATCTGAGCAGTTCAGGAATAACACCAACTAACCTGTCAACTTTGATATGGAAAAATTCACAGCCCTCAACCCTAGACATAAAACTACAGAGAATTAAGCAAAACTAAGAGTGGAAAAAATCTCTTCAGGGAAGAACACTCAAATTGGATTTCCATAGTCACGAGGTCAGACCCAAAGGCAAGCTTAGAGGTAGCAATACAAATTTCAATCATTTAGGAATATATATGCACATACATATATGTAAGCAATAGCAATGAACAAAGAAATCAAGATTTGAAAGCCATAGAAGAGAGACCTTTTGGAGGGTTTAGGGGCAGAAAGGAAAAAGGGAACTATGTGATTTTATTATTTCAAATGTAAAAATATTATATATACATATATAAATTTGCATATGTTTGTATATGTTACATATACATGTAGTGTGTTTCAAATAACATATGTGTATTTTTATAATATTTTATATGTAATTTATGTTATATAATTTGTATATATCATATATAATTTGTACATATATACCGTATATACAAATTATATATGAGAACTTTTACTTTGATACAAAAATAAAAAATATACAAACACATATGTGGGTGTATATATTTATATATGTGTATATATATATATATATACATATATATATATATATATACAACCTGAATATCAGGCAGTATAAAACAGCCCCTGAAAAACCAAAATTAAAATTTTATATGCAGAATCAATGAAATTATCTATTAAGTGTCTATGCTATCTCTTTATATGATATGTCTATATCATTATGTACATCTCCTCTTTCCAATTCAGATGTCATACCCTTCCATATATTGTGTCATATCATTCCATTCATAGTGTCATTTGGACACTTCATATATTTCTATCTGTTTTTTCTCAGTGTCATGTTTGGCCAATTGTTGTTGATGTTTGTTCTTACATCCTTGTTTCCTCCAAGTTGTGAATTTGGATAAGTTCATACTGATTTTCTTGCTTCCATGCATGCACACTTCATGCCCTATGTAATGATGAACCATTTTGTATTATGTTAATGCTCCTGGATCAGTCTGGACACGTTTGTGCTCATGACCTTTCTTGAGTCAACAGATTATTCCCATGGAAGTTTAGAGATTTAGAATTAACTGATATTTTCCAGTTTCCCATACCTGTGCTTGATATTAATTCCCAGTCACTGTACAACTATGCCACTTGCTGTTTATATTAGGAAACTGCAGGAAGTCCTCAAACACAGGAGCATGTCCTCATGCAGGTGGCAGTGTGCTTTATGGATGCACTTCCAGCAAAAATTACATACATAAAAGGATTATAAAAAGCTACATTCATAAAGTGTCATTAACATGACTTCTAAATATGAGCAGGATAAAAATTTCATAAACAGGCATGCCAATGTGGATGGGGAAAAACGCACAGGCCTCAGAACTACAAATAAAAATAGAGACAATGAACTCTGTATAGTTGTGAGAAGGAGACATGTATCCAAGGAAGAGCATCCTAATAAGATGTCCAGCTGTGGTCAACCTTAAAAGCCTGCATGTAAATGACATCTCACAGATTAAGCAGGACACATTTAGGAATTTATATTCATATATGTATGCAAAAAGAATTAATGAACAAAGAGGTCATCAATTTGAAGGACAGAAAGGAAGGGTATATTGGAGTGTCTGTGGATTGAAAGGAAGGGTGAAATGGTGTAATATTCTTGCTATCTTACTATTTCAAAAGGAAAAAAAATTATATATTATATATACACATCACATGTATACACAGAACACCCAAGACTATGTCATTCAGTCGACACCAATGAAAGCTTAGATAGAGGTAGGTGCTGTTCCAGACTATAGATACAGGGTTTCGGTGGTGAGGATAGAAGTGAGGAGGAGACAGTGAATTCAGTGAACTGGTTTCCCATATAATATCAGCTGGGATTTCCAGACTATGTGATGTCTGTTTGTTTATTTTGTGGAATTGTCACTGAACCCAGTACATGTCACTCAAGCACTCCCACTGAGTTATGCTTACAGCTCTGGGCTATATGTTTCTTTTAATCATCACTTCAAAGAGTCTTTGATGCACAGAATGTCAGACTTGGTCTGTAACCCATACTTGGAAAGGTGAGGCAGGAAGATCCCAAATGTTACAGGCTAGCCTAAGCTATATAAAACAAGCATTTCTTCAATAAATACTATTTATAAATCCTGCTTTTTATGTTAAAACAATAATTTTTGAAACATATATCCACCTTCTGAGACTTCATAGATGTCTCATGTTTAAGAGTACATACTGCTATTGAAGATGATTTGAGGTAAGATCCCAGAACCCACATGGGCTGGATAGTTGCCAACTGTTACCCACCCCCAGTGGAAAAGATATCTTTGAGTCCACTTGTAGTTGTGTATCACTCACACAGTTTTGAAAATAATACTCCAAGGAGCATATACTAAACTTTAGAATGCCCTGATTCTTCAGTTAACATATATTCTATTTTGTTGACAGTAGGTGTATATTCCAGTTTGGTGTCTTTGGTGCAGTTTGATGATGTCTATCAAACCAAATGCCTACTGCTTACATGTAAACTTGCTGCAATATCCTAGGAAGAAACCACATATTTTTCAGAGCACTCGCATTTTCCATATGAACATTCCAATTTAACAGGAAAAAAAACAAAGGAAGATAATGTATCGCATGATGATTTTCAGTTATCAAAGTCTATTCAGGAAAATCCAGAAACTCTCCTTTGAAGACAAGGTCTGTCCAACCTTACAAAGCTTTGTAAAGACCCAAAGTCAAGGTTTGCCTCTTAGTTTGGGACTTTACCTTCCACCTTTTTCTGC
This sequence comes from Cricetomys ansorgei, assembly GCA_026225945.1. Lineage (NCBI taxonomy): Eukaryota > Metazoa > Chordata > Mammalia > Rodentia > Nesomyidae > Cricetomys > Cricetomys ansorgei. Next base: position 608,720 of record JAMJFZ010000070.1, on the reverse strand, counting down.
AAGATGCTGCCAAGCCCAGGTTGGAAGGCATGGTGCTGAGAGGTGGGGCCTTGCCATGTTTGTAACTCTCCACTCTGTTTTTGAAGCAACTAAGATCAAGAGTACTTCTGCTCTTTCATTTTTCCAAGGTCATCCAGTGAAGCAGCCAATACAGAAGTAGAGCCAAGGTTCAAAGCAGTGGAGGCAAAGGCAGGACTCACGTTGCCCAGCAGACTCATGCTGCTGCCTACCTGAGGCCCCCATGAACTTCTTTATAAGTAACAACAACAGCAGGTTCCACCATCTCCTACCTCCTTCTCCAGTAGCAGTGACTACTTCCAGTGTATGTTCTGCAGAGATTAGGTATGCCAGACCATGTTCCTAACACCCTGGGTAGCACCTAAGATTGTCTATTTGGCTTTATAGGAAAAACTCAAATCAATTCTTGGGCTGGCTGTGGGAGGACTCTGCCAACTCTGCTAAAAAGTAATTGTAAATATTCCAGTGACCTTCAAATTGTGGCAGCAGTGAGAACTATTCATACTTGCTGCAAGTATATTATAAACTCTTCTTACCTAAACTGACCTTCCTAAGAGAGAGAGCCACAATTAGATCTGCAAAGAGTCTAGACACTAAGTCATCACACTTAGATATACAACTGGAAAATTCAACCCTGAGCAAGCCCCCCCTTTTTATAGTAAGCCTATACAGACCTGGAATCAACGATTCATTAATTAAATTATTGTGTTTATTTTCTCAGTAAAAATAACCTTGAAAAATAGAGCTTACAGCTTCAATCTGTGAAGGGCATTCCTGCTTATATTATAATGTGCTCAATTCCTGCTAACCATAAAATAATAAAAAGGCATTGTGTTCATTTTTTAAGCTACAGGAACCTTGCCTCTGGGTGAGAAGTACTCTCTCAGAGACAGAAGACACTCCTGAGTGAGCAGTCTTCCTCCCTGGTAACAAGTGCATTATTGCCAGTTCTTTCTCAAAAGTGTTTGCATGTGTTTTTCTATGAAAAGGTATGTCTGAGTGTGTCACTTTAAAGTGTGAATGTACAATCTATTTTTGACCTAAAAAAGAAACAGTTTTATGTGTTTATTTGTCGTAACTTTATTTCACCAGTCTTTATTCTTCTGTGTAGTTTCATGGAACCTTTCATGGGTGAAGGCTGGATAGTAATCAACTGTCCTCTCTTTCACATCCCCACTTACTTGCCCTCTCTTCTGTCTCACTGTCAACCCTCTACTCTTCTCTGTTCCCACCTTTCCCTGAAAGCCAATTCCTCTGGCTGCCATTCCACATGTACAAAGAGCAAATGTGCATCAGTGTCTGTCTTCTTCAGGAGGTGACAGAACAAAAACACGACATACACTTGCTTAAATGATCAGGCCAATGCTTACCAATCACAGCACTGAGGACTCACTGAATTCCCCAAAGGAGCCAGAGAAGCAGTCATAGAGAGGACCCCACCCAGGGGAGGTTTCTGTTCCTGCTAAAGGCTCATGTTAATAAAACTGTTTGTTCTTGATGTGAGAAGTCCAGATCGCAGGAGATTTGACCATGAAAATTAGTATACATGGGAGCTAGAAATGAACTGCTATAGAAAAGTACTTTCTCCTTAGAACAAACTACACAGGTTTGGGCTTCCAAACTCTCCTTTGGTCCACTGGCTTCTACCCACAGTAACAACTAGCCAGGGACCTTCTATTCTGGACAACGTTAATTCAGAAGATATTAGATACACAAGAAGGAATCATCAGAAGCAAAGTTATTCCTGTGAGTTTGAGAGGTAATATCATAGCATCCTGAACAAGTTGTGTTTTGTTTTTAAAAATTCATATATGTTTGTTCAGCTTGTATATTTGTGTATCACTTTTGTGCCTGGAGCCCCAGTAGGTCGGAAGATGACAATAGATCCCCTGGAACTGGAGTTATAGTGGCTTCAGAGCTGCAAACAGAATCTTGGTTACTCAGAAAGTTCATTTAACTCCTGAGCTACCTCTCTAATCCTTTGTGTATAATTTTTATGTGGACCTGTATTTTATGAAACAAAAACCTAATGACTTCTGGGTGATACGTTACGCCTAGATATTAGAATAAACCAAAATGCTCTTCAGACTGGCTGTACATGAGCTTTCTAATTTCTGCATGTCACCACTAATATCTTGGTGAGATCCAACTCTGGCAGGATTTCAGTGACCTGGGAGGGAAAGGCAGAGAGTGTGTGGATAATATGAATAAAAATTCACATCTTATAGATGGGAACAGACTTCTCTCTTGATTCTTGAATTTTCTCTCCTACTGTCCTCCTCTACTTCTCTCCATCTCTCTACTTGTCTTTCTCTCTACTCCTCTAATATCTCTCTGCTTTTTGATGTACATTATAGCATCTTTAGAAAGCCACTTATCGAGAAAAAATCATACTATAACCACATCTTAATCATAAAATACCTTCACTTAATGATTACAAGTTTTATATTTTAGTTATTAAGTGGTTCATATTGTTAAAGAATAAGGTATATTTAACTCAAAACTGAACACCTAGTGTTTTCTCTTCCCAAGACATATAAAAGCAATACTTTTTCTACTATAGATTAATAGAGTTTATGGAAGCCAACTAATTTTATGACCAGATTCCATTGTTTCTGGCAGGTAGCAGTCTTGCAGTTGCTAGGGAATGAATGTACCTCATGTTATTCTAACTAAACCATTTTCATTTAGCTAATATAGTAAGACAAGTTTGTTATAACAAGAAAACTTTGTTTCTATTTTTTGTTTGCTTTTCTTAGGTAAAAGGAGAATCTGCTGCACAGATTTATGTCCACAAGGATCACCCCAAACTCATGAGCAAATGTTTAATAATAGAAACCAAAGAAGAATAAATTTTATTTTTGGTCAAGAAAGTTCAAAATTAACAGTGGCCACTGAAACTCATTTGATATTTCTTGATCATGATCCCTCCTGTCTTTCATAGATGAAACTCGAGGGCCCTAGCAATTAATTTTATTTGTTCTTACTTCCTATCCCTGACCAAAAACAAGTTCCTAGCAAAAGTAAGTTCTCTTAATTTTATGTTATTTCTTAGGCTGCTAATATCTCCAAGGTTTTTGATTCTTATGCAACTGGTGAAATCATAATCTGATACAATAACTATACATGAAAAATGCCTAATTTTCATAACTATACATGATTTTTTCTTATTCTTTCTGGATTTTCAACTGAATCATGGTTTATCTGAGTGGTATTACCTTTGGGAATATCACCTCTGTTGCTTTGGATAATACCAAAAAATCACCACTATTGTTATGGATAAAATTACTATGACCAGAATCTTTATAACCAAGCCAGCTAGCAGCAGCATCAGAAAGGGTCAATCAGAAGACAATACTCCCAAGGAGTTGAAAAATTGAACGTAAAACTCATTACTACTACACAAAAATAATGGTGACTTTTAACTTCTGAGGTTCAAAGACAGGTTGAAGTTATGCTGAAAATACCTGCTACTCTCTTTTTCAACCTATCCATGTTGTTTTTGCATTATTTAAAATGATTTTTTTTTATTTTTACTTCATGCGTGTTAGTGTTTTCCCTGTGTATATAAGTGTACCACATGCATGCAATGCTCACAGATGCATTGGCTCCGGTGAAACAATATTTACAGATGATCGTGAGCTGCCATGTCTTTACTGTCAAATCTGGGTCCTCTGCAAGAGCAGCCAATGCTTTTAACTGCTGAGGCACCCCTCCAGTGACCGCATTGTTTATTCTTGGGACACAGCCTTGTGTTGACTTCCAAGATATGACACTTTCCTAGTTTGTGTTCTACTTCAATTGTTGTTCTTTCTTAGCCCCTGTATATGTTTATTCCTCCTCTTCAATCCAGTTCCTCCTCGCACTCCTTCTCCTCCTCCAACTCCTTGTCTTCCATTTCCTCTCTCTTCCTTATTCTGCTCTCCACTGTAAGATCTATCTGTCAATATCAATTTGAATGTATTTATCACTGTAAAACCATGAGTTAATGTAATGTTGCAAACTTGCATCCATAGCTTTAAATTAGAGGAATGGGCTGCAAATTAAGACATTCATTCTTGTTCAATGGTTTCATAACCAGTTTAAACATCCCCTTGCACATACCTACATTTTATTTTTTTATTTTTATTTTTTATTTTTTATTTTTTATTTTTTATTTTTTATTTTTTTATTTTTTATTTATTTATTTTTTTTAAATTTTTTAGTTTTTTCATAATTAGACAAAGTAGGAAACAATTCATTTCCACACATTACTGACTACCCATGCTGTTTTCTATGACTCAGACTGCACTCTATAAAAACTAAGGCATTATTCCTGATATTTTCATGAAGTTGCACAAAGAACAACAAATATGGAGTGTATGCCCAAAGTGCACAAACCTGCTGTAAAAAGGAATCCATCTACATGAAGATGACTGTCCAGGAAACATAGGATATAATCACTTATCTTTAAAGCAAAATTGTCCCAAATTTAGCTTGATATCTTAGCTATGTTTTCCTCCTATGATATCTTCTAAAACAAATGTTATGACTCCCATGGTTGACTTAAACATTGGAAGCCTTCTCCATATAGTCACATTAAAAGGAGAAATTAGCATAATCACTGCACCTCTGAAGGGCCTCTAGGCATCAGATAACAAACATTTGTATGAGGCACAAGTGAAGTCATTAATCATTAACTAATTAATTAATAATATTTCACTTTTTATGAGGCATGAGAAAGTATAGTATCCAAAGCATTTTATGATATCCTTAAAAACGTTCCCCTTTCCACAAAACCTGGTCATGGCCTTTGTCTCAGTATTTCATCCTCCTTCTCAGAGCTTGTGTGTCTTTGTTGTTGCTTCCATCAAGCCATGCTGCTTAAGTAGCACAGAACCAGACAGTGTGAGCTAGGCAGACAGCAGTAATTCTGAGTAACCTTCTAGAACTTTTTTCACTTCCTGAGGACCACACTCACTTGAGCTCTGCACACTTGGCTTTCTATACATATGCAAATTTTAAAGAAGGAGATCATCTCTGAAAAGTATTGTACCTTGCCCATATTCTGGTGAACCACCAGAAACTGAAATTCCCCTGCATTCTTGAGGGCCCTTGAAACTTTCCCCTATCAAACTGTTTTAAAGGACATTCAAATCTATTCATGGTGTTAATGGGATTTTGAACATCTGCTCATGGGTTGCTGAGAACTTCGATATACATGTAGAAGGAGAACTCATACTTTTTCACTCTCATGAAAATGGCCTTATATTTCTACTGTAGCCAAGGGGATCGTAGACATTCCAGTTATCCCCAAAACAACTTATGCAATTATCCTCTTCCCAATGCTGTTTAAAATATGCATCATCCTATGAAAAGGGTCTAAACTTACTAATACCCTATGGGCTCTCCAATATTCCACCTCTTTTCAAAAAGGTCTCTGCCATACCAGCAGATTCTACAGGAGCCCAAAATATTCACCTTTATGAAAAGAGTATTAAGAATGAATCCCTCTCAAAAGAGGGTCTAAGATATTCTCCTTCTCATATTAGAGGCTCTAAAGAGTCCACTTCTACCAGTATAAGGTTGATACATGCCCAGGTTTACCAAGAGAGTTTCAGAATTTGTCCCATCTGAAGAAGAGTGATTTAAACATCCTTTATGCAAAGAGAGGTCTGATCTTTTTCTAATCTGTAAAAGGAATAAGGCCAAGCATTTGTCTTCAAGAGATCCTCACATTTTTCACATGTGACAAAGAGTGTGTGGAAATGTTGAAATTCCTCTCTCTTCTCTCTCTCTTTCTCTTTCTCTCCTTCCCTCCCTCAATCCCTCCCTTCCTCCCTCCCTTGAGAAGGGTTTCATTAATTTGCCTGACCAAAATGACCACAGTCATTTTAAATCTACTAAAATTAGATCAAATCTCATTCCATTTGTGTGATGAGAAATACACAAAAAGTTCTATAAACTGGGAGATCAACATTAGCTACAGCCCATTTATCACATTCCCAGTGGATATTTGGATATTTTTAATTACTTCAAGGGTCTCTGATACAGCCTACAAATACAGAATGGAGCTCCATATCTATTGCGTCACATGTAGTTAATTTCAAATATTCTCATTTTTAAAGGTAGCTTGAACATTTCCTCCTCTCCACAAAACAGACTGAAACAAATAGGCTTCATAATATTATCAGAACACAATGACTTAAATCTGCACTCAAAGCCCCAAATGGCCTTAGCTCTGTGTTTCATGCACAGAGAGGTCTGACACAAAACAATGTGACAAATATTATATTTACTTTACTCTACAATATTACAGAACTCACAAATTTGCATAATCTTCATAAAAAGCATAGGCAATTCCAAATATAGGAGGGATGGCTCAGATGAGCCAGAGATGGCTCAGAGATGGCTAATAAGAGATGGCTTATATATGAAGTGGGCTGTAACATCTTCCCAACATGACCAATATAGAAGACACAATGCAAACCTATACACGCAGCTATAGACCATACCCTTATGTGCAGCAAAAGAACTTTACAATATACTTAATATGCATTAGGAAATATATGACCCTGTGCATCTCTGCAGGCATTTCTGTAGACTGCTGCAGTTTCTTTTAAAGTGGCTCTAGCAGAAATCACATATACATAAAGGTCTTCAGAGTCGTCCCATCCTTGTGTAGGGGATTTGTGGCCATTCTATGTTGATGATTATATTGCAAGAAAATTCCTAGCAGTCCTCAATGCCTCCCAGAATATTTCCCTCTGACTAAGAGGTAGAGATAAGGAATAAAGGACCAAAAAAGGAGTGGTAGAATATTTCAAAGACACCCTTGGATTCTTGAGTCTAGACAATTATACACCAAATGATGTCATGTCTTCCACATCTTCTGAGACATTCTGGGATCTGGCACACACCAAAAGTGGTGGTTGGATATTCCCATCTAGCTAAATTGGATTCACAATTTCCCAAATACATACAAGGGGCTAGATGTGGGCCATTCTTATCACAATTCAATCAAACGTTTGCAATTCTCCCAAGGGTCTCTGACATTGTTTATACCTGTAGAATAGAGTTAACAACATTCTTTCTAATATGCAGAGCATGTCACATAATTCTTGAAAGTTAGGAGGCATATGTTACAATACAAACAAAAGGATATTCAATGAGGCAACCCATGTACAAGGAGGCTTCAATATATCTAGTTCAGATCAAGATATCTTCAATATATCAGAAGGATATAGCAACACATTTTCTCCATATGAAGTCCTCATATCTAATATCTAAGACAAATCACACCTTTATCTTATTCTTCCTTTTGTGCCTTTGGAAAAGGCCTTCCATGCTTTTGGAAAAAATGTTGAACCTTTCAATCATAAGGATGAGTTCTTAACATATTGTACACATGAACTAGAGAGAATGGGGTATTCCCAATTTGACTCAGGGAATCAAGGTCTGATCAGTCCTTTACCTGTAGTTATAGATGTGTATGAAATATTTTCAAACTTCTTCACAGACACAAGAGGACTTAGTGTTCTTTCCATGTATTCAATATTCCTTTTCTTCTCAGCTCCTCACTGTAAGAAGAACCACCACAACACACAGATCTGAAAATCTTCATCCTATTCAGGGGCTAATTCAGATTCTACCTCCACAGAGTGGTTCCAGGGAGCTTTTTCAACTAACCTGAAACCTACTGAAAGCTTGACATCTGTAAAAGGACTGATGTCTGAAGTAAAACACACACACACACACACACACACACACACACAAGACTTTTGGATTTATCACAAGTGTTCAGGGTTCTTGGAGTATGGACAGTGCACAAAATAGGATGTATCAACTTTCTTTTTTCATTGAGGTTCTCAGATCCTGATCATGTATATAAACAAGCCTGAAATCTTTCAAAATTGCCCAAGGGACACTGGATGCCTCTGCATCTGTACAAGATGATTGAGCCCCTTCGTCCTAGGAACCAAGTTGTCTCATAATTTTTCAGTTTCTACAGGGGCATTGGCACTAACCATATATGCAAAATGGAATTGCAGACCTAAGGACTCACATGCAGAGGACCTCAGATTTTCTCCTTAATGCAAATGTGACCCACAAACATTACTCTTCCATGAAAATAAGAGTGAAACAGGAACCCTTGTGAAAGAGGTCTTTAATACTTCACCATTAGATCACAATAGTTTAAATCAACAATTTGTTGACCCAGAAGGCAATATATATTTGCTTCCTAATCAGCGAAAGTTCAAAATCTACACATCGGACATACAATATCTTGTTCTTACCCTACCTTTCTTCAAGTCTCTTGACATTCTCTTATCATTGTAAAAGGACTGTGAAATTTCCAAGTACATAGGAAGGGTACAAGACTTTTATTCATGGAGAAGAGGATGTGAAACAGTACGTATTTGACTCAAAAACAGCCCACAGTTAAACAATGATATAATCTTAGACATAGCTGCAAGGGCTGTTCCAGGTTTGTTCATATACATCAGAAGATGTGCAGCCCCCTGCACCTGTGAATGCCACTCAGGAATACCATGACATCTCCTCAATGTGCCTTGGCAAGAAAAAACATGCATACCTGGTCTAGAAAACCTTCCCATACTTGTGAGTTGGTCTGCTGACATTCCACATATGGGAGTATTCTGGCAGATTTTAGAGCTTTTGGAGGCTTTGCTCAATGTTGCCAAAAGGGATGCAGTAACAGG